>OX578153.1:87082052-87402131 GCA_951213105.1 Amaurobius ferox
TGTTTACCTTCTGCATCCATTAAAATTAGGCTTTATTGTAGAAATAATCAAAGTTTAGTAATCATTTAAACCCAAAAATGTTGTAATGGCTTTGGCGCAGAATATAAGTTCACAGAAAATACGCAAAAATTAAGTGGTTTTATGAAGGATGCAACACTAAATATAAATTTAAAAGACCTTTAAAATTCACGATTTTGGCTCTGAGAAAAAAGATCGATGCCATAATTTATTTTGAAGTGGGTCACATGATCTCCTCATATTATATGGGTGTAATTATTATTTTAAGTTTTATTTAAAAAACTACCGAACATATTTTGCTGAAATTATTTTTACCTATTTTATGGGATAGTTTTAATATTTTCTAAAATTCTTGAAACAATTTGTGAATTCTAACTTTGCTTAAAAAATGTTTGAAAAATTAAATCCCATAGCGTTCAATGTATTTCATTTTTGCAACATGGGTTCAATCCAAAACTAATTGGGTGATATTATTCTTTTACATTCCCATACGTCCCACTGACCGTCTCAATAACATACTAGAATTTCATTTTGATAAAGTCATTTTTACGGCAGTTATCGCGCAGACAGACAGACATACAGAATGAACAAAGTCAAAAACACTTTTCAGCTATGTTGTAAAGTGTTAAAAAAATCTGCTGTGGGTAGCACATGACTTTCACTACATAATGCAATGACTTTTGACTTTTAATAGTAGACAAGGTTCACGGCACAGTATTTTTTAAACGTTGAAAAAAACACAGGCAATTTTCTGCCAACGGCCCTACCGTGCTGAAAACATCGGTTCTCGTTAGATCACCGAAGTCAAGCGGCATCGGGCGCGGTTAGTACTTAGGTGGGTGACCACCTGAGAACACCGCGTGCTGTTGGCACACTTCGAGCGCGGTAGCCCGGTGGTTTTCTCGCTGGATTTCGCTGTCACAACTACCGCCGTGTTCATGCGGAGTACGCTCACGTTAAACATGTGGGTCTGTAAGTCCTTCCGAGAGGTTGGTGGTAGGGAAGGAGGGTACGGTCCCTGTGGATGCCTCCCCCACTGGGTTCCAATCTAAATTGGGTGGCACTTCCCGACCGTCCGAACGGTTACCTTACACCTTTCTGGTAGGTCGGACGGTCTGGGTCTCAACAACAAGCAATTTTCTAGATGACAACATGAAAATCTATTTCAAACGTATATATCACGCTAAATAAATTTATATATCACGGAAATCTAAACTGACAAATATAAATATTGCTAACATCTAAGCAATATAGTCCATTTATTAAAAGAGACATTTAGATATAATTCTCAAAGCAATATGGTATTTTCCAGCTTTCTCATCTATATGAGTTTTTCCCCAACTCCATGCTTCACCTACTAGATAGTTTTTATTTCTTTAAATATAAAGAGTCATAATTTGGCGAAAATACTTCCAACCAGTCTGCGATTTCTCAAGCGCATCGAGAGAAAAGGCTTGCGCTGACAGAATATTTATTATCCATTTATGAACAAAGTAGGATGCTAAGCGGCACATGACTTCCCATATGTTCCGGTGAATAAACATAATGTAAATTTAAAAAAGTTTCGTATATATTAATCATTTATATAAAGGTAAAAAAAATCAATGTTCTGAATGAACATGCGAGGGTGGTTCAAAAAGTAAGGTAACAAGTCCTGTAAAGGAAAAGGTTTATTCACGAAATCAAAGAGATAAAGTTAGCAAGGCACTGGTATATATTACTTTTCCACATAGTCACCATGGTTGTTGAAGCACCCTAATGGAATTGCTTGGCTTCGCCACTTCAAAATGCATCATATGAAATTCGCTGCATAGCCAAAGCGTTTGCACGTCATAATCCCCCCCCCCTACTCCCAGTGTTTGCAAGTCATACCCCCTCTCATCGTGACACATATACACATGGCTCCTCGTTAACTAAACGACATTGATCACTGTAAAAATAAAAATAATACAACGCAATCCGTGTCCTCCCTAATGGAATAGTCTGACTTCGCCACTGCAAACTGCATCATATGACATCGGTTGCAGAGCCAAAGCGTTTGCAAGTCATAACATCTCCCCCTCTCCTCACATCGTGACACATATGCACATGTTCTCGCTTTTGGTTGACTAAACGATATTGATCACTGAAAAAATAAAAAAAATTACCTAGAAAAACTTGGATCCCCCTCTTTCCCAGATCTTGACTACACCTATATATAAAATAATAAAGATCTAGCAGAAATAAAAGCCTATTACTGGATTCCAGGAAGCCAAAATTTGTTATATTATTCGTTGGAGCTACTCACATACATCAAGTCATGCCCCCCCTCCCATCGTGACGCGTATACACATGCCTCCTCGTTAACTAAACAACATTGATCACTGTAAAAATAAAAATAATACAAATTGAAAAGCAATCTGTGTCCACCCAAATTAAATAGTCTGGCTTCGCCACTGCCAACGGCATCATATGAAATCGGTTGCACAGCCAAGGCCTTTGCTAGTCATAACATCTCCCCCCCCCCCTCCCCTCACATCGTGACACATGGCTCCTCGCTCTTGGTTGACTAAACGATATTGATCACTGAAAAAATAAAAATAATTACCCAGAAAATTTTGGATCCCCCTCTTTCTCAGATCTTGACTACACCTATATATATAAAAAAATAAACATCTAGCAAAAATAAAAGCCTATTACCGGATTCCAGGAAACCAAAATTTGTTATATTATTCGTTGGAGCTACTCGTATACATCAACCGCAAAAAGATTTAAAACTCTCTGCAGACGAGTAGGTAGCAAGAGAAAATCCCTAACTTTCCCTTCCATTGCTTTTAACAGATAATTAAGGCTGTAATTGGACAACAGCAGAAAGAAAACGACACGCCAACCGGTTTCACGATCTTTCAAGCGCATCTACGGGGGAAAAAATAAATAAAAAACGTGTACTTACGGAGTAATTGTTGGTGTATGGAGAGAAAAACAACATACACAACGCCTATTGGAAAGCACCTTCAGTTAGCAAGTGAGGTTTAAAATTGCGGGTTTGTTAAATTTTCACCATTTTGATCTCGTTTTACATGTAAACAGTATATGCTTTTAATGACTTCTACTTGCGCGTGCAAAGGAAATGTTATTTTTCGAGTCGAAAACGCTTTTCGGTAAAGTTAAAAGTCGAAATGTTGATTATAGGAAAAAAAATCGGCAGTGGCTCCAGTCTGATGGAGCCGAAATGGTTTTGCGGGAATAAAGTTTTCTGTTGAGGGTAATTTGTCCTCCTTAGACATTTTCAAAAACAGCTCAAAATATTAAAAATTTAAATACCCCCTAATCTAATAGATAAAAATGTAAATAATTTTTGTTGTTTTATCGAAAATAGGGTCCAATAAAATTAAATCCAACATTTTAATATTTTGAATTTTTTTTTTCCCGAAAAAACATGAAAAAGTATCTTTCTGAACGTTTTTTTTTTCTATCTTTCACTCAAAATGGATAGTAAAATATAAAAAAAATCTGATGTGGGCAGCACAGGACTTTCCTTATATAATGCAATGAATTTACTACTTTTACAGTAAAAAAAAAATCTGATGTGGGCAACACATGACTTTCCTTATATAATGTACTGAATTTACTACTTTTACAGTACAAAAAATAGGTTTTTCTTATAGTAGATATTTATATTCTTTCCAAGATATTGAATTTTCGAGTATTAGTCGTCATTTCCATTGATTTAGCGTCATTTTCATTCATTTGGAGAGATTTTCGTTAATTTGGCAATATTTCAAAAAGTCGCCAAGTTGGCGACATTCCGCCAAATTCGTCGCCAAAATCTCGCCAAGAATTATGGACGAAGAAATAAGTTATTCTTACAACAGACAAATGACTATTGGCGTTCAAATACAAACGTATTACTCAAAGTATCTTTTTTCATGAATGGAACGACCTAGATCCACGAGAATGATGTCACCCAATTTATCGTATGGTATTACATATGAAAAGTGAACATGTTTCTCAATAGAAAATATTTTTTTTTATTTTATGACTTTTTGATAATTTTTTTAAAAAATGTGCAATATCTCGAGAACGGTTCATGTTAGCGTTCTAAAATTTATGTCAATCGTTTTCTAATGAAAAATTAGATAAGAAATGTCTATTTGCGTAACCTTTTTAGTGGTTTTGATTTTTTGACGATTTTTTTAAAATTTCAATCGAAAATTTAGGGGAGTTCTGAACATTCGATTGCCTATAAAAACAATAGGCTTCCAGTGTTTACGGATTGTGATTTTTGTACCAAATTTGGTTCGAATCGGTCCATTCGTTCGTCAGTTATCGTCTCCACAGACTCACTGACACACACACATACTTTCACACACACACACACACACACACACATACACACACACAGACATCACTTCAAAAATATTTGAATCGTGATCAGGGATGCTTGAAACGTGCTCTCAAGTCGAAAACTCGAATTCGAATTTTCGACCCCGTCACAATACTTTACTTATACATTATGTATATAAGGAAAGTAATAGGTTATTCTTATAGTAGATACTTATATTCTTTCCAAGATATTGAATTTTTTTCAATTAGTTGTCATTTTCATTGATTTAGCGTCATTTATATCCATTTGGCGAGATTTTCGTTAATTTGGCAATATTTAAAAAGTCGCCAAGTTGGCGAAATTCCACCAAATTTGTCGCCAACATCTCGCCAAGCGTTATGGATAGAGAAATAAGTTATTTTTATAGCAGATAAATGACTATTAGTGTTAAAATACAAAAGTATTACTCAAAGTATCTTTTCTCATGAATGGAACGAGCTAGATCCACGAGAATGATGTCACCAAATTTATCGTATGATGTTACATATGAAAAGTGAACATGTTTCTCAACAGTTAATATATTTTCTTAATTTATGGGATTTTTTGATAAATTTATTTGAAAAATGTGCAATATCTTAAAAACGGTTCATGCGAGCGTTCTAAAGTTTATATTAATTGTTTTCTAAGGAAAAATTACGTAAGAAATGTGTATTTGCGTAACTTTATTAAAAGATTTGATTTTTTGATGATTTTTTCCAAATTTCACTCGAAAATTTAGGGGAGTTCTGAACATTCGATTGCGTTTAAAAACAATAGGTTTCCAGTATTCACAGATTATGATTTCGGTACCAAATTTCATTTAAATCGCTTCATTCGTTCGTGAGAAATCGTCTCCACAGACTCACTGACACACACACACACTGACACACACACTAACACACACACACACTGACACACACACTAACACACACACACACACACAGACATCACCTCAAAAATGTTTGATTCGTGATCAAGGATGCTTGAAACGTGCTCTCCCGTCAAAAACTCGAATTCGAATTTTCGACCCAGTTACAATACTTCCTTATGCATTATGTATATAAGGAAAGTAATATATATAAGTAGTAAACGACCAAAGATGTGTACTAGAAAATTTAGTATTAACATTTATATTTTTTTATGAGAAAAAAGCTCTTATAGTTTGCGAGTCGTCTTGTCAAGTTGAAGGTTGAAAATTTTTCCGTTTTTCAAGTTTGCAATATTTATATCTCAAAATTAATAGAGGTAGCTTTAAATAATAAGCAAGAATTTGTAACTCTTTAAAAGTCCTACAAGTGTATTTAATTGGATTGCGTATCGAGCTCTATTTATTCGAAAAAAAAAGTTAAAATGGGGTTAACAAGACTCAATAAGGATTTCCTCTTCCTGTTTTATAGCTGTCACTTCAAAATTTAAATTTTCTTTGAAACACCTATTTTCCAGGATTGGATATAAATAGATACATATTTGATGCTGACTAATATGGATTCAGCTTCAATTTCGGAAGAGGTAGAAGAGTGACTAAGGATTTCCACTTCCGGTTTTTCCGAAAATATGTATGACTATATGAAATAAGTGTACAAAAGGGTTATAAAACCCCTTAGTAATTCCATCGAAAATGAAGTGCACATACCTCTTACCACAGTAAAAAGTCTTCGCTATAAATTTCTTGCATAATTCCTTGGAATTCTTTTTTGATACTAATTAACTGGAATACGGCTCAACTCAACATTTTCATACCAGAATTTAATTTTAGTAGCTTTTTTCTTTTTTAAAATTTTTACAAGAAAATTTTTGAAAAATCGGTATCATGAGTCCAATTGATTACAATTATAGCGTGTTACCCTTCACTTTAAAGGACTTGCAGAAACTGTTTCGGTTGATATCATACTTGACAATGTGTCCCGGGAGGACGGCGAGTGACTTGCCTCCCTAGGATGGCTAATAACATCAAGAACAAAAAAAAAGTATCGCGGCTGTTTCTCACAACAATGATTGAAACTATAGAATCTCGTGATAATTTAGCCATAAATAAACTATTTTACGTATGATTATGCCATATTTGTTTCCTATGCTGCCATGTTAAAAAATCTGATGTGGGCAGCACATGACTTTCCTTATATAATGCAATGAATTTACTACTTTTACAGTTAAAAAAAATGTTATTCTTATAGTAGATACTTATATTCTTTCCAAGATATTGAATTTTTTTCATTTAGTCGTCATTTTCATTGATTTAGCGTCATTTCTATCCATTTGGCGAGATTTTCGTTAATTTGGCAACATTTAAAAATGTCGCCAAGTTGGCAACATTCAGCTAAATTCGTCGCCAAAATCTCGCCAAGCGTTATGAACGGAGAAATAAGTTATTCTTACAGCGGATAAATGACTATTGGCGTTCAAATACAAAAGTATACTCAAAGTATCTTTTCTCGTGAATAGAACGAGTTAGAACCACGAGAATGATGTCACCCAATTTATCGCATGATTTTACATATGAAAAGTGAACATCTTTTTTAATAGTTAATATTTTTTTTAATTTATGAGACTTTTTGATAAATTTATTTAAAAAATGTGCAATATTTCGAGAACGGTTCAGGCTAGAGTTCTAAAATTTATATACATTATTTTCTAAGGAAAAATTACATAAGAAATGTCTATTTGCGTAAATTTATTAAAGGATTTGATTTTTTGATGATTTTTTAAAATTTCACTCGAAAATTTAAGGGGTTCTGAGCATTCGATTATGTTTTAAAACAATAGGCTTCCAGTATTCATGGATTGTGATTTTTGTACCAAATTTCATTCGAATCGCTCCATTCGTTCGTGAGATATCGTCTCCACAGACTCACTGACACACACACACACACACACTTTCACGCACACACACAGACATCACCTCAAAAATGTTTGATTCGTGATCAGGGATGCTTGAAAACTGCTCTCCCGTCGAAAACTCGAATTCGAATTTTCGACCCAAGTCACAAGACATTCCTTATACATTATGTATATAAGGAAAATAAAAATATAAAATTTCAAATAAATTTCGAAGTTTTCGACCGAATTTTAAAATTTTTTATCTAGAGTTTTAGATTTTTTTTTGTTTTTGATGACGAAGCCAGATATAAAGTTTCATTAAAATCCATCAAATTTGTCGCCGCTATCGTGTGCACAACATAACAACAACACTCATACGGACATCAGTCCAATGTTCAGGAGGTCTTAAAACGTGTATTGGCCTCGAAATCGAAAAGTTTTGCGAAAAAATAATACTTTCTTAATACTGCTTATGAGAAAGTGAAAATAGTCCTTTTTAGAATTCAAAATGTTTATATTACATTAACTTCCTACACGATAAGTCATCTTAGAAATAAAATTCTTACAATTTATGGCACAAATATGAAAAAATATTTTTTTTTTATAATTACCGGATAATTATTTAAAATTTTATTCTTTAGCTTTTAGTTCTTTAACTTCATTCGACTAATTAAGCAAAACGTTTTTATAGCATATAAATTTGTCAACTACAAAAGTAGCAGTAATTTATTTAAAATTAATCATGTTATGCAATTAGTTCCGAAAAGCACTCATATGAATGATTTGATCTCAGTAAACGGAATTAATTAATTAAATTTAACAAATTATTGTTCAATTTATTGCTAGTTAGTTTCATTTTACGTATTAAAGAATAAAATATGTTTTAATGGATATTAGAGGGAAAAGATAAAAGATTTGAAAAGTGCACAAAAAAAATTTCGAAAATGGTGTGTTCATGGTTTGTTCACGTGCAGTTCGTAGTGAACAATGCTTTACCATATATGTCAAGGAATATGCTATTTAATTATTTAAAAATAACTTTATTTAACTGCAAATTATATTTCACGCATCAAAACCTTAAATGGCAACACTGGTGTCTCAAAATATGTTTAATTCAAGTCCCCCCCCCCATAAAAAACAATGAAGTACAAATATAAATTGCTCCTAAATTTTTAAATTTTAACCTATTTTGGCAAATTTTAATTTCACTAAACAAAATTGCCTCAAATTACTATATAATAAATTTCGTAATTTTTGCTGTGTTACATGCGGACAGACAGTCAAACTATTCTTTTAACTTCACTTTGATGCCATAATATAATAACCCAGGTCTGTCTATCTATCTACCTATATATCTGTCTGGAACGCTTAGCGAAAAATTGGCGACCTTGGTGGCGATTTCGCGACTTTTATAAAATGTCATCAAACTGACGAAATTCTCGCCAAACTAATAAACTGGACAATTGTTTAAAAGTTACCGGATAATTTTTTAAGTCGACCCTAAATTAATAAAAAATGATCCCAAATAGATGGAAAATCAACATCTTGGAAAAGTAAATTTAATTTATTCGATAAGCTCTATCGCTTTGTGGGAATCATTAATTCAATATATTTAATTCAAAATATAGTGAGTTTCACTGATTGCGAGACAGGTGCGTTTTGTTAGATTTTTGCGTCGTAAATTCATTGCTTTTGTTAGATCTTGGCGTCATAAATTGATTGCGTTTTGTTATATCTTACTATTGTAAATTAAGTGCGTTTTGTTAGATATTGAGGTCGTAAATTAATTACGTTTTGTTAGACCTTGGCATTGTAAATTAATTGCCCTTTGTTAGATTTTGGAGTCGTAAATTAATTGAGTTTTGTTAGAGTATGGTAATAGGGTATAAAATTAATATGCATGTTTCGATAGGGAGTCGCATAATAATTAATAATGATGATTAGGAGATGTGCGCCTCTCGCAGGCGGAGTCGTGTACAAGTCTTTCGCAACTGACCCCTTCTCATAACGAACTTCTCAATTCTAGTTTCAAATAAGTATCCATTTATAAAGTTATTTTGTGCGATAAAATTTCAATTAAACTATGTAAAAAATAATAATTGGCGTGTCGCGCAACTCGACTTTATCATACCAGAATTATTTATTTATTTTTTTATATTTTACAAGAAAATATTTGAAAAATCGTGGGCCCAGATGATTGCAACTATAACGTGTTACCCTTAATTTTAAAAGGCTTGAAAAAAATCTTTCGATCGATACCATACCTGACAATGTACCCTCATGGGGGGGGTAACTCCCCCCCAAGGGGCTTATGATGTCGCGAAACAAAAAAAAGTGCATCATGGCTATGTTTCACAGCAATGATTGAAACTGTTAAGTTTCGTGATTATTGAACCATGAATAAACCCTTATATGCCAAACTTTGTCTTGTGCTACTATGTTAAAAAAAATATAAAATTTCGAATAAATTTCGAAGTTTTCACTTGAATTTACAAAATTCTATACAGTTCCAGAACTTTTTAATTATAACTAAGTTGGATAGAATGTTTCATACAAATCCATTAATATTTGTGGCCGCTATCGTGTATACATAGAAATCGACCACAGACATGCAGACGGACATCACTCCAAAAAGAATCAAAACATGTTCAGGAGGTTCTAAAACATATATTGCCATCAAAATCTCGAATTCGAAAATTTTCGTAAAAACAATGCTTTCTCTATAATATATTCCATAGTTTGAGAAAGTAACAAGACAGAGAGAAAAACAATAAAGTAAAGGTCATGTTCAGCTGAAATCAGATTTTTTTCCCTTATCCCTCTAAACCACAAACCTCATTCATTTTCTACCAAACTCGCGTAATTAACTCCTAAATCCCCAAGGAGGGACTTTTTCTAAGGCTACGTATTTCAACAAAACAATGCGAAGACTTACTTCAAGAGACGCAGATATACCCCTTACGACAGCAGAATAAAACCCTCTACTCCTGGAGGAAATAACAAAAAAAAATCGAGAATCGGCATCTCTGGGGTTTAGTCAAGTGTTGATTGATCCTGAAAAGAGAAAAGTACTAGCCTTTTTTTTTTCCACTTTTCTTACTTTCAGAGCTGGACCTACGGAAGCTGTATCCCAGGCCCTAGTTGTCTTTTGGAGGGGTGAGAGCGGGTCTATCAAACATATTTTAACACTTTACAACATACTTGAAAAGTGTTTATGACTTTGTTCATCCTGTCTGTCTGTCCGTTCGCAAGATAACTGCCGCAAAAAGGATTTTTTATCAAAGTGAAATGTTAGTATGTTGTTGAGACGGTCTGTGGGATATATGGGATTGTGAATGAATAATATCACCTAATTAGTTTTAACCCGGGTTGAAAAAAATGAAATACATTGAACACTATGGGGCAAAATTTTTCAAACATGTTTTAAGCGAAGTTAAAATTCATAAATTGTTTTGAAAATTTTAGAAAATATTCAAATTATCCTGTAAAACACATAAAAAATTTTCAGCAAAATATGTTCGGTAGTTTTTTTAAATAAAAATTTTAATAATAATTACACCGTTAAAATATAAAGAGATCACGTACCTACCTCAAAATCAAATATGGCATCCATCTCTTTTCCCAGAGTCAATATCGTGATTTTTTAAGTTCTTTTAAAATTAGTGTTGTTCTTTTATATTTAGTGTTGTATCCGTCCTAAAACAGTTTTATTTTTCATATTTTCTGTGCATCTATATTCTGTGCCAACTCAATTACTATATTTTTGAGTTTAAATTATCATCAAACTTTGATTATTTCTACAACGAAGAATTAATGAATGCAGAATGTAAAACAAGCGATTGTAAGATAAGTTGTTTAAGAATTGCTGAATTTTTTTCAGGAAAAATTATTTAACTCTGAAGTCTGGAATAAATGCATATGAATGGAATATTCACTGCTATTACATAGAAAGCCAGACGATTTATATTTCGATGACGTCATTTGAATAAAATGCATTTGCTTTCGATGAAATTCTCAAATATAATGAATTATTGTAGTATTGTGATAATTTTAAATATATCAGAGCTATATATTGCATTTTAGAGATGTTTAAATAAAATTACATTCCTGTTCGACAATGTTTCATAATCAATGATTTATGCATGATTGATCTTTCTTGTTTCTTACTTTCCCTGCAATACATGGTAATGTATAGGGAAAGTATTGGAATCATGTCGAAAATCGCAGCTCGAGTTTTCGACGGATCTACACGTTTCGAGACCTCTAGAATACGAAAAACTATTTTGAGTGTGACGTTTGTATATGTGTCTGTCTGTGTGTCTGTCTGTCTGTCTGTGTCTGCGCAATGTATGTATCCACTCTAACTCAAAAACTAAAGGACCGAATTTCATACAATTTGGTAGGTAAGCCACTTGGGTGTGACCCTGGTGCTGATTAGTTTTTGGTACGATTCGTAAAAACAAAACCCGCCCTTTTTTTGCGAAATGGCCCTTAAAAATTTCATTTATTCGCACTAGCTAAAATACTAATTCACCAAATTTCACAAAATTTGGTAGATAAGTTACTTGTTGAATACTCTGGTGCTGATTAGAATTTGGTACAATTCGGAAAAGAACCGGCCTTTTTGTACGAAATGACCCGCAAAAATCTCCAAAATCTAAAAAGAAAGTACTACGCATACTGAAATGTATCAATTAAATTCTTGTTTTATACGCAATTTTTGACGAGGAAAAGAAAATAACACACTCCATTATACTTTAGGACTAACCGTTCTCAAGATATTTGAGATTTCATGCATTTTGGTTACGCCGCTATCGGAAAAATGTCCAATTACCAAATAAAAACAAAAATTGAATTAAAAATGTAAATTTAGTGTTATTTGGTGCAATAAAACTCAGTGAATTATTAAAGAAATAAAGAAAATATGAATTTAAATCTGCAGAGAAAATCATGTGCTGCGCACATCAGATTTTTATATACTGTTGAGGTTTTTAATGTTAAATCGTAATTTAAAGTGAATTTAACGTAATTTGGTTCCTTAGCGATCGAAAATGTTACCACAGATTTTCCAACTTATCACCATCGAAAAGGTCAATAAAACGTTCTTTACAACAAACTTTGTGTCGAGTCCGTAGAACTATTTCTTCATACTTCATTTCTGAATAAACTGAAGTGCGGTTCAACTCGACTTCCTCATACATCAGAATCCATTTTGATTTTAAAATTTTACAAGACAATTTTTTAAAAATTGATATCGTGGGTCCAAATGATTACAAGTTTAGAGTGTTACCTTTCACTTTAGCACCTTCACTGCTCATGTCCAGTTAACTGGACATGGGCTGTGAAAAATGAAGCTTAGCCCAAATCCATTCTCAAAGATCTCTATCTACAACCCGTCTGAAACAACATGCCGTTGAATGCAATGCATATGATGATGAGCTAACTAGACATCGGTCTGGAAATTGAAACATGTGATGTCCAGTTACCTGAACCTGGACCGTGAAAGTGTTAAAGAGCTTGAAAAAATCCTTCGATTGATACCATACATGATAATGTAGCTCCATACATGATAATGTAGCTCCGGGGGTGACTTGACGTCACAAACAAAAATATTTGCATCGCGACTATTTTTCACAACAATGATTGAAACTATGAAGTCAGTCTTGTAAACATTGAGCCATAAATAAACCCTTGAATGCATGATTATGTCAAATTTTGTCCTATGCTGCATGTTAAAAAAATCTGATGTAGGCAACACATGACATTCCTTATATAATGCAACGAATTTACTACTTTTACAGTAAAAAATAGGTTTTTCTTATAGTAGATACTTATATTCTTAACAAGATATTGAATTTTCGTCACTTGTCGTCATTTTCATTGATTTAGCGTCAATTTTATTCATTTGGCAAGATTTTTGTTAATTTAGCAACATTTAAAAAAGTCGCCAAGTTGGCGACACTCCACCAAATTCGTCGCCAAAATCTCACCAAGATTTATAATGATGTCACCAAATTTATCGCATGATATTTCATGCGAAAAGTGAACATGTTTCTCAACAGTTAATATTTTTTTTTAATTTATGGGATTTTTTGATACATTTATTTGAAAAATGTACAATATCTCGAGAACGGTTCATGCTAGCGTTCTAAAGTTTATGTCAATCGTTTTCTAAGGAAAACTTACATAAGAAATGTCTATTTGCGTAACTTTATTAAAGGATTTGATTTTTTGATGATTTTTTCAAAGTGTCACTTGAAAATTTAGGGGGTTCTGAACATTCGTTTACGTTTGAAAACAATAGGCTTCCTGTATTCACGGATTGTGATTTTTGTACCAAATTTCATTCGAATCGCTCCATTCGTTCGTGAGATATCGTCCCCACAGCAGACTCACACACACACACACACACACACACACACACACACACAGACATCACCTCAAAAATGTTTGATTCGTGATCAGGGCTGCTTGAAACGTGCTCTACCGTCGAAAACTCTTAGTCGATAATTCGAATTATCGACCCCGTCGCAATACTTTCCTTATACATTATGTATAGAAGGAAACTAAAAACAATAGGTCTCAAGAAAAATATGTGCTGGCTACGTCCGAAAGGAATATGATAATTTTCGATATTTGACGTTGTTACTTTCTTTACATACATAATGTATAAGGAAAGTATTATGACGGGGTCGAAAATTCGAATTCGAGTTTTCGACGGGCGAGCACGTTTCAAGCATCCCTGATCGCGAATCAAACATTTTTGAAGTGATATCTCTCTCTCTCTCTCTCTCTCTGTGTGTATGTGTGTGTGTGTGTGTGTGCGTGTGTGTGTGTGCGTGTGTGTGTGTGCGTGTGCGTGTGTGTGTATCAGTGAATAATCCGTGAATACTGGAAGCCGATTGTTTTTATACGCAATCGAATGTTTAGAACCCCCCTAAATTTTCGAGTGAAATGTTGAAAAAATCATCAAAAAACCAAAACCGCTAATAAAGTTACGCAAATAGACATTTCTTATGTAATTTTTCATTAGAAAACGATTGACATTAATTTTATAACACTAACATGAACCGTTCTCGATATATTGCACATTTTTCAAAAAAATTATCAAAAAGTCCCATAAAATAAAAATAAATATATTTCTTATTGAGAAACATGTTCACTTTTCATATGTAATACCATGCGATAACTGGGTGACATCATTCTCGTAAATCTAGCTCGTTCCATTCATGAGAAAAGATACTTCGAGTAATACTTTTGTATTTGAACGCCAATAATCATTTATCTGCTATAAGAATAACTTATTTCTCCGTCAGTAAAGCGTGGCGAGATTTTGGCGACGAATTTGGCGGAATGTCGCCAACTTGGCGACTTTTTGAAATGTTGTCAAATTAACGAAAATCTCGCCAAATGGATTAAAATGACGCTAAATCAATGAAAATGACGACTAATTGTCGAAAATTCAATATCTTGGAAAGAATATAAGTATCTACTATAGGAAAAACCTATTTTTTTTACTGTAAAAGTAGTAAATTCATTGCATTATATAAGGAAACTCATGTGTTGCTCACATCAGATTTTTTGTAATTTGTTGCGACGTATCCACTAGAATCGTGGATGTACGCCAAGATACAAGAATGAGTTTACATTTATGGGAACTAACACGTTTATTTTTATAAGCACAACGTAGATAGCAAGAATATACTGCAAATAGTTCGATAACTATCTCACAAAATCACTAAACAGCTGTCAGATACAATAAAACAGCAATTAAATGCTCCACTGAATTCACAAAACAGCCAATACTATCCTCAAAACATTAACTTATCTGGCAATTCAATGTAGGTGGTATCACGTCAACTGCTCCAACTGAGCGATGACTTCTTTTATATCTCAGAAGAAACTTTCAGAAGTGGCTCGTATCTCATAGAATATTCGTTATTTTCAGAAGGTTCTTGAACATTTAAAATATCGCCAAATTGGCGACAAATAGTTGTTAGCTGACACATCAGAAAGGCCTAGTGTTTAGTACCTGTATTTTTGATTATTTTTAAATTAAAGATTCCCAAATAAGAATAATAAAGTATAATTAACCAGTATTTTTACTTTCCTTATATACATAATGTATAAGGAAAGTATTGTGACGGGGTCGAAAATTCGAATTCGAGTTTTCGACGGGAGAGCACGTTTCAAGCATCCCTGATCACGAATCAATCATTTTTGAAGTGATGTCTGTGTGTGTGTATGTGTGTGAAAGTGTGTGTGTGTGTGTGTGTGTCAGTGAGTCTGAAGACGATATCTCACGTGCAAATGGAGCGATTCGAATGAATTTGGTACAAAAATCACAATCCTTGAATACTGGAAGCCTATTGTTTTTAAACGTAATCGAGTGTTCAGAACCCCCCTAAATTTTCGAGTGAAATTTTGAAAAAATCATCAAAAACATTTTTCATAGGCATGTCTTCTGTAATTTGTGCTTAGAAAATGATTGACATAAACTTTAGAACGCTAGCACGAACCGTTCTCGAGATATTGCACGTTTTTCAAATAAATTTATCAAAAAATCCCTTAAATTAAAAAAAAAATTAACTGTTGAGAAACATGTTCACTTTTCATACGTAATATCATGCGATAAATTTGGTGACCGCATTTACATGAATCTAGCTCGTTCCATTCTTGAGAAAAGGTACTTTGAGTAATAAATTTGTATTTGAACGCCAATAATCATTTATCTACTATAGGAATAACTTATTTCTCCGTCCATAACGCTTGGTGAAATTTTGGCGATGAATTTGACGGAATGTCGCCAACTTGGCGACTTTTTTAAATGTCGCCAAATTAACGAAAATCTCGCCAAATGGATAAAAATGACGCTAAATCGATGAAAATGACGACTAATTGTCGAAAATTCAATATCTTGGAAAGAATATAAATATCCTAAGAATATAAGTAAGAAAAAACTATTTTTTTTACTGTAAAAGTAGTGAATTCATTGCATTATATATATATAAGGAAAGTCATGTGTTGTTCGCATCAGATTTTTTTCATAGTTGTAGGATAGAGTACAGAATATAGGGAGATAAAAATACATTGGAAGGTAAAATAATTTTGAATGAGTAGGAATTTTCTTTATTGCTTCAGTTCTAAATTGCATTGTGCTAATATTTAATTTTACAAAATTGACATTTTAACTAAATATTTTAGGCCTTTCGCTATAGAAATGCATATAATACAGAACTGCATATCTTGTCCGAGCGCCACGTGAATGATTGTCTCAAACGATATTGGCGTTTTTTCAATATGAAGTTTTAACTCCTTACATTTACCTCTATGCTTTAGATATTTAGATAAATTTTTATCCCGAAGTTTGAACACATAGAATGGCAATCAAACTCTGCTGAAGATGAAGAGTATCACTCTAAAAGGTAAGCTGCAGTAAAGGATTTCGATTCCCACCTGGCCATTGGCAGATCCCAACGGAAATGATCAAATTTCTATCTCGGGCTATTTTTTCTGCTCTCCAACATTTTCCTTCTATTGATTTGTTTCCACTTCAGTTGCCGTAGTAGTCAGTTTGGTTTACAATAAAAAAAAATAAAATAAATTCTAGTTTAAGATACAAAGGGCGACCGACAGAAATGTTCTAAGAAAAATTCCAGAGATGGGTTTATAGGTATCTGAAAAAATATTTGAAAGTTTAAGTCTGATTAATCAAGAAAATGGCGTCAGGTATAGCTATTCAATTTACTAAAATCGTTCTTAACCTTTTTTCGGTGAACTACCAAGCATGTTAGCTGCGTTCTTAAAAATCCAGTAAAGATATAATAGAATAGAAAATTAAAAATCTGATGTGGGCAGCACATGACTTTCCTTATATAATGTAATGAATTTACTACTTTTACAGTAAAAAAATAGGTTATTTTTATAGTATATATTTATATTCTTTCCAAGATGTTGAATTTTCGTCAATCAGTCGTCATTTTCAGTGATTTAACGTCATTTTTATCCATTTGGCGAGATTTTTGTTAATTTGGCAACAATTAAAAATTTCGCCAAATTGGCGACATTCCGCCAAATTCGTCGCCAAAATCTCGCCAAGCGTTATGAACGGAGAAATAAGTTATTTTTACAGCAGATAAATGACTATTGGCGTTCAAATACAAAAGTATTACTCAAAGTACCTTTTTTCATGAATGGAACGAGCTAGATCCACGATAATGATGTCACCCAATTTATCGCATGGTATTACATATGAAAAGCGAACATGTTTCTCAATACGAAATATTTTTTTTTTTTCATATAACTTTTTGATAAGTTTTTGAAAAATGTGCAATATCTCGAGAACGGTTCATGTTAGCGTTCTAAAATTTATGCCAATCGTTTTCTAATGAAAAATTACATAAGAAATATCTATTTGCGTAACTTTATTAGTGGTTCTGATTTTTTAATGATTTTTTCAAATTTCCATTCGAAAATTTAGGGGAGTTCTGAACATTAGATTGCGTATAAAAACAATAGGCTTCCAGTGTTTACGGATTGTGATTTTTGTACCAAATTTCATTCGAATCGGTTCTTTCGTTCGTCAGTTATCGTCTCCACAGACTCACTGACACACAGCACACACACACACACACACACACACACACACACACACACACACACGCACAGACATCACTTCAAAAATGTTTGATTCGTGATCAGGGATGCTTGAAACGTGCTCTCCCGTCGAAAACTCGAATTCGAATTTTCGACTCCGTCACAATACTTTCCTTATACATTATGTATATAAGGAAAGTAAAAATTAATGTAAGGCTAAGCTTTACTATAAAACATATTACAAAATAAGAAATTTATGGCGGAGCCTACATATACTAGGCAAGTGGTGTGTGCACTCGATTTTCAGCGAAACTATTAACCATTTTTATAGTCTCTGTAAAAATATTTGAATGTTTAAATCTGATTAAATCAAGAAGTTGAAAATGGTGCCCGGGTATAGATATAGATTTACTAAACTGGCCCTCAACATTTTTTTCAGTGTACATCCTGGCATATGAACTGAGTTCTAAAGAACCCAATAAAGTTATAATAAGAAAGAGAATTAAAAATTAATATAACAATTAACTTTACTACAAAACATATTACAAAACAAGACATTTGTGAAGGAGACATCATATATAGTAGCAAGTGATGCACTGGGATTTGAGACTGACCTCACAACCTATGTGCGCAGGGTCGTAGCCAGGTAGGGGCCAGAGGGGTCTAAGCCCTCCCAAGAGGTATACTCAGCCCCACTGATAAAAGCATTACATTTTTAGTAGTGATATGAAATTTCATATAAAATGTCATTCAAGTTTTGCATAAAAGAATTTCCGAGACATTTTTACAAATTACTTAGTTTTAAAAAAAAATTAATTTAGTTTAATTTATGATTATACTAGTGACCAATATATTTACATATTTAATTTAAAAATATTAGAAAATTATGACAATAATATTTAGGGTTCTTTTGTGTTATTGTGGGGGGGGGGGGGTTTACTGTTATACATTAAGAATCAAAATCAACTGATAAGTAAGTAAGAGTTAATATTAAGCATTAACTTGTATTAACTTTCATAATGCTTCTACAAATTATTAACAGCTTTATTACTAGTTAATGCTTACATTAAAACCAATTGCAATTATTTTGTATTAATATTGATGTATAGTAGCTATATGGATATTGATAATCAGCTCATAGCTTACAAATATAAATTTGCAATTATTTGTTATTAATTTATATGGATTGAAATATATAATAGTAACTATTACGGTTTATAAATGCTGATGATTGTGTTTTTGGTGAGCCCCTCCTTTAAGGCTGTTGAGACCCCTTGAATTTCCCTTCATCCCTCTTCAATTTCGTCTCTGCCGACGATCCTATATATGCGTTTCCCTGGGAAGCAGTGACGTATTTATCGTAAAAGCATTGTTGGGTTTTCAACAATTCGTTATATGGTTGATGTAACTTAAATTTATATATTAAATCCCAAACAGGTGCATTAAATTTGCATATCAAATCCATTGCAGGTGTCACCGTGTTATAGTTTCAGAAGATAAGATTTTTTAACAGATATTTATTGACGCAGTTTATTAGTTCCTAATGTCGATTCCTACTAGTTAGATAATCTTCTACAACTTTGTAATTGATATTTATCTTTTATCCCTCTTTGTTGCCGATTCCGTTAACTCAACTTTTTAATTCTCCGCTAGAGACACTGCGATCACTTTTATTTAGTCCAGCATAGTCACTTTACTATAGATATACCAAATGCGTACACTCATGGACCTTTCCTTACAAAGTTACTAGAGCACCTAATAACTATTATAGAAACCCTGCATTCACACATACATACACAGACGTACTTATTTTTAAAAGTGTTCGAAATGTGTTCAGAAGTGTGCTCTTACCAATCAAAATCTCGAATTCGATAATTTTTGCAAAAATAATACTCTATAATACCATGAAGAAGTGAAAATTGAGAAATATTTTATAAGAGCAACTTGCAAATAAAAGATCATTAAAAACATATATCTTTTTATTCTAATACTGGATCTGATACAAACCGGCGTTAAAACACAACTTGAATCCAAAAAACAAGGGTCAGTAAATTCAACTACCGACTTTTTCACAAAAAGAAAATATTAAAATAAATAAAATCACTTATTTTTATGTAGTAGATTTTACAACATAGCCAAACTTCCTCCGCGAATGGCGAACTCCTTTTATAAAAAAGAGTTTATACGTCTGAAGAAATATATTGTTTCTAAAAAAAAATTGGGAATTCCATATTTTGATGGATAAGCACGATTTACTACCACCTGAACCGTTTTTGAATGCATAAAATATCGCTCAAACTGTCGTCTAGAACAAGCTGCAAAAATAAATGTTTCATTAGTTTAGCAGCGAAATTAATATTTATGCTTCTTACTAAGTATTAGCTGAGTACCCGTTCTTCATAATATATAATCTAAAGAAACTTAAAATTCACAATTTGAGGTGGCCTGTTAATATTTGGAATCATTCTCTATGAAATTTTATAATAATTCTTACAAAAAGATGAATTCTTTCATGCTGAGATAAACAGACAAAAGCATAACTTACAATTTTATTTATATATAAACTGTACAAAACAAAATAATTCTAAAACTAAAAATTCACTATTTTATGCATAACGTGCTCTAAACGAAGCTGTCGATAAGAAAACTCACTATTTTAGGAAAAACATATTCTAAATAAAGCTGTCTATGAAAAAAAACCTCACTGTTTTATGCGTAGCATGTTCTAAACGAAGCTGTTAATAGCGACAAATAACCTAATATCGTCACTCAATAAAACACAAATAATTAAAATTTTTCTGTTTCTAAAAATAAAAAGACATGCAAATAACAGGGTATCCCAAAAACGTTGACCTCGTCTTTTATTCCTTAAATATTGATCTTAGACATATATAATAAAGTACAAAGTTGCGTAAAAAAGGTACTAAATTTTATGAAATCGATTAAAATTTTCAAGGGAATTAAATTTTAAGAAATACAAAATTTAAATTTTTATACGGCCCCGTACAAACACATTTCCAATGAGTAAAATGTGTCCCATATATTAATAAGGTGATGTACAAAATTTCAGCATTTTATCATAAAAAGTCCCAGAGATATGAAAAAACAAAAATTCTGACTTAAACAACTTTTCTATGCATCGACATGGGTTCTCAGAGGGGAAAAATCATGTCGGTAGATCGCGTTTCAGGGATCATACAAAATGACGAAAGAAAACAATAAGAAAACATTAATAAATAATAATTTTGCTATTTATCGGTACAAAAGTATCTACACTGTGTAGAAATAATAACTTTACACAAAGATTACAAAGCTTGTTCAAAATGTTTTTCATCCATGCCAAAGATCCATTAAAGATAAGAGGCAGATATTATTTGCCTATGGTACATTTCTGCGTTGCGTCGTTTGCACTCTTGCTGTAAACATTTACATTTTAATTTGTAATTAATCCCTCGCTAACTTGGTTTAAACATATCTCTGGGACTTTTTATGATAAAATGCTGAAATTTTGTACATCACCTTATTAGTGTATGGAGCATATTTTACTCATTGGAAATGTTTTTGTAAGAGATCCGTATAAAAATTTAAATTTTGTATTTCTTCAAATTTAATCCCTTGAAAATTTATATCGATTTCATAAAATTCTGTATCCTTTTTTACGCAACTTTGTAATTTATCATATATGTCTAAGATCAATATTTAAGGAATAGAAGCCGAGGTAAAGAATAGAAGCCCAGCTTGAGTTTTTGGGTCACCCTGTATAGTAGTAATGTATACACGATAAATAAAAACTCATGATAGGAACAAAATTGGCATTATTTTAATAGTCTACAGATTTAAAAAGTTTATTTTGTATTTTATGAATGTATAAATCCTCCATAATTTAGAAATATTGGTATAAACCAACAACCGGGTAACATTATTCGATTCCAGTAGCATTTATTTCAGAGACGTTCACAAAACCAATAGTTAGTTACGTTATAATCACGTTAGTTTGGAGAATCAAAAAAACGATTAAGTACTGTTGGTTTGTAGGCTCCTAGAAAGATTGAATTACGTTCAAAGTGGGGAAACGATCAGAGGGACATGAAAACAGACGGACAAACAGATTCCTACATACTGAGTGAGACTCTACCAATGTACCTACCTCTTTCGCATACGCGTTTCCTTCGTTCCTAGTGTTGATTCCTATTAAACAATGTTGTACAACTTTGTAATTGTCTTTTGTCGTCGAACTCGTTTTACTGCCGAGTTTCTCATAACATTTTTTTTAAATTGCCGCGATCACATTTATTCGATCGGGCTTGGTCCACTTTACTATAGATGGACTCAACTTATACATTCATCGACTTTTCCTTATAAAGTTAATAGGGTTCTTAAAAACTTTCCAAGGAACCCGGTATAGTATATGGGGAAAAAATTAATTTTAACTAATGCAGTTGTAATAGTACCAACATTTATAATATAAACACCTTGATTTATCTGTCTATATTTATCTCTGGGTAACGCTTGGCAAAATTTTGGTGTCGAAATTGGCCGAATATCGCCAACTTGGCGAATTTTTTTAATGTTGCTTAATGAAAATGTCGCCAAATTGATAAAAACGTAGGCAAATTGGTAAAAATGATGACTAATGAATGAAAATTCCATATCTTTGAAAAAAATATAAGAATTTACTATGAAAATAACCTATTTCTCCGTCTATAACGCTTGACGAAATTCTGGCCACGAATTTTGGGGGCCTATCGCGAACTTGGCGAGTCTTTTTAAATGCTGCTAAATTAACGAAAATGTCGCCAAAATGATAAAATGAACGCTAAATCAATGAAAATGAAAACTAATGAAAATTCAATATCTTGCAAATAACATAACAAACGATTATATGACTAACCCAATTCTCCGCCAGTCAGTAATGTTTGGCGAAAAATTTGGCGGGATGTTGCAAACTTGGCGACTTTTTAAATATTGCTAAATTGACGAAAATGTCGCCAAATTGATAAAAATGTCACCAAATTGATAAAAATAACGCTAAATGGGAGGCAATGCTTTGCAAATTTTTAATTCAGTCATATGACGGGTATACCTTCTAGTAGTTTATAGTGACACAGATAAGCCAAATACATTCAATGCATAGGCGTCACAAAGCCGTTGCCAGTTTAAAATAAGAATGTTTTACAAAATTTTTTAAAAGGATAACTTTTGTATAAAATCTTAAATAGATAAGTCTTTCGTTATCATTCTGATAATTATTCCGGTACGGCCGTATTATACGTAGCAGGTTGAAGCGCTGCTTTTTGACGTAGTTTTGTAGCCCTGTAAGCTACCAAATTTGGGGAACCTACTACATACAAGCTGCTTTCAGAAAAATGATCATCCTACACAACAATATAAAAACCAGAACGTTGTTTAGGTTGTTCACACGAAACTGTTGATAAAAGGCCGAGCCACTGATTACTTAGTCTGAACCAGCGCGATACAACATTTGGGAAGTTGGAAGCGCAAAAAGTCGATTGCACGTTTGCGCTCCGCGAAAAAAGCAAACGTCCGATCAGAAAATATCAACAAGTTTGATGTCGGCACAAGAGATTTTTCTGATACGCGAACTGATCATTATGTTCTATTATATGATCATCTTGCAGCGATGCAAAACAACATCAGAAAGCTGAGCTGCAAAACGACATCAGAAAGATGCGCTGCAAAACGACATCATAAAGATGCGCTGCAAAAGGACATCAGAAAGATGCGCTGCAAAACGTCAGCAGAAAGATGCGCTGCAAAACAACGTCAAAAAGCTTCGCAGCAACCTGTCACGTATAATGTGACCCATACAATATTATTGGCATAGCTCGGAACTCGGAAAGCAAAGATTGATGATTGAATGAGGGAGGTCTCGAGTTCAGGATTTAATTTTCAAATATGGACACCTTGAAAAACTAATGTAATCGTTCAACCAATGGAGGGGTTATAGCAATTCTCGCCTACGCCACTGGCTATACATAGAACTAAACACCATGGAGTATGAATATGTAAGAACGTTGTAAATATGTAAAAACGCACTCCAAATATTTTTAGAGAGGAATTCCATTCAGAAATTCCAACACACCGCAGTACGGCCGTCTGACTAATCTAAAAGCTGAAGGGTATCACTATGAAAGCTAAGCTGTAGAGAAGAAGTTTTGATTCCCTGTGGACTTTCCGTTGACCCCAACTGAAATGATCAAATTCCCACCTAGGGCCGTTTTTCCCTTCCAACTTTTCTCGTTTCATTGATTTATTTCCACTTCAGCGAACGTAATTGGCAGTTTGGTTTCTTAAAAAATTGAAGCCTAAAAGATACAAAGAAGCCACCAAATGAAAAGAGCTGCAAGGGATCTCGATATAAATTGATCAGTATAAGCAGGACTAAAGATACGATTATATTCCATAAATGATAACATGATAACATTTTCGGTTATAATTGGACTTCATCTTAAGTCTGTAAACTTCAGTTGATATCAGAAAAAATATCTGATGTGGACAGTACATGACTTTTCCTACATATAGTGACTTCACTTCTTCACACCATGGAGTATGAATATATAGGAATGTTGAGGGGAAACTCGTACTCCAAGTATTTAAAAAAAAATACATTCAGAAAATCCAACACACCACAGTACGCCATTTGACTAGTCTAAAAGCTAAAGAGCATCACTATAAAAGCTAAGCTGTAGAAAAGAAGTTCTGATTCCCTGTAGACACTTCGCTGACCTCAACGGACATGATCAAATTCCCACCAAGGGCAGTTTTACCCTTCCAATTTTTCTCTTTTCATTGATTTGTTTCCGCTCCAGCGATCGTAATTGGCGGTTTGGTTTCTTCGAAAATTGAAGCCTAAAAGATACAAAGAAACCACCGAATGTAAAGAGCTACAATGGATCTCGATATGAATTGATCAGTATAAGCAGGAACATTAAATATATGGTTAGATTCCATAAATGATGACATTCTCGATGCTAACAATTGGATTTCACATTACGTCTATGAACGTCAGTGGGTATTAGAAAAAATGTTTGATGTGGGCAGTACATAATTTTTCCTACATAATGTAGTAGCGTGTATATAATGTAGTGACATGCGTAGACAGCCTTTGCAGCTCCATCCGGGAATTGAACCCTGGGTCTTCGAACTGGCCAGCCAACGCTCTACCGTTAAGCTACTGGGACGAAATTACAAGCTCTTATTTTCAAAGTGGACTCTTGCACATGTGTATTCGAATTCCCTTCTTAGACAGAGAAATAATGGTATACAAAATTCACAGAAAGCTGATTTTGCCATTGAATTAAAATTAGGCCCTTTTGAAAACTTTTGAGTCGAAACAGGATGACTTATTCTAAAGTACAAAATCCAAATTAAAATGCAATTAATATTTAATGGATATCAATTTCATGAAACAAATGACAGAATGGCAGTTGGCGAATTCTTGGCCTTAAAAATACAAATTTATTATAAAAAATATCTTCTGTCGTGAGTGGAAAGAACTAGATACATTAGAGTGATGTTGATTACTATCGCATATGAAAAGTGAACATATTTGACGACACGCACTATTTTAATTTTTTATAATTTTTTAGTAAATTTACTTGCAAACATGCACTATCTCGTGAACGGTTCATGCTAACGTTATAGAGTTCGGGTCAATAATGTTCTGATAAAAACTTACGTATAAAATAATTATTTATTCGACAATATTTAAAGTCCTGATTTTTTTTTTTAATGATTTTTCAGAAATTTATTCGAAAGTCGCACAATATCTCAAGAAAAGTTCATGCTAGCGTTTAAAAGGTTATATCACACGTTTTCTAGCGAAAAATACGTATGAAATGTTTATTTTTATTGAGAGTACTGGTTTTTTTTAATGATTCCTGCAAAAATGTATTCGAAAACTGCAGAGGGAGTTCTTAACATTTGATCGAATTTAAAATCAATAGCATTCCAGTATTCACTAATTGCAATAATCGTACCATATTTTATTTCTCTTTATTCGTTCGTGAGATATCGCATCCACAGACTCACGGACATACACCACCTCGTAAATGTTCGATTCGAATTCAGGGATGCTTGAAACGTATTTGTTGGTAGAAAACTCGAATTCGAATGTTCGATCTCATCACAATACTTTCCTTATACTTCATTGTAATGTGTGTGTATAGGAAAAGTAAAATGATGCCTTTTCAGATTCCGTATTTAAGTTATTTCAAGATACTTCGTTAAAATTCTTTACAAGTTTCTTTCATTGACGCTGGTATCGACTTAGTGAAGGCAAACAGTCGAACGGATTACGGTTATAAGTAACGATATAAAATATTTTGATACAATTTATTTGATACACTGCCAAAGAGTCACACCTAAAAAATGAACAAAAGAGTCACACCTAAAAAATGACAGCAAAAAATGACACCTAAAAAATGACAGCAAAAAGAATAAAATTCACCTCTAAGTTCAGGCACCGCAGCTGGTAAATATTGATACAGACATGTAAAATGCTTTCACGGCTCTGTAAGTTCCCACCATGGAAAGACACTTTTACAGGCAGTCAGTCATTCGTATTACTTGAAAGTAGGGTTGATATTTTTGCTTTCAGCGCAGAATTGCCAGAGTTGGCGATTTTTCGAACTTTTACGAGAACTTTCTCGAAATAACGAATATTCTGGGTGATACGAGCACTTTCTGGAAATTTCTACGAGGAGTATATAAAAAATGTCATCGCTCAGTTGGAGTAGCATTTGACGTGATAAAAGCTAAATTGAATTGTGAGATACGTCTGAAAAAATATTCATTATTTTGAGAATTAACTGAGCATTTAATTGCTGTTTTATTGTTTCATTTATTGTAGCATTTAATTGCTGTTTTATTGTAAGGTACTTATCGAGCAATTCGCGGCATATTGTTCCTGTTTACGCTTATGAGTGCTTTTAAATGAAAGTGTTAATTATCCAAAAATTTGCGCTCCTTGGACTCATTCTTGTGCACCCGCGATTTCAGAGGGTAACAATATTAAAACATATTATTTGTAACAATATTAACAATCTTAAAACAATATTTGTAGCAATATTAACAATCTTAAAGCAATATCTGTAACAATATTACTATTTTTAAAATATTAACAATCTTAAAACTATTTGTAACAATACTAATTATTTGTAACAATATTAACAATCTTAAAACTATTTGTAACAATATTAATCATTTATAACAATATTAAAACACTAGTGAGTGCCCGTAAAAAATCACGGGAAAATTTTTATGCACTGAAAATGAATGATCTTTAGGTTTGACTTTTTTATGTCAAAGATATCTTCCAGAAGAATATTTTTAGTATAAGTTTTATATTGTATTATTTACCTTAATAAAATGAATCAAAATTATCTTATTAAATCGGTTTTGACATTTTCTTCCTCAAGTAACCGGAGAATAATGGCGGAAGCGCCAAGTGTCGATTAGGCTTAACTGTATGCTTACGTAGAATCTTGTGAACATATGGAACTTCTACTCAGTTTGAGGTTTAATTAATTAGCTGAAAGTTATAAAATATGACAAAACTATTATATACAAAATGTTATTATTGCAAAAAATGGTATTTTAAATAAAGTAATTTCTTACTTCATTAAAAGTAAATAACGTAAAGAAACCCAAATCGTCGAATATGTGTTTATGCTTGTTGCCATTCGGCAAACGATAATAACATACGTAAATTACTCACACTCGAAACAATATTATTTGATGTTTTAAATATAGCTGAGAAGGAAAATTAAAGTTCATTACATTAAAAGTTTGAATACATTTTACGAATATTTTAGAAATATGAATTTCGATTAAAAACATGCCCCTATTAAAAGTCAAGCTTAAATCTTGTTAGAACGCCATTTAGAAATTATGTAAAATTAAGTTAATTAAATTTGCTTAAAATGTTTTATTTAAAACCATGGTATGCTCACAGATTAAAAAATTATTTCGCAGTCCGAATGCGGCCTCCGTGCATGACCACAACTGAACGGACCTACAGAAGTATAAACATATAATATAAACAGAATATATAATATAAGGGATGTATTAAGCAGAACAATTTTTAATGAATAACATTCTAGCATAAATTAATAAAGTTTTATTAAATACATCGTTATCATCGCATCGTAATAAACTAAAGAAAATCTGATGTGGGCAACACATGACTTTCCTTATATAATGTAATGAATTTACTACTTTTATAGTAAAAAAAATAGGTTTTCCTTATAGTAGATGCTAATATTTTTTCCAAGATATTGAATTTTCGACAATTAGTCGTCATTTTCATTGATATAGCGTCATTTTTATCCATTTGGCAAGATTTTCGTTAATTTGGCAACATTTCAAAAAGTCGCCGACATTCCGCCAAATTCGTCGCCAAAATCTCGCCAAGCATTATGGACGAAGAAATAAGTTATTCTTACAGCAGATAAATGACTATTGGCGTTCAAATACAAAAGTATTACTTAAAGTATCTTTTTTCATGAATGGAACGAGCTAGATCCACGAGAATGATGTCACCCAAATTATCGCATGGTATTACATATGAAAAGTGAACATGTTTCTCAATAGAATATATATATTTTTTAATTTTATATGACTTTTTGATAATTTTTTTGAAAAATGTACAATATCTCGAGAACGGTTCATATTAGCGTTCTAAAATTTACGTCAATCGTTTTCTAATGAAAAATTACATAAGAAATGTCTATTTACGTAACTTTATTAGCGGTTTTAATTTTTTTACGATTTTTTCAAAATTTCATTCGAAAATTTAGGGGAGTTCTAAACATTCGATTGCGCATAAAAACAATAGGCTTCCAGTGCTTATAGATTGTGATTTTTGTACCAAATTTTGTTCGAATCGGTCCATTCGTTCGTCAGTTATCGTCTCCACCCACCCACCCACCCACCCACCCACCCACCCACACACACGCACACACACACACACACACACACACACACACACACACACACACACACACACACACACACACACCACTTCAAAATGTTTGATTCGTGATCAGGGATGCTTGAAACGTGCTTTCCCGTCGAAAACTCGAATTCGAATTTTCGACCGCGTCACAATACTTTCCTTATACATTATGTATATAAGGAAAGTAATAATATCGTAACATCGAATGCGGGCATCAAGCGTCGAACATAACATCAAGTGATTCACTGAGTGCTGCTAGAGCAAAGTTACAAGAATAAAATGAATATGAAAAAAAATAGTTCTCGGTTGGCACTTACAATCGGGTATCCTGCAAAATAGGCGTCCTCGTCTATGGTGCATCTGTGGTAGTCTCGCCATATTTAGGAGACAAAAATTTTCTTGAATTAGCTGTCTGACTTTATCGACTCCAAAGTGTCCAGCAAAATCGTGATAGCGGACAACTAAATACTTCCGCATGTGTCGAGGCATAACAAACAGTTTCTTGATTGCATCACGATCTGTTATTACTCTATAAATATTTCCATTTTCCAGACTATATTGATTGGTAAGTTGACGTTCTGCTGGGTTTCGGTTAGTTGAAGGCTTAGTTACTGCTTGCAAAATACTTTGTACTTCCTTATCCTGAGAATGAAATAAAGCTACCTGATCGTTTTCAGTAGCAATATACAATATTGTAGGTGAATCTGTTAATTCAACAGGACTTGTTAGATCGAATTCATCATTTGGTGTAAATTTTCGTTCTTCTACTGGTGCTCTACTAAGTGCATCAGCATGGCACATTTTATCCCCTGCACGATGTTTTACGTGCAGGGGATAAAATGTGCCATGCTGATGCACTTAGTAGGTTTGCTGATGCACTTAGGGTTGTAAATTTTCGTTCTTCTACTGGTGCTCTACTAAGTGCATCAGCATGGCACATTTTATCCCCTGCACGATGTTTTACTTCATAGTCAAATTCGCTCAAGAGTTCAGCCCACTGGGCTATCTGAGGCTTGAGATTCCTTTGAGTGGCAAGAAATGTTATCGCTGAACAGTCCGTTACTAGAGTAAAATGTTTACCAATAAGAAATAGTCGCAAGCGTATCATTGACCAAATAGCAGCAATCAATTCTAAACGACTGGAGTGGTACACTGCTTCATTGGGACCCGTTCGACGGCTTACGCAGTATACTAGACGTAACCTTTTATCTTTATCGTACTGCAGGAGCATTTCAGATAATCCGACTGAACTTGCATCTGTGTGGAGTTCAGTTTCATCACGGTTATCATAAGGTTTTAGTACTGGTTTAGAAGTTAGATGTAACTTCAATTCATCAAACACTTTCTGATGATCCGCAGTCCGTTCAAATGTAGAATTTTTCTTCAACAATTGGGTTAACGGAAATGCTAATAAAGCATAGCGTTCTATAAATCTGCGAAAGAAACTAGAAAGTCCTAGAAATCTTCTCAATTCTCTTACAATTCTTGGTGGTGGAATTTCTGAGATTGCAGCAAGTTTTCGAGATCCAGATTTTATTTCTTCCTTTGATATTGAGAAACCCAAATATTCTATTTCTTCCATCGCAAATTCACATTTCAGTAGTTTGAGCGTTATTCCTGCTTCACAAAGTTTCATCAGAACTTTACGTAATCGAGTCATCGAGTCATCAAATCTTCAACTATTTTAGCTCCTATGAGCATATCATCCACAAAGCAAGTTACTACATTCCACAAGAGATCACCCAGCGCCATTGTCATGGCTCTTTGAAAAACAGCAGGTCCATTTGTTAATCCAAAAATTAATCTTGTTGGCTCATAATGGCCATCGGGTGTAACAAATGCTGCCTTATGTTTTGACTCTGCATGTAGAGGAATCTAATTGAAACCCTGTGCAGCATCGAGAATGCAGAAAAGATTGTATCCAGTCAATCTATCAAGTAAGTCATCAATGTGTGGCAAAGGAAATCTATCTTTTACCGTCTGTGCATTTAAACGATGATAATCTATGACCATGCGGTAATCTCCTGTTTTCTCCTTTACTAATAATACAGGACTACTATAATCCGAAGTACTGTTTTGAATGACTCCTTGTTCTTTCAGTTCGGTAATAATTGTATCAAAATTTCACGTTCGTAATATGACGTACGGTATGGAGCATGCGAAACCAGCTTGCTTCCAGGAACTTCCGTTATATTCATAGTTGTGGTTTTGATGCACCTCAGCTCATTGGTTTTCACTGCAATACAGTCTCTTAATTCATTTAAAAGATCACACACCTTTTGTGCTTCTGATTCTGTGAGCTAAGATCAGACTTTAATTTGACTTAACATTAACGGTTCACGAAATGAAGGTTTCTGATCTTCTAGTTGGATATGTAAACTTTCACCAAATTCAAAGGAATTATCAAAAGTTTCATTTTCCTCACAATTATTTTGTGTAGTATTTAAGTAATTCTCATCAAAATTTTCTTTTTTATTGTTCTCTACTACTGTAATTGAAATTACATTCCCTCTAAATACGACTTGGTTTTCTTTCATGTGAATTTTACTATTGGTAAAAATTTATGACTGGAACACATGCTACGCCATTTTGAGCATGTATTTCATCACCTTGAGAGTTCTGCTCTTCAATAATAAGAGAATTTAAATTTATATCATAATTTACAGAATTAACTAACTGTACACTATGAGGTTCCACAATCACAGCTTTTTCACTTTTAAGTACTGCTTTGCAATTCGAATCATTTTCAAGATTAAAATTTTCTAAAAAATCGGAATTGTTTTCATCGACTAATATAACATTTCCTTGTTTTTGTACTAATGCTACATATGGAAGATCAATAACATTTGTCCCTATAAGTACATCAGGTCCTCTGAAACTATCATCAGGAACAACAAGAAAGCGAATCGATTTTAACTGTATTTCATCAATAACAATATTGCAATAAACAACACTAAAGGGTGTCAAATTACCTCCAATACCTTTCAAGTTTCCTAGTGCTTCATTATCAATAGTTTTATTAAGAGCTGATACTAATTTAAGTTTCATTAAACTCACATTCGAACCTGTGTCGATAATAGATGAGATTGAATTTAACCCGTCAACATTTATAAATTTATATGACTGATGTAGAGGTGTAATATTCGAAACACACAAAGAAGTTGAATGTTTGATTTCAGTGCAATCTTTAGTACCATGACCTTCCTTTTTACACTCTCTGAAATATTTTTGACGTTTAGGTTTTACACAGTCACGCGAAAAATGTGTTTTTTCATAGCAGTTATAATAATTATCAGGACCAGCAAGTTTTTTCCTATACCTTTCTTTTACTGTTTGAACTTTTATTTCTTTTGGTACATGGAATTTATTTGTTTGGTTGTTTTCCTCGCATAATCAAAAAACTGATGGTGTTCAATTGACCGGGCAATTCTTATACCCCCCCCCCCCTCGATAGCACTTTTGTACTCATCTAATTTGTCTGCAAGTTCACTGGAAGATACAAATTTTAACCAGTCATCCAAAAAATGATCTTTAATTTCATGTGGAACTTTTCTCTTGATCTGTTATAATCAAATCTTTAAGTTTCTCAAAATTGTTTATATCTAATCCTTTGATCCATTCTTCAAAATAGTTTTTCAATTCGAAAGTAAAATCGCGCCAAGTGTCTTTAGGCGATTTTTTGATGATAAACAAACTTTTGTCGAAATTTCTCCGCGCTTAACCTAAACCTCTTTAATAATAAATTCTTCTATTTAATTCATAGTTACTTGCTACTTCATCGGGTTCACGTGCAATTAATTGTGATATTTCGTACGGTAATAGCACTAGTAAATGAGCTACTAAATCATCTTCATGTATGTTTGCTCTAAGTGTTTTCAAATAATGTTAAAACAAAACTAATATCACCTTTTTTAATTTCAAATTTCTGCATCAAAAGTTGTTAACTACAACACTTGCCTTTATTTTCAGAATTTTCAACATTTCGCGAATTTAAATTCAAATCATCAATGTTTATTTTGTTCGAAGTCTCAATTTTTCATTTTTCCAGCTCAAATTCATATTTTAATTTTTCCCTTTCCAATACCTTCGCCACTTTTTCTGCTTCTTTTCTATCAACAATTATTGTTTCTAACGTTTATTTTACAAATTCTTCATTGTATTCTTTACTACTTAATATTTTTGTTTTTAACTCTTCTGGGAGAATAGTTTCCCCAACTTCACGTGCTAACAACATTAAATCACACTTTCTTCCTTTAGTTAAATACGTCATTTTCGGTACTTCTTATAGTATCAATATATACAGTATCAAATAAAAAAAAATTCTAATCAAAACTGAGCATCATAACACTGCATTTTAAATTCCATCAACATCGCAATACTTTCCATCCAAATCGAAATTATTAAAAAGCACTTATTTACCTTGCGAAAAAATGTTTTCATCGCCGTAGTAGACTATCGTAGTAGACGCCGTAGTAGACTATCGTAGTAGACGCCATAGTAGACGCTGTAGTGTCTCATCGGTTTGTTTTCATAAACACGAACTTTGATCGAAAACGAAACATCTAAGATTGTTCTTATGTCTATTGAAGACAAACGTAAAACGATATACCAGTTCAAAACAAGTCATCGATGTCAATCCCACTTCTGAATTGTAAGGGATGCATCAGGCAGAATAATTTTTAATGAATAACATTCTAGCATAAATTAATAAAGGTTTATTAAATACATCGTAATCATCGCGTCGTAATAAACCAAATATAATATAGTAACATCGAATGCGGGCATCAAGCGTGGAACATAACATCACGTGATTCACTGAGTACTGCTAGTGCAAGGTTCTAAAAATAAAATGAATATGAAAGAAAACAGTTCTCGGTTGGCGCTTACAATAATATTTAAAGGTATTTTCAAAATAGCAAAGTAGTAGACAATTGCTCTAAATTAACATTAGCGAAATTTTAAGAAACCCCATACAATAAATTTTCTTGTCGCGTAAAACATATCCTCATCCCCTGCCAACGCGTACTGGAGAAGCGATACACAGCTGCTTGTTCTGTATTTAAATTGGCTGCGGCCTTATTCGGTGCAGCTTTCTGGATTTATTCTGGCAAGAAAGTCATAACACGTGATTAAGAGAAATCATTCATTATATAAATGATACTTTTAAAATATTATCGACACATATAGTTGGTATACAAAAAAACAATATTTCAATTTAAATATTTTGAAATCCTATATTCAGTAGGGCGATTAAATAATACCATCCCGATGGGCGGTTCAATTAGCTTCAGTCAAAAAAAAATGATTTATGACTTCTTTATAAGTAAAATAAGATTTTGACAGGAAATGACAGAATTAGTGATATGAAATCCACACTGAAAAGTTATTTCAATTTTCGCAATTTTTCCTTAGTCATTTTAGCATCTTCTGGAATAGTAATTTAGAAAAAAAAACATCTGTTTAAAAATATACCCCCGATTTTCATATTTATTTCAAATAAACACTATTTCAATGCTCCAGAAAAACTACGAATGCTGAAACTGGATAAGGACAAATGTGGGTTAGACCATACGCACAATTGATACATATTCCGGTTATTCATAGTTGAATATTGATGATATTTCTAAATAATGCTAATTTTCTATAATAGAACATAATTCTTTTCACAAAATATGCTGGATAAGTCACTTGTGGGTTACCCTGGTGCAGATTATATTTTGGTGAAATTCGAAATGAAAGAGCTTGCTTTATTTTTATTTTTCGGTTCCCACATTTGGTGCCGTGACCAGGATCAAATGTGGTAACCGAAAAATAAAATGTACTAAAGTTAAACTTTTAAATATTAATTTCATCAAGATTGACATGGCCGTTAATTCATACATAATGGACTTAGTATTTAATCGTACATTGCTAGTAGTGCCGCTATATAAAACCCTCCAATTATTTACCTTTCGTGTGAGTCCTGTAAAGGAATAATTATTTAATAAAATGCTAAATGGATCACACCATTTAAACTTAATAATAAAACATTTATTAACAACATCAAATCTAAATTATTTAATTACACCAATTATTCATATTATTAATTAAATGCTTAACAACAATTATTCTCATTAATTATTGCGGCGGTAGGAACATATGTGACCAATATTATTAAAATTACTATCATGTGTCTATGACCTGTGATTGTTAATGAGCACATACTTTCAAATTCGTCTTGGGCTTTGATCATATATCAAATGCTTGCATCAGTTATTTGCACCGCCTTAACTCTTTGGTGTGTGGCTCCTTCTCGTACCTCTGATTGCACTCCACCTTATATAGATCTAGCCAGTATTTTTGGAACATTTTCACAAGTCTTAAGTCATGTTGTACAAGCTATATGTGCACAAGTTGCACAAATCTGCTCACGTCCTTCGTAAGTCGAAAATCTTCATTAATTTCTCTCTCGTTCTCGGGTCACAGGCTGTGGTTCCCTCGTTGGGGGGGGGGGGGGTAACTCCCTCTTTTCTTCCATTTGGCGCATTGAGTTTGACGTAGCATCTTCTTTTTTTTTATTGGTTACTCCTTTACCCAATGGCACCATTCCACATCTCGTAAGGCCCAGTTCAGCCCCTCTGTTATGGCCCCCTAAATTTATGGTCTTCTGACATTTAGGTTCACGGAGTGACAAAACTCGGTGCAAGCCAGACTACAAGCTTTATTCGCTGTTCCGGCCACCATAAATTTATACATAAAAGCGTCTCATCAAATGTGAGATCTATTTCTGGTCTCACAGATATTACGCCATGTTAGCCGTCAAATTAGTCGCCAAGCCTTACAGATAGAGACAAATATGTATTACTTTTCAATATGCATTCCTATACTCCGCAAATTTTCGTTTAATGCACATGTTTTTAGGTCCCAATTACATTATTCAGGACGTTACAGCTGTATTTCTAAATGTTTAATACATAAATATAAGAAAATACAATAAGTGAGATAAAAAGGAAATAAATTACATACTCTGAAATTATTCAGTAACAGGCAAGAATTCTCCAGGGATATTAATTCCAATTCTGAGTTAATGAAATAACTGAAAGAATGATAATGTAGCTAACCAGCACTTACCTAAAAATAGGAAAAATGAACGAATTAATTCCAGAATTATTAATAATTTTACAATATATATCATACAATGCTTTTAAATATCAAGTCGTACACGCAAATAACAATGTTGAATTATTTACAAAGTATAAATAAATATTTAATCACATTCCTACCAACTATTTATTTAACTCATAAATGATATAAAACGCCAAGACACAAAGTAATATTTATAAAATTCCACTTTATAAAATGAAATCAGACATTTAGATATACATTTTTAAAAATGTCAGAATACCTAAATTTTCTCAAATTTTCTAAAAAAACCTAAACAAATCATTTTGCATAAAAGTACTCAATTATTTAATTTTAAAAATTAATTTAATCAACTCATAAGTGAGCAAAAACATTTAGAATCTTAGATAATTTAATTATTTTAAAGTAGACGAGGATATCTAAATTAGTGCATTTGAAGTGAATAGAAAGTGAATAGAATACATAAAAGTAATACACAAAGTAATATTTATAAAATTCCACTTTATAAAATGAAATCAGACATTTAGATATACATTTTTAAAAATGTCAGAATACCTAAATTTTCTCAAATTTTCTAAAAAAACCTAAACAAATCATTTTGCATAAAAGTACTCAATTATTTAATTTTAAAAATTAATTTAATCAACTCATAAGTGAGCAAAAACATTTAGAATCTTAGATAATTTAATTATTTTAAAGTAGACAAGGATATCTAAATTAGTGCATTTGAAGTGAATAGAAAGTGAATAGAATACATAAAAGCGTCTCATCAAATGTGAGATCTATTTCTGGTCTCACAGATATTACGCCATGTTAGCCGTCAAATTAGTCGCCAAGCCTTACAGATAGAGACAAATATGTATTACTTTTCAATATGCATTCCTATACTCCGCAAATTTTCGTTTAATGCACATGTTTTTAGGTCCCAATTACATTATTCAGGACGTTACAGCTGTATTTCTAAATGTTTAATACATAAATATAAGAAAATACAATAAGTGAGATAAAAAGGAAATAAATTACATACTCTGAAATTATTCAGTAACAGGCAAGAATTCTCCAGGGATATTAATTCCAATTCTGAGTTAATGAAATAACTGAAAGAATGATAATGTAGCTAACCAGCACTTACCTAAAAATAGGAAAAATGAACGAATTAATTCCAGAATTATTAATAATTTTACAATATATATCATACAATGCTTTTAAATATCAAGTCGTACACGCAAATAACAATGTTGAATTATTTACAAAGTATAAATAAATATTTAATCACATTCCTACCAACTATTTATTTAACTCATAAATGATATAAAACGCCAAGACACAAAGTAATATTTATAAAATTCCACTTTATAAAATGAAATCAGACATTTAGATATACATTTTTAAAAATGTCAGAATACCTAAATTTTCTCAAATTTTCTAAAAAAACCTAAACAAATCATTTTGCATAAAAGTACTCAATTATTTAATTTTAAAAATTAATTTAATCAACTCATAAGTGAGCAAAAACATTTAGAATCTTAGATAATTTAATTATTTTAAAGTAGACGAGGATATCTAAATTAGTGCATTTGAAGTGAATAGAATGTTTAAAAATTTAAATGTTTTAAACTGCTTGAGCGCGAGCAAAACATTTTCAAAATAAAACTGTTTAAATGTAAAAAAAACATTTTTACAACATAAATAATTAAGTAAAATAATCTAAATTATCATTATAGAAATCGATTGTAAAGTACTGGAAAATTGGCAATCGTAATCATTTCCCAAATTATAAAACATGTTTGCGAAGTTTATATGAATACTAGTCGAACACCCGTTGAAAGTTTATATAAATACTAGCGATAGCATTTATATATACTAGACTTTGTAAGTTTATATAAATACTTGCGAGGTTTATATAAATACTAGCCGACTCCTGTTCAAACTCAACGGTCTCACAATAAGCAAACCCCAAACAATGTGTATATTAAGTAATCCCACTTTAGCAATGGGCCTTTTCGAACTGTTGAAACGCGCTCCAAATTTAAAATATCGATCCCCCTCAAGACACTGTATTTCTCATTTTTCCGGGAAATCGAACCTTTTGCACCCTTAAAATAACAAATACTGGAAAACTGAAGTTACATACTTCTATCTACCCATACAATATATTTGAAGTCTATCTCATCGCTAATTATGCTTTTCTACAATTTCACCTTTTGAACGTTTTGATGTAAAGAATCCCCACCCTCATCTACTGAACATTTTTGAAAATTCGATTTTCTAAGGGAGTTTATCGAACAATTAACTAGTGTACTAAATTGCAAGATGTAAAGAACCTTGCTGCGCCAACCGAGAATCAAACCGTTGATCTTCGTACTGGCCAGGCGATGCTTTCCCTTTGAGCTACTAGCACAGAATTGCAAATTCTGATTATCAAAGTGTACTCTGCATTATCCACCCTCTAATGTCAGATTGACTGACAATATGATCGATCACTTTCTGCTATTTTTATTTCAAGTTAGCCACCTGCTGCTATTTTTATCCTCCAAGTTAGCTTCATGTGTGGACTTTTAACCTTCCGATTGAAATGGGCTCTCAACATACCGTTGAATCCGTGCTAGTCGTACTAGGGTCACTTTCAGACCACCGACATCGTGGCACTAATCTCCAGAGTTGATTTGCTCGGGCACTACAGGCGTATGCACACACACATCCCAAAAACATTGGATTTGAGTTCAAGAACAGTTGAAACGTGCTCTTCCTTTGAGAACTAGAATTCGAATCTTTGATCCCATTGCAATGCTTTGTTATACCCTTTACAATGCTTTGTTATGCCTTTTACCATGCTTTGTTATACCCTTTACAATACTTTGTTATACCTTTTACCATGCTTTGTTATACCCTTTACAATGCTTTGTTATACTCGTTACAATGTATGTAGGAAGAGTAATAATTAAAGAGTGCAAATAAGTTCTTTACAAATCACATCATCTATCGGCTCCCAATCGTTGAGAGAAACATAAAATTTTATTTCGCCCACACATACATTTTCCGTCCATATCCCTTGGAAATTTGCCACAAAAGAAAGCAGAACTTATTTGCATGCAAATTTCCGAACGTTCACCCTCGGAGTGTGATGCTTTTCCGGTAACCCTCACCTCTCTTGCGATGGGAAGAGAGAAAGCAGCGGAGGGCAAACAGGTGGAGAAGAAACTTTCTCCAGAAAGAATCAGTCATTGAAAAATTTCTCAATGGATGGTATTTCAGTAAAGAAATTACTGAAGTAGACATCGATATTCGGCTTAGTAATACTATAATGGTCAATCTATCTGTCGGTCTGCGACCATGATAACAAATTTAGCGACTTATTAAAATGTCCCCAAATTGATAAAAATTAAAATTGGAACAAAAGTTGAAAAATAAAAAATAAAATAAGAAAATAATATACATTCACCAAGTTTTACTCTTTTTCACTTGTTAGAAATTTAATTTATAATTCCTATAGAAAATTTCCAAACGTGACAAAAATCTCTAAACTCCTATAACTTAGCGTCAAATTCGCTATTGAATTTTAAAATTACATTTCAGAGTCTTCAAACATAAAACACTATGATTAGGGAAATGAAACGATTCAAACAAAATAAAAAGACAATACATTTAAAAATAAAACGAAATCCTGTGGTGAAGGGGAAAAAAAGGAAATATTCACTCTATAAAACTCAGCAGCTACCAAGCACGTCTACCCAGGACTATAAGGCTGTTAAATGATAGAATTTATACGCATTTTCTTTTAGTTTTATTCCCAATACAATATCACACGACAATGTAGACATTTCTAGATATGTCTCTCCTGAAAAAATATGCAGGCATGAGAGTCTGGCGCCAGTCATAGCAAAAGTACTTGGAACTATTTTGCTTGTAGAATATCAACATATAATTACCACAAACAGACAAGGATTATTAAAGGAATTGAATTGAATTTTCGCAGATAATTATTATCCCCATTTGAATCATTGAAATTATTTCCAACATGGCGGTATTCCTTAATACCCACCGTTGACGACATTGCGCCACATTTGTTGCCAAATGCGACAAATTTGTCTACAAGCACGACAGATAGATATATTGGCTCCCCCCCCCCCTCCCACTAAATTGCTGAGTATGTAACGGCACAAAAAATTATCAGAGCCAATTCTGTCTCAATTTAAAAAATCTGATGTGGACAACACATGACTTTCCTTATATAATGTAATGAATTTACTACTTTTACAGTAAAAAAAATAGGTTTTTCTTATAGTAGATACTAATATTCTTTCCAAGATATTGAATTTTCGACAATTAGTCGTCATTTTCATTGATTTAGCGTCATTTTTATCCATTTGGTGAGATTTTCGTTAATTTGGCAACATTTCAAAAAGTCGCCAAGTTGGCGACATTTCGCCAAATTCGTCGCCAAAATCTCGCCAAGCGTTAAGGACGAAGAAATAAGTTATTTTTACAGCAATAAATGACTATTGGCGTTCAAATACAAAAGTATTACTTAAAGTATCTTTTTTCATGAATGGAACGAGCTAGATCCACGAGAATGATGTCACCTAATTTATCGCATGGTATTACATATGAAAAGTGAACATGTTTCTCAATAGGAAATATTTTTTTTTTTATTTTATATGACTTTTTGATAATTTTTCTTTAAAAATGTACAATATCTCGAGAACGGTTCATGTTAGCGTTCTAAAACTTATGTCAATCGTTTTCTAATGAAAAATTACATAAGGAAAGTCTATTTGCGTAACTTTATTAGCGGTTTTGATTTTTTGACGATTTTTTCAAAATTTCATTCAAAAATTTAGGGAGGTTCTGAACATTCGATTGCGTATAAAAACAATAGGCTTCCAATGTTTAACGGATTGTGATTTTTGTACCAAATTTTGTTCAAATCGGTCCATTCGTTCGTCAGTTATCGTCTCCACAGGCTCACTGACACACACACACAGACAGACATCACTTCAAAAATGTTCGATTCGTGATCAGGGATGCTTGAAACGTGCTCTTCCGTCGAAAACTAGAATTCGAATTTTCGACCCCGTCACAATACTTTCCTTATACATTATGTATATAAGAAAAGTAAAGAACTTCATAATTTAAGTGCTAAAACTAACAACGTCTGTGCGATAAACTTAATAAGCTTGATCATTCATTAAACAATATTTAATTTACAAAAAAATTGTGCATCGGCAAAATCAAATATCCGGAAAACACCCCCCATATACCAATATTCATGGACAGGTTTCGCTCTTATTATGTGCTGATCAGCATGGAATAACCGATATCTGCAATGGCAAAGAGAAACTTGCTATAAGCCACATTTTTTATGAACATCTATGGGAACTTATAATTCCAGTCTTTCCACGTGGTCGGAATAAAATTAATTTATAATTTAGATGAGGCTGCACGAGGCTATAAAGGCAAAATTCAAAATCACAAAACACGCTTATAACGGTCACTTCCAAAATTCAGAAACCATTCCTATTGTAGATATCTCATGCTGACAGGCGCACAATATGAAAGAAACCGGTTCATGTATACTAGTATATTTGCAAGGGTAGTGTCTTCCGAATTTTGGATCGCCCCTTACAGCCGGATTTTGTGTTTATAAAATCACATATTCTATTAATCGGCATTTCTTTAAGGCGATTTAAGTTTATTATTTAAACTTATCAGAACTTAAATTAAACCACGTCACTGCCTCCAAATTTCAAACGAAGTTCTTTGTAATCTGTATCGTGCATTGCTGGTCTCTTGTTTTGAAATTCTCCAAATTTTATTTCGCGCAATAATTTATTCTAAATTTATATCCCTGAGAGTTTGCTAAAACAAGAATGCAGACCTTATTTGCATGCAAATTCTCGAACCCAGGCGTTCTTGATGAAATGCCTTTTCTGCGAATCCCACTTCACTTGGGGATTTAAGAGGACGGCATTGGACGGCGAACATGTGAGAAATTAAACTTTCACTGGTGATTAATATTGAGCGTAATTCAGGAGATCATATTTGGGATGTTAGACTACATGTAAAATACTCAATGTTTTTATAAAATATATTACTTCCCCTATAATACATGAAGGTAAACACTGGAATCCTGTCGAAAATCGCAACTTGAGTTTGCGATGGATCTACAAGTTTCGAACATTCTAGAGTCCGAAAAAAAACTATTTTTAGCATAAAGTGTGTCTGTGCGTATATTTATCCATGCGTATGTGTGTCTATGCTGTGCGTCTATCTGTGCAATGTATGTATCCAGTCTAGCTGAAAAACTAATTGACTAAATTTCACAAAATATGCAAGATAAGTCACTTGTGGGTTACCCTGGTGCAGATTATATTTTGGTGCAATTCGAAATGAAAGAGCCTGCTTTATTTTGCAAAATGGCTCGAAAAAATTACTAACATCTGAAATAAAAGACTGTACCAACAATGGGCCATCTAAAACTAAAAATAAATGAACGATACAGATTTTTTTGCAAAAAAAGTCACAATCTGTTTAAAAAATGGATTCTGGTATAGAGAAAGTCGAGTTCACCTTTCTGGTAGGTCGGACGGTCTGGGTCTCAACAACAACACTGCAGTTAATTTCTAATACACAGCTGCTTGTTCTGTATTTAAATTGGTTGCAGCCTTATTCGGTGCAACTTTCTGGATTTATTCTGGCATGAAAGTCATAATACGTGGTTAAAAGAAATCATTCATTATATAAAATATACTTTTAAAATATTACCGATACATATAGTTGGTATACAAAAAAAAATATTTCAATTTAAATATTTTAAAATCCTATATTCAGTAGGGCGATAAAATAATACCATCCCGATGGACGGTTCAATTAGCTTCAGTCGAAAAAAAATTATTTATGACTTGTTTATAAGTAAAATAAGATTTTGACAAGAAATGACGGAATTAGTGATATGAAATCCACACTAAAAAGTTATTTCAATTTTCGCATTTTTTCCTTAGTCATTTTAGCATCTTCTGGAATAGTAATTTAGAAAAAACATCTGTTTAAAAATATACCCCTGACTTTCATATTTATTTCAAATAAACACTATTTCAATGCTCCAGAAAAACTACGAATGCTGAAACTGGATAAGGACAAATGTGGGTTAGACCATACGCACAATTGATACATATTCCGGTTATTCATAGTTGAATATTGATGATATTTCTAAATAATGCTAATTTTCTATAATAGAACATAATTCTTTTCACAAAATATGCTGGATAAGTCACTTGTGGGTTACCCTGGTGCAGATTATATTTTGGTGAAATTCGAAATGAAAGAGCTTGCTTTATTTTGCAAAATGGCTCGAAAAAATTACCAACATCCGAAATAAAAGACTGTACCAACAACGGATCATCTAAAACTAAAAATAAATGAACGATATAGATTTTTTTGCAAAAAATCACAACCTATTTAAAAAATGGATTCTGGTATAGAGAAAATCGAGTTGCGCCACACTGCAGTTAATTTTTTTTCGTAGAAGGGTATAGAATAGGTCCCCATCTCAACACATAACATTTTACATGTCTAATTTCTCTCTTTCTATGTCCTCTTTAATCGTGAAGTGCTATCAAATGACCGAAATGATGTCAATTCAGTTTCTCTGTACTGTATATGACGATGATAATGTAAACAGTAGAATTGCTCATCATGTCCTTGTGATGCTCCGATCATCAAACAAATCGATAGCAGAATTACCTTAATGAAAATTGTCTATTTCCCCTTTGTGAGGCACTTCTGCGCCATTTGAATTGTTAGTTTACCAAATTGCTTTGCAACACACACATTTAGATTCATTTAGATTCTCTGAAAGGGCTATGGCAGTGATTGTTCCATTGGCAGATGTAATTTATTTTGAAGACCCCTTTCAGTGTCAATTTCCTGTAGTCAAGATTTTAAAATTTAATTCCTAACTTTTTAACATGTGGTTAAGTTTCTAGAGGTAACGGGAAAAAGCACATAAGTCAAAAAATTTAATTTTTTATAACATACATATTCGGTTTAAGAAATTTATGAACTTTGTTATGGAAAAAATACGTAAGTCAGTCGGGCTTTCAAGATGTTAAAAAAAGAAAAACCTTAAACACCTATTATATTTTGCACGGATACCAGGGGTGTAATAAAATATAAATCAAGAAATATTATTATTTATTTGGCTTATGAATATATTGCAAGCGCTATAAAAATTAAATATGTATTCTGAAAATTAAAAATTAAAATTTTAAAAAAGTTCCCCTAAAAGTATCAAAATGTTCAGCTCTAGGTTTAACCTTTTGCTTACGGGTGAGACAGCATTCATCCCAAACGAAGAACCTCTAAAAAAGACAGTTATTTGACATACCCTATCCCAAGCAGTTCAATCCCCTTTTGCAGACATTGGCGTTCCTCAAAGGGGGGATCGAACTGTTTGGGATACGATATGTCAAATACCTGTCTTTTTGAGAGGTTCTTCGTTTGGGATGGACGCTGTCCCACCCGTAAGCAAAATGTTAACAATTTCAATTATCGTATAAACATATGGTTTGTGTGTTTTACACTATGTTAGCTTCTTTACTCCGATAAAAAAATCTAATGTGGGCAGCAAGTGAATTTTCTTACATAAAGCAATAGCATACGTCTTTCACAGCGAAATGATTGTGTAAAAAATCTCCAGCACAATTTATTTGGCATTGAATTAACACCACATAAATTGAAATTAGGCGCTTTTAGCAACTTATGTGGCCAAACAAGGTAACTTATTTACAGTCACATCCAAAAGTCTTCATCAAAATGCAATTGATATTTAATTCATATCCGGTAAAATAAATGCCTTAGCTTTAAAATCCATAGCGTCAAAATACAAAACTATTATAACAAGCATCTTCTCTCCTGAATAAAACAAACTAGATCGACGAGAATGATGTAAACAAATTTGTCGCATAATGTTTCATATGAAAACAGAACAGAACATATTTGATGATACTACTTTTTAAATTTTATGTATTTTATTTTTTATGAAGTTATTTGAAAAAAGTACAATATCTCGAGAATGAATCATACTAGCGTTCGTGTTTCATTCGTTATCAAATGAAAAATTACGTCAAAATGATTAATTTTTTTATCAAGTTTGAAAGTTGATGGTTAGAAATGCTTTGAAAATGATTTTTTCAAAATTCCATTCAAAAATTGGGGAGAGTCTTTTGAACATTTGATGGCGTATAAAATCAATAGTGTTTTAGTATTTACTGATTGTAACATCGTGCTAAATTATTTTCGTTCGGGAGATATAATGTCCACAGACAGACAGACACTGAGAGAGAAAGAGAGAGAGACCCTAAAAATGTTTAATACGATAATCACCCTAAAGCCATTTGATTCAAAAACCCCCTTAAAAACGTTCGATTCGAAAATCACCCTAAAAACATTCGATTCGAGTTCAGACATGCTTGGAACGTACTCTTTTGTGGAAAATTTAAATTGGTATCTTCTAGTTTTCGACAAAAGAGCAGGTTCCAAGCATGTCTGAACTCGAATCGAATGATTTTAGGGTGACCTATCGAACTAATTTCTCTATACATTGCAAGGGTGGATGTAAAGTTGCGCACATCAAAGTTTAACTGCTCGTGAAAGTACCAATATGAAATGAAAGTAAAGTATTACAGAGATTAGTTGAAATGTTATCTTATTTTTAGCAGACAAACTTTAGGTGTTACATTAAATGTTGGAAATGACGTCCTGTTTCGCGAATGCAAAAGCGTGTTCGTTTCACCAGATTTCGTGGGACTCTGCGAAGCATGGCAGTATTGATGTTTTAATGACTGTTGTGATGTTCGTTTTTAGCTCAGCAATCGTGTGTGGATTATTCACGTACACCACAATTTTCAAATATCCCCCATAGGAAGAAATCAGAGGGTAGTAAATCTGGAGAGCGAGGGAGTCACAATCCCCAGGAAATTATGCGCTCACCGAAAAAATCCGCTATAAGATGAATAATGCTGTTTAATATGTGACAAGTCGCACCGTCCTGCTGGAACCAGCAGTAACATCAACTTCCAACAGTGAAATGAACTTTGATGTGTGCGACTTTAAACTCACCCTGTACTATACACGTAGAAGAAATAATTTGTATTTTTTTTTCTTCAAAATTTTTTGTCCTGGAACGCTTTTTCAAACCGTCATCATGAAGCAATATTCCGTGATGCTCATTCTACTATACATTTAACCGAAATACTTCTTTCCGATTCCATTCATCGGTTGCATATTTATCCTCCCTCGACTCGAATAAAACCAATGCGCCGAGAATTTTCGGATTTGCATGAAAATACTCTTGAGTTTCACCCTTAAAGGAAACCAGAAGAGTCGCGCGTGAATAAATTATTAGAGAAATAAATTTTGTGAAGTACAAACAACCGCGCGAGTTTTCTGATATGTAGCTTCGAGGTAGAGGTTAAAATCGAAAGTTCATGGGAGATAGTTTGTTGTGAGTTTTATTCAACGTTATAAGGCTGAGAAAGAAATCTTCCAATCTGTTTTATTCTATTTGATAGATAATAAAATAAGGGTAAAGATTGAATCAAAGTTTGGTTCAAATTTACGCGCAAGTGACCGCTGAATGATTGTTGGTAGCTGAAAGATTATTGGTAGCTGAATGATTATTGATAGCTGAATAATTATTGATAGCTGAATGATTGTTGGTAGCTGAATGACTGCTGGTAGATGAATGATCGTTATCTCAATAATTGTTAGTATCTGAATGATTGTTGGTAGCTAAATGCCGGCTGGTAGCTGAATGACGTCTGGTAGCTGAATGATTGTTAGCTGAATGACGGCTGGTAGCTGAATGATTGTTGGTGGCTGAATGATCGTTATCTCAATGACTGTTAGTAGCTGAATAGTTGTTAACTGAATGATTGTTCATAGCTGAATGAACTGGTCGTAGATGAATGATTGTTGGTAGCTGAGTAACTGTTAGTAGCTGAATGATTGTAGGTAGCTGAATGACTGTTGGTAGCTAAATGATTGTTGGTAGCGGTGTCTTTCCAATTTTTACCTGAATTACGCCTATTGTCGGGGTATTCGGCTGAACTCAGAAGAGTTACGAAAATTCTAAACACCTTGGACTCTTATACATTCGAACCGAATGGATAAAAATACAAGTAATTTATACTTTTTTGTTGGAAGTAGGGTGCTATTTATGAATATACAAAAATAATTTTAATATTTTGAATTTTTTTTTTTCAGAAAAAAAAACATTTTTATTCGAATGAATTTTTGCTTCAGTTTGCTTAATTAGTTTTATTCTTATCAATTAGCTTAATCACCTCCTAAACTTTAAAATATATATATATAAACAGAAAACGCCAAAATATTCAGTAAAAAATCCAGTTTTCTAGATCAATAATTTGTTTTTACAAAGCTCTTATAGTTTTTGAATCTCGTCAAGTCAAAGGAAATTGGAAATTTTCTGTTTTAAATTTTGTAATACCTAAATCTCAGAAACAAAAAATGAACTATGAACAGTAAGCGAGTGACTTTTATCGCCCTACATAGATATATAATTGAATTTCGGATCAAACTCTTAATTTTCGAAATATAGTGGTTATGATTTCAATATTTTACTAGCTATAAACATTAAGGGAGCAATTTGTAGCCCTTTGAAAGTCAAGAATATATAAATAGAAGTTTTTTTACTAGACATTCACTCAAAACCATTTCGGCTTCATCGGAGTGGAGCCACCGCTGAATTTCTTTAACAACTGGTTTCTAATGTTTCATCAACATTCCAGTGACTTGTGACAGTGACCGGACCAACCAACAGTGAGCTATCTTAAAGCCCTTTATCCCAAGCACCATGGTGTATTTGTTACAATGCCTATGAAATATTTATAATTAGCGTTCCATTAATCATATTAACAATTAATTAACTATTGTGACAAATTGAAAAATTTTATTTTATTTTTATTTTGAATTTTTTCTAAGCAAATATAGATCGCTCGGAACGTCACGAAAAGTCTCAATACGTCGCTTTGGTCAAGGAAATAAGCAAAACATTAGCGATCTATATTTGCTTAGAAAAAATTCAAAATAAAAATAAAATAAAATTTTTCAATTTGTCACAATAGTTAATTAATTACCTGGAACATTCGTATGAATACCTCACATGAAAATGTGTAGAGCGTCACATAAAATAAAATAATGTGCAGTGAAGCCTCACACATGAGAATGTGGAGGAGTTTCACACACGAGGATGTGTAGTTAAGTCTCATACATGAGGATGTGGAGTTGAGCCTTACACATGAAAATATGCAGTACAGCATCACACATAAGAATGTGGAGTGGAGCCTCATACATGAGGATGTAGAGTTGAGCCTTACACATGAAAGTATGGAGTACAGTATCACACATTAGAATGTGGATTGAAACCTCACACAAGAGGATGTGAAATGGAGCCTCACACATGGGAATATGGAGTGAATTCTCACTCATAAGAATACGAAGAGAAGCCTTATACGTGAGAATGTGGAGCGAAGCCTCACATAAAATAATGGAAACTCACACATGGAATTGTATAGTGGAGCCTCACACATAGGATTGTGGCATAGAGCCTCACACATAGGATTGCGGCATAGAGCCTCACACATACGATTGTGGAGTGGGGTCTCACACATAGGATTGCAGAGTATAACTTCAAGCATAGAATTATGGAGTGGAGCCTTACATAGGCGAATATAGAGTAGAGCCTCACACATAAGAATGTGGAGCCTCATACATGACAATATGGGGTGTAGTCTCACACTTTTGATATTTTAACATAAATGTAAATATAGAAATATCAAAGGGGGTTTTTTGTAATCAAATTTTATAATACAATATATCTAATCAAAGAACTTTGAATTCACCAAATACTACAAGTGACAGAGTTTCCATTGAGAAATACTCAAAATATTTTAATTGTGTTGATTTCTTCAAGTTTAAAGTTATATTTTCCCACTTGTTTACAACCCACAGTTTCTCCACCCCAAGAGAAGTGCGGATCACCGAAAAGGCATCTCATTGAGAGAGCGAGGGTTTGAGAATTTGCATGCAAATAAGTTCTGCATTCTTGAATAACAGACTTCCTTGGAAGTAAATTAAGAATAAATTAGTATGATACATAAAATTCGGAATTTCTCAAAATAATTGTGAGATATCTGTAAGGTATAAAAACGATTTTAAGGACTTTAGGAAAAAATTGAGAATTATTGAGCTCTGAAGTTTTTGACAATACAGTTGAAGTCTTTCTTATAAATATTCTATGTGTAAAATATTAGATTAAAAGCCAGATCTCTAAATGAAAACAAACCATTTCTGAACAAACGATTATTCGGCTGTTATATATATATATATATATATATATATATATATATATATATATATATATATATATATATATATATATATATATATATATATATATATATATATATATATATATTACAAAAGTTAAAATATATTTAAAATATATATATATATATATAGGTTGATGACACACCCTTGCATTCTATCTAAAGGTTTTTGATGTTTTCTAAAGGTATAGTTGTTAGTTTATAGGCCATTCAACGAAAAAGTATCGGCTACAGGGAGTGCTGCCATGGCATAAAGCATGCTCAACCGGAGAGTGGGGGTCACAACTCCTCCAGACCAATTGGTGGTACTTTTCATTTGTTGCATTCAATTTCATGTGTTTTTCTTGTTACTATATATATATATATATATATATATATATATATAGGCATATATATATATATATATATATATATATATAAGCATATATATATATATATATATATATATATATAAGCATATATACATATATATATATATTTATATACTAGCCGCCTTTGGCGACCAGCCTGTTCGCTACCCTTGAAAATTCTGACCGTGGCAAACTCGTTGGCGCGACCTACCAGAAAGGTGTAAGGTAACTGCTTGGAAGGCCAGGAAGTGCCACACAATTTAGACCGGAACCCAATGGGGGAGGCATCCAAAGAGACCGTACCCTCCTTCCCCTACCACAAACCTCTCGGAAGGACTTGCAGTCCCACACGTTTAACGTGATCGTACTCCGCGTGAACACGGCTGCAGTTTTGGCAATGGCGGGAATCGAACCCGGGCCTACCGAGTGAAATTCCCGCGCGCTAACCACTGGGCTACCGTGCCATCCGCGACAATCTCCATAACTTTATTTTTATTCGGCAATTTTGGGAATCGAACCCGGGCCTACCAAGTGCAAATCCCGCGCACTAACCACTGGGGTACTTCACCCTCCGCGATATTCTTCATAACTTTATTTTTATTCACCCAATTTAGACCGGAACCAAGTGGGAGAAGCATCCACAGGGACCGTACCCTTCTTCCCCTACCACCAACCTCTCGGAAGGACTTACAGACCCACATGTTTAACGTGATCGTACTCCGCGTAAACACGGCGGCAATTTTGGGAATCGAACCCGGGCCTACCGAGTGCAATTTCCGCGCGCTAACCATTGGGCTACTTTGCCCTACGCGACAATCTCCATAACTTTCTTTTTATTCATCCAATTTAGACCGTACCCTCCTTCCCCTACCACCAACTTCTCGGAAGGACTCACGGACCCACATGTTTAACGTGATCGTACTCCGCGTAAACACGGCGGCAATTTTGGGAATCGAACCCGGGCCTACTGAGTGCAATTCCCGCGCGCTAACCACTGGGCTTCTTCGCCCCCAGCGACTATCTCCATAACATTCTTTTTATTTACCCAATTTAGAACGGAACCCAGTGGGAGAGGCATCCACAGGGACCGTACCCTCCTTCCCCTACCACCAACCTCTCGGAAGGACTTCCGGACCCACATGTTTATCGTGATCGTACTCCGCGTGAACACGGCGGCAGTTTTGGAAGTGGCGGGAATCGAACCCGCGCCTACCGAGTGCAATTCCTGAGCGCTAACCACTGGGCTGCCTCGCCCTCCGCAACTTTCTTTATATTCACCCAATTTAGACGGGAACCCTGTGAGGGAGGCATCCACAGGGACCGTACCCTCCTTCCCCTACCACCAACCTCTCGGAAGGACTTCCGGACCCACATGTTTATCGTGATCGTACTCCGCGTGAACACGGCGGCAGTTTTGGAAGTGGCGGGAATCGAACCCGGGCCTACCGAGTGCAATTCCTGAGCGCTAACCACTGGGCTGCCTCGCCCTCCGCAACTTTCTTTATATTCACCCAATTTAGACGGGAACCCTGTGAGGGAGGCATCCACAGGGACCGTACCCTCCTTCCCCTACCACCAACCTCTCGGAAGGATTTCCGGACCCACATGTTTATCGTGATCGTACTCCGCGTGAACACGGCGGCAGTTTTGGAAGTGGCGGGAATCGAACCCGGGCCTACCGAGTGCAATTCCTGAGCGCTAACCACTGGGCTGCCTCGCCCTCCGCAACTTTCTTTATATTCACCCAATTTAGACGGGAACCCTGTGAAGGAGGCATCCACAGGGACCGTACCCTCTTTCCCCTACCACCAACCTCTCGGAAGGACTTACGGGCCCACATGTTTAACGTGATCGTATTCCGCGTGAACACTTCGGCAGTTTTGGCAGTGGCGGGAATCGTACCCGGGCCTACCGCTAACTTCCCGCGCGCTAATTTACAATTTAAAATGACCATATGCTCTCTAAGCTCTTAATTCCATCATCCTCATTCCATTGTTCCATCATTTAAAATATCCATAAAATTTAAATATCCATCGTTCCATCATTTAAAATATCCATAAAATTAAAATATCCATCGTTCCATCATTTAAAATATCCATAAAATTAAAATATCCATTTAAAAAATCCATATCGTTCCATCATTTAAAATATAAATATAATAATTTCTACAGTGCATATGTTAAGCTCTTATTTCATTTAAAATCGGAAGCGCGGGAAACGGAAAGTAAAAACTAATTCGGTTTCTTATTGTCCCACCCATCGCTATGCATATACAGAACCGTGACGTCACCTCCACCTTGACGTCCCCACCCACCACCTTCCCTGCTTCAGCGGGGGAGAAACGAAGCGGCACGCCGAGCGGAACGCCGAGAAATTTAAAATCATGACGTCTTTAAAATTGCGATCCTGAAGGCAATTTTCATTATTTCTGGACCAGATTAGACTTGTAAGAATGCCAGATATTTCAGCTTTCTAAAAATGTAAATTATTAGTCGAAATTATGAGTACTTTTTACTATGCGAGAATTTAAAATCCAAAAATCGTTTTTTTGAGTCAAAAGTGACTTTTGCTTTAAAATCATAAAAAAATATTAGAATTTATCTCTGAGATTTGAAATTGATATATTTTTACTCGAAATTCTCTGCTCTTTCCGATGGTGTGATTTGTTTTTTTCTACAATGTCTGGATCGAGGAGAAAAAAGGGCAAAAAGATCAAAAAAAGGTCGAAATCGCATAAAACATTAAATAAATAAAAAAATAATTAGAATTTTGAAAATCGGTTTTCACGTGTCCCCTTCCCACCCCCCAGGGTCTCCGATTGCCAAATTTCGTAACTCTCCGACGCGCGGTCGCGAAACGTATAGTGTATAAGACACACAGACACACACACACACACACAGACATTGCCTTTTATTATTTACTAGCCGCCTTTGGCGACCAGCCTGTTCGCTACCCTTGAAAATTCTGACCGAGGCAAACTCGTTGGCGCGACCTACCAGAAAGGTGTAAGGTAACTGCTTGGAAGGCCAGGAAGTGCCACACAATTTAGACCGGAACCCAATGGGGGAGGCATCCAAAGAGACCGTACCCTCCTTCCCCTACCACAAACCTCTCGGAAGGACTTGCAGTCCCACACGTTTAACGTGATCGTACTCCGCGTGAACACGGCTGCAGTTTTGGCAATGGCGGGAATCGAACCCGGGCCTACCGAGTGAAATTCCCGCGCGCTAACCACTGGGCTACCGTGCCATCCGCGACAATCTCCATAACTTTATTTTTATTCGGCAATTTTGGGAATCGAACCCGGACCTACCAAGTGCAAATCCCGCGCACTAACCACTGGGGTACTTCACCCTCCGCGATATTCTTCATAACTTTCTTTTTATTCACCCAATTTAGACCGGAACCAAGTGGGAGAAGCATCCACAGGGACCGTACCCTTCTTCCCCTACCACCAACCTCTCGGAAGGACTTACAGACCCACATGTTTAACGTGATCGTACTCCGCGTAAACACGGCGGCAATTTTGGGAATCGAACCCGGGCCTACCGAGTGCAATTTCCGCGCGCTAACCATTGGGCTACTTTGCCCTACGCGACAATCTCCATAACTTTCTTTTTATTCATCCAATTTAGACCGTACCCTCCTTCCCCTACCACCAACTTCTCGGAAGGACTCACGGACCCACATGTTTAACGTGATCGTACTCCGCGTAAACACGGCGGCAATTTTGGGAATCGAACCCGGGCCTACTGAGTGCAATTCCCGCGCGCTAACCACTGGGCTTCTTCGCCCCCAGCGACTATCTCCATAACATTCTTTTTATTTACCCAATTTAGAACGGAACCCAGTGGGAGAGGCATCCACAGGGACCGTACCCTCCTTCCCCTACCACCAACCTCTCGGAAGGACTTCCGGACCCACATGTTTATCGTGATCGTACTCCGCGTGAACACGGCGGCAGTTTTGGAAGTGGCGGGAATCGAACCCGGGCCTACCGAGTGCAATTCCTGAGCGCTAACCACTGGGCTGCCTCGCCCTCCGCAACTTTCTTTATATTCACCCAATTTAGACGGGAACCCTGTGAAGGAGGCATCCACAGGGACCATACCCTCCTTCCCCTACCACCAACCTCTCGGAAGGACTTACGGGCCCACATGTTTAACGTGATCGTATTCCGCGTGAACACTTCGGCAGTTTTGGCAGTGGCGGGAATCGTACCCGGGCCTACCGCTAACTTCCCGCGCGCTAATTTACAATTTAAAATGACCATATGCTCTCTAAGCTCTTAATTCCATCATCCTCATTCCATTGTTCCATCATTTAAAATATCCATAAAATTTAAATATCCATCGTTCCATCATTTAAAATATCCATAAAATTAAAATATCCATCGTTCCATCATTTAAAATATCCATTTAAAAAATCCATATCGTTCCATCATTTAAAATATAAATATAATAATTTCTACAGTGCATATGTTAAGCTCTTATTTCATTTAAAATCGGAAGCGCGGGAAACGGAAAGTAAAAACTAATTCGGTTTCTTATTGTCCCACCCATCGCTATGCATATACAGAACCGTGACGTCACCTCCACCTTGACGTCCCCACCCACCACCTTCCCTGCTTCAGCGGGGGAGAAACGAAGCGTCACGCCGAGCGGAACGGCGAGAAATTTAAAATCATGACGTCTTTAAAATTGCGATCCTGAAGGCAATTTTCATTATTTCTGGACCAGATTAGACTTGTAAGAATGCCAGATATTTCAGCTTTCTAAAAATGTAAATTATTAGTCGAAATTATGAGTACTTTTTACTATGCGAGAATTTAAAAACCTAAAATCGTTTTTTTGAGCCAAAAGTGACTTTTGTTTTAAAATCTTTAAAAAATATTAGAAATCGAAATGGAGATTTGAAATTGATATATTTTTACTCGCAATTGTCTGCTCTTTCCGATGGTGTGAGTTGTTTTTTTCTACGACGTCTGGATCGTGGAGAAAAAAGGGCAAAAAGGGCAAAAAAAGGTCGAAATCGCATAAAACATTAAATAAATAAAAAAATAATTAGAATTTTGAAAATCGGTTTTCACGTGTCCCCTTCCCTCCCCCCCAGGTCTCCGATTGCCAAATTTCGTAGCTCTCCGACGCGCGGTCGCGAAACGTATAGTGTATAAGACAGACACACAGACACACACACACACACACACACACACACACACACACAGACATTGCCTTTTATTATTTAAGAAGATATGCATACGTGTGTGTGTGTTTGATAGCCAAAGTAAAAACCTTATTATTAAACAAACTAAATCCATGCTAAAATGTCATTGATATTTAATATTTATTACTTAAAAAATGGAAATTGCGAATGTGACAGAATCGAAATTTAAAACATATACGAAGTACGTCTTCTCTCACAAGCGAAACGTGCTAGGTGCTTAATTTAATGCGGCGCTTAACTTATTGTGGTGCTTACTTTTTTTTAACTTATTGTGCGCAATTGCTCTGTTGGTCTGCTTTTTCACTTTTCAGATCAACCCGCGCCTATTTAACCTTTCCACCTATCTAGAAGTTCTCTGAAAGAGTTGTCCGGAAGTGCCACCAATTCCATTCAGAAATGCTCAACGTCTGATTATTTATTTATTTATTATTAATTTATTTTCCTCACTATTTACCGCCCACCGATTTCTCTCTCCTCCAACGAGCGGAAGTAAAAGTCGCAGTAAAAGCAACACGATAGCAGAGCGAGTGTTCAAACAATTTGCATGCAAATAAGTTCTGTATTCTTGCATGACGAACTTCCTCTGGGAAGTATAAATGAGAGCCCGAAATAAAATTTCGATATTCCCAAAACTGAGTACCACCGTAACGGATAGATAGGTGGCTAAAACTATAACAATTCCCGGAATAGCTGAAATTATAATAGTTATAGCTATATTGCAGATTAGAAGATATTACCTAGAGGAAAGCGTGTGCCCTATGCCTATTAAAGGAAGACCACTGTTTAAAAACTCCATTCCAGAGAGGTCCCAATCACGGGAAAAGGGTCACCGAAACCATTCACCAGATAGGGCCCAAAGATCACTTAGCAAGCAAAGACTCCAGTCGCCGGCTGTTTTAGACATAAATTACAAAATATGGCACACGTAGTCACCTGAAAAAGTCCAGCGATATGAAAGCTCATACTCAACCTAATTATATTAGAACCAAAATCATTAATCATTATAAGAACTCTATAAGAGCCAAGAACACTATAAAAACCATCTTTCCACCGCTTACAAGCACCAGACTAATTTTCCCCTTACGTGTTTGTTCTATAGCTACAGAGAACAAACACCTCCAGAGCTAAGGACCATCAATACTAAAAAAGGAGAACTTCTCCCAAGCGGGATATAGTGGTATTACAACTAGAGATTACTTTTAAACACACTTAAGTTTCTTCATTGAAACCTATAGAAAATATTGGTTCTAGTAATCAACGAATTTTTTTTATTGCCAAACACGAAATAATTGCTGTTTCTTTCCAAAACTTGACACTACAATCCAAACTCACATTATACAGTAAAGACGGATCTAAGAGGATGGCTAATAATTCGGAAAGCAAAAAAGTGCACGAAAAGAAGTTCTACTTTTAACATTGAACATTTTTCAAATAAATTTATAAAAGAAAATTACAAAATTAAATAAGTGGTAACTATTATGAAATTGAGTTCCCATTTCTTTAAGCAATATTATGCGACAAATATGTTAACATCATTCTCGTGTATCTTTTTGTTTTCATTCATGAGAGAAGATATTTTTTACAACAATGTATTTTAACTCTCAAGAATTCATCAACTGTCATGAATATGAATAAGTCATTCTGATTGGGCTCATAAGTTTCTAAAACAGCAAAATTTCAATTTACGTGACGTTAATTCAATGCCAAAGACATTGTGTTGTGAATCTTATTCCACTATTTCGTTGTAAAAAAAGTTAAAGTCATTACTTTATGTAGTGAAAGACACGTACTGCTCACATAGTTTTATATTAGTCAAAATTTGTAACCCACATAAAAATATCTGATGTGGTCAGCACATAACTTTCGCTACATACTGAAATTCATTTTCTTTCTATATCTGGAGTTTAATTGCACAAAATAACACGCATAATTATACACTGAATTATACACATATTATGACACTGAATCTGCACTTTTAAATTAGTTTTTGCTTTGTTATTTGGTAACTGGGCGTATTTTCAAAAGTAGCGTAGCAAAAATGCGATAAGCTAAAATATCTCGAAAACGGTTAGTCCTAGAGTAATGGTCTTATTCTTTATTACCGCCAAAAATTACATATAAAACAGGCATTTAATTGACATATTTGAGAATACGTAGTTCTTTATTTTAGATTTTGACGATTTCTGTGTGGCATTTCGTAAAAACAGGCAGGTTTTTTTATTCACAATTGTACCAAATTCTAATCAGCACTAGATTTATCTAAAAGTGACTTATATACACTGCTGACCATAAAAATTGCTACACCAGGAATGAAAGCAAGTAGCAGAATCTTATTTATTGTACATATACAGTATAATGGAAGGAAGACATGATTAAATTTGTAGGCGGTTTGGGGTACACAGCATGCAGAATTCAGTACACATAGTTGCCATCTCTGGCAGCAATAACTGTTGTAATCCGGCTGGGCATCGTGTCGAATTGAGCTTAGATGACAGATACGGGTACGTCATTCCATGCGGCTTCAACTCTATGCCAGAGTTCATCAATCGTAGTAGCTGGCGAGTGGTGGCGTGCCAGTCTCTCGACAGCCCATTACCAAATGTTCTCAATGGGTGACAGATTTGGAAAACGTGCTGGCCAGGACAACAGTCGAACACCCTCTGCATCGAGAAGGTCAGGACAGCACGGACAACACGTCCTACATTATCTTGTTGAAAGTTGGCGTCACGCAGGCCTCGAAGATAGGGCACAGCCATGAGCCTTAACATGTCCGAAATATAACGGCGGCTGTCCACATTACCGGATATGCGAACATGAGGTAACCGGGATGTGTAACCAATGGCACCCCATACCATCACGCCAGGTGTTGGGCCCGTATGACGATGACGAATGCAAGCAACGTTCGTTCTCCTCGGTGCCTCCACACACGGATACGTCTATCATGATGTTGCACGCAGAACCGGGATTCGTCTGAAAAGACGATGTGGTGCCACTTCTGTGTCCAGTGTCGTTCGTCGCACGACTGTAGGCGCGCCTGTCTCTGCTGCAACGTCAAAGAAAGCCGCAACAATGGTTGTCGTGCTGACAATCCGTGGTGCTGCAGACGTCGTCGCACTATCCGTGCGGACACTTATCTTCCTGCAAACAAGCCAAGTTCCTGACTCAGGATACGTGACGTGGCTGTACCATCCCTCAAGGCCGAGAGGACAACATGTTTGTCCTCTTGGGCGTTAGTGACCCGATGCCGCTGAGATCCTGCATGGCGTTCAGTATGACCCTCCTGAACCCTTATATTCCATATTCGCCTAACAGGCATGGGATCCTGATCAACGCAAGCAGCAATGTCGCGGAACGATAAACCACATTCTCGATAGACTACGATCCTGCCGCGGTCGAATTTCGACATGCGCTGGTAGGAGTTTCTCCTTCTTACACGAGGCATAATACGACCTTCACACAAATAACCAACGTTCAAATGCGATTTCCGAATGAGAAACCTCTGTGCAATCTTCCTTTTCATACAGAATACAGATAGCGCTGCTCATACCTGCTTTGTGAGCATGCACTGCAATGCTAATCATTTGCATATCCCAGCATGTAGTACCTTTCATGCAAATTTGACGTTAATTGCATGCCACCTTCATGGTGTAGCAATTTTAATGACTAGCAGTGTACAAAATTTGTGAAATTCGGTCAATTGCTTCTTTGGCTAGAGTGGATACATACGATTTTTGCGGGTCATTTCGCTAAAAAAGGCAGGTTCTTTTATCTCGAATCGTATCAAAATATAATCAGCACAAGGGTAACCCAAAAGTGACTTATCTGTAAAATAATTTTATGATATTTGTTTAATTAGCGCTTGAGTTAGAGTGGATACATACATTTGCAGCCACACACACATGCACACACACACACACACGCATAGGTACACACACACACGCTCATGCATAGGAACATACACAAACGTCATGCTAAAAATAGATTTTCGTGGTCTAGGTGCTCGAAATGTGTACATCTACTGGAAACTCGAGTTGCGATTTTCAGCACGAATCCAATGATTTCCCGATATATTACCATGTACTATAGGGGAAGTAAAAACACCTATTGAAATAATCGATAAATAGCATTAATTTATTATAGTTACTTAAAATATTATAATATTTCTTAAAAACACCATTATAATTTCATAAAATTTATTATAGTTTCTATATCTGCATCCACCCTCTTTACCCATTTTGGGCACGCCACTGGGTGCAATCTATTTTCAACATTGGAGCAAAACCTTAACAACTTCAGGAATTGAAAACCGAGAAACTACATACCCTGAAAATTCAAACCGCCAAATCGAAAAAAAAATCAGAATATCCTCTGAAGAGTCGAAATCGGGGATCAGAATAGCAGCCCCGAGGAACAAATTCAATCCATCCCTCCCTTGATGACACAGCGGCAAAAAATGTTGACCACGGGTTATTCGCTTGACCGATACCCAACTTAAACAAATCTCTTGCGTAAAATATTCTACCCGGAGGGGGAAACTGTTGTACCTGTGTGCATGATACAAGTTCTGATTTTTTTAGATTTAGAAAGAAAACAAGATACCGGTAAAAGTTAGATATATATATTGCTCTTTCTAGATATATAGTATAATGTATAGGGATATATATATATATGTATATATATATATATATATATATATATATATATACTCTTCCGGACACAGAAAATACAACACCATGAAAGAGTGATTAGAGTCTGTTGATAAAGGATACACAAGCAGAGATGGCATATATAAATAAGTGATGTTAATTCCAGAAGGATAATGCAATGCAGTAAGGTCATAGATAGGGTAATTAGTAGGCGGTAGGACCACCTCTTGCAGCGATACGAGCAGCAACCCTTCGAGGAACATATGCAATGAGCGTGAGGATAGTTTTCTGGGGGATGGATGACCATATGCCTTCACCTATCCTCTACAGATCGTCCTCTGATGCTTGGGCAGGGCAATCAAACGACGGCCAATCATTTCCCATACATGCTCGATGGGTGAGAGATCTAGAGACAACTGAAGCCAAGGAAGCACCTGGATGCATTGCAAGGCTTGTCTGATGATGGATGTTGTGTGCGGTCGCGCGTAATCTTGCTGGAAAACATAATTTTTAACGGCTGAAGATAGGGCAGTGCAACCGAGCACAGCTCTTCATCCACATATCGTCGTGCAGTCATTATGCCTCTGGTACGAACCAGAGGTGACAGGCTATCGAAACCGATGACACCCTCAAACCATGATGCCGCGTTGTCGAACAGTAAGTATATCGTTCAACAGTCGCAGCAATATTGCATCTGTTTCCACGTCGCCTCCAGACTCTCACACGGCCACTGTCATTTGACAAATAGAACCGAGACTCGTCGCTGAACACAACCCTGTCCCATTTAGTCGTCCATGAAGCTCGAGCCCGACTCCATTGCAATATCTCACGTCGGTGTCTTGTCGTCAACAGTCTTCGTAAAGGATGGTTTGAATGCAAGCAGCTTTCAGTCAATCATTGAGAAACTATTCTCACTGATATTGGAACATTCAGTGTACCCTGCAAATTCTGCATAATGCAGACAGTCATCGTTTGTGGGGTCGCACCGTATACCTTCGAATGCGTCGATCAACGCATGCTGACAACATCTGGATGGACCCCTCGATAGATTTTTAGCCCTCGGGATTACATTCGGGTCTAATATACTGACATTGCGCTCTTAGAAAGGTAATTAATAATAAATATGATTAAGAGAATCTCTAAATTATAGGTGTTATGGCATTTTTGATATGGAATTCTGTGAATCATAAATTAAACTTTTAATAAGAGAAAAAGTAGTGTTTGGTGAGTGGTATATTTATTGTCTTCTTTGTCTTCCTAGGATTTTGTATACTAGTTGAAATGGAGTGTTTCGGGTTTTTCAACATATAAAATTTTTCAATAATCTCCACAAAGAAACGTAAAACCGGGTTTTCCACTGCAATAACAAATTGTAAAATGCCATTCATTTATTACTTTCCTTATATACATAATGTATAAGGAAAGTATTGTGACTGGGTCGAAAATTCGAATTCGAGTTTTCGACGGGAGAGCACGTTTCAAACATCCCTGATCACAAATTAAACATTTTTGAAGTGATGTCTGTATATGTGTGTATGTGTGTGTGTGTGAAAGTGTGTGTGTGTGTGTGTGTGTCAGTGAGCCTGTGGAGACGATAACTGACGAACGAATGGACCGATTCAAACGAAATTTGGTACAAAAATCATAATCCGTAAACACTGGACGTCTATTGCTTTTAAACGTAATCGAATGTTCAGAACCCCCCTAAATTTTCGAGTGAAATTTTGAAAAAGTCGTCAAAAAATCAAAACCGCTAATAAAGTTACGCAAATAGAAATTTTTTATGTAATTTTTTATTAGAAAACGATTAACATAAATTTTAGAACGCTAACATGAACCGTTCTCGAGATATTGCACATTTTTCAAAAAAATTATCAAAGTGTCATATAAAATAAAAAAAAATATATTTCCTATTGAGAAATATGTTCAATTTTCATCTGGTTCTATAAATACCATGCGATAAATTTGTTGACATCATTCTCGTGGATCTAGCTCATTCCATTCATAAGAAAAGATACTTCGAGTAATACTTTTATATATGAATGCCAATAGTCATTTATCTGCTATAAGAATAACTTATTTCTCCGTCAGTAAAGCTTGGCGAGATTTGGCGACGAATTTGGTGGAATGTCGCCAACTTGGCGACTTTTTCAAATGTTGTCAAATTAACGAAAATCTCGCCAAATGGATTAAAATGACGCTAAATCAATGAAAATGACGACTAATTGTCGAAAATTCAATATTTTGGAAAGAATATAAGTATTTACTTTAAGAATAACATTTTTTTAACTGTAAAAGTAGTAAATTCATTGAATTATATAAGGAAAGTCATATGTTGCCCATATCAGATTTTTTATTGTAATTCAGTTATTATACTGTTGAGCTCTGGTTATAACGACAGCTGGACTATTAACATCAAAATTTTGAAATCCCCTCGCGAGCGAATATCCCTTTGTGGTGAATGGTATACCATTTTTATTTACTTTTCAATCCACGAATGTATTTTATTAAAATACTAGCTGTTGCAAAGCCCGCAGTCATTTTTAGCAGTCACTACAAATGATGGAAGAATTGAAAATACACGCTTCTTTCACGCACTTTAACTGACGCCTCACGCTTCGATCTGCTTTAACAGCAAGTCTGCTCATATTTTTTAGAGCTCTTAATTTTCACCAGCTTTCCTGCAGTAGCTGCCGACTGCATTAACGCCTAAATGAGCGCTAAATAAACCTTCACACACTATACAAGCGAAATACGTCCTGAAGAAAGGCCTAAAAACGCGTTTAATACGCCTAAACAACAAGAAATTAAGTGGTCTTTAAATAAGACCTGCTCGGGCGCCCCTTCGCACATAAATTTTAACGTAACTTTATAATATAAACTTAACTCATCAAAGATTCATGAAAACCCGTTTTTTATGATTTCGCATTTAAAGTATTTATTTACTTAACATAACGTGACGAAACACGAACACCGAAGACCTTATCTCCATATATTAGACTTAAGGCTCTCAAATGAAATCGGGACCAGAGAGGAAAACAAAATGCTATTCCCTCACCGGTGAACTGGAGATTACCATAGCAACCCGAACAACAACCCCCCTCCACACTTAGTATGAGCCAGAACACGCAAAATTCTTCGTTAAAACTAAAAATTCCCACCTTATAGTTGGGATGTTATGAGTTGCACGCCTGCTTGTGAGCAGCTGAAAAAAATCGGCGGCGGTTCCAATCCGATGGAGCTGAAGTTGTATTGTGTGAATAATAATTTGTGAAATAACATACGAAAATTAGATCCACTATAATTAGAAAACTAAGAATCTGATCCAAAATACAATTACTATACAACCTCATAGGGCTTTCAAAGAGCTACTAATACATTTGAATATTGTTTATAGCCAGCACTTTTTATTCTTTAAAGCATTAAAAACGGAAACAATTTCAATCTTCTTTAATTTGATAAGACGTTTGCTCGAAAACCATAATAGCTTTGTAAAAATAAATTATCGATCCTAAAACTCGATTTTCTGATAAACATTTTTGTCTCTTACTGGTTCTATTATCTTTTATAGTTTAGAAGATATTTTGATTGAAAGTTAGCAAAGCAAAAAACTCGCTCGGATAAAATATTTTTAGTTCTTTCGAAAAACGAAGTTTAAAATACTCTAAAATACTTCTTATATATTCGTAATTGGTACCCTTCACATCCCCTCCAATATTTTTCTGACGACGGTATTGCAGTGAATGCTGGAATCATATTACAAAAACGGTTGAATACTCAGAAACTTTACAAATGTTTGAATGGTTTTTATTAATTATAAAACAATCATGACCGCCAATCACGTTAAATAAACAAGAATGGCTCTCAAGTACGTTAAATAAACAAGAATGGCTCTCAAGCACGTTAAATAAACAAGAATGGCTCTCAAGCATGTTAAATAAACAAGAATGGCTCTCAAGCACGTTAAATAAACAAGAATTACCATTAACCACGTTAAATAAACAATCATGGCCGTCAATCACTTTAAATAAATAAGAATTACCGTCAATCACGTTAAATAAACAAGAATTACCGTCAATCACGTTAAATAAACAAGAATTACCGTCAATCATGTTAAACAAACAAGAATTACCGTCAATCACGTTAAACAAACAAGAATTACCGTCAATCACGTTAAATAAACAAGAATGACCGTCAATCACGTTTAATAAACAATCATGGCCGTCAGGCATGTTTAATAAACAATCACCTTACACGTAATTTATCAAAAGAAAACGACTAACGCTCAGTTTAGAACGCTCTCATGAACAGTTTTCGAGATGCTACATTTTTTTTTCGAACACATGTATTAATTCACTAATATTATTTTCTAATATTACTATATGGTATATTTATCTCGGGGATTTAACACGTTCCATTCACGAGAAATAACTCGCGCTGCAACGCAAATCTCATTCATTAAATTTTACTTAGTCACTCGATATAAATTAAATTATCACGAAAATAGTTTTAAGAAGAAGTACTTAAGGTTATTCCTGTTACAAAGTTTGATCGGTTTGTTGATCTACTATTTATTTATTTGTTTTATTTTGCTACTCGTATTCCTAAGTTGTGTAGTCTATTACTTTCCCTGCAATACAGGGTAATTACAGGGGAAGAATTGGAATCGTGTCGAAAATTAATACAAAAAATGGCGTACATTTTATTGTTCCTCTAGAATGGAAATTGCTGTATGCAAAAAAAAATATATTTCATCTCCGATCACTATATGTTGTCTTGTTTACAAAGATTCCGTACATTTTAATATCTAAAAATCAAGCTTGAATAAAAAAAAATGTAATAGTTTGATCAGAAGAGTAGGAAGCAAACGATTTCAGTATTTAAAGTGCAACACTATCAACCGTGGTTAAAAATTAAATAAAAATTTGTATAATTATAAAATATAATAAAAATCGCCCGCTATAACTATAAATCAAAATATCTGAAGAATGGTTGATTGTTCACAGAGTTAAATAAGAAAAGTTGGGATATTTTTCATGCACATTTTTACTTTCCCGCGCGTAGTATCAAGAAGGTATTGTTTTGATGAAGAATTCGAGATTCTGATGCCAATATATGTTTTAAGACCTCCGGAACACGTTTTGGCTATTTTTGGAATGATGGCCGTCTGTCTGTCTGATGTCTGTGGTTGATTACTTGTGTACACAATAGCAGCCACATATCTTATGGATTTTCACGAAACTTTATATTATGCTTTGTTATCAACCCATTTAGAACTAGATGGAAGATTTTGAAATTCGAACGAAAATTTCGGAATTTATTCAAAATTTTATATTTTTTAACATAACAGCATAGGACAAAAATTTGACATATTTATACATAAAAGGGTTTATAGCTTAATGATAACGAAACATAACAGTTTCAAGTCATTAGTCCCTCCTCTGGGGGTGCAAGTTACCCCACAAGTACATACTACATTGTCAAACTTTGTGTTAATCGAAAAATTATTTCAAACCCTTTAAAGTGAAGCTCAACACGCTATAGTTGAAATCGTTTGGACCGATACCGATACGAAACCGATGTTTCAAAACTTTCTTGTAAAATTTGAAAAAAAAAATGAATTCTGATATGAAAAAGTCTAATTAAGTAACACTCCAGTTAATTTTTCTGCACATAAAAATCAATTTTCTGTGTTTAATCGTTCTCGAGTTATTGCTGGAAGAATGTTAGAACACAATATTCTGAGATTTATGAATTTTTCGAAAAAAATACCGAGTTCAGATTTTTCTCATAACATATATTAAGGCCCACTTAAATTTAGATTTGCACATGCGTGTAAATAAATGATTTTATTTAACCAACAGAGCTCAAAATTCTTATTTTATGGTGCAGATTCTTTAACGTTGATATGAATTAAAGTGAAAATAAATATTTTTAAATAATTCGAAACAATTCATCAAGATATGCAGGAAAAGTTATGCGCTGCCCACATCAGACTTTTCAAGCGAACAATTTGTTTAAATTTATAAACTCATCACGACACAATCCGAATTGTATGCAGACTCAAAAACAATAACTGATGAATCAATTTCTAGTGAACTCAAAAGGAAGATGGGGATAATTTTCCCCCGGAATTTAAGAACGCAAACAAGATCCTTTAACTTCTTTGAAGAGATCGATAAAGAATTCAGATTCTACCCTTCAAAAATATCCCTACTGGAAAGGAAAAACAGGGATTTATTTGCGGATTTTTTTAGGGAGATATTTTCTCATTACAAAACAAACATCGTTGTTTTTAGAAGCATCGTTAAATAGATGAATACAACAGATAAACATAAGAGTTCTTGAAAATCGGTTTTGCTGCAGAAAATCGGAAAGAAATGAAAGGGAAAAAAATGAGCATGAAAGAAAAGAAAGTTAAAGTTGTAATTTTTACTTTATGTGCACTATATATTGTATTAATATGTATCAATATAGGTAAATTAAAATATATGTATTAATATATGTAAAAATATGTATTGCGTGGAATAAAAAGTTTGACTCTCAGAATTTAATTGATTTATACCTTTGAACATTACTGAATATGAATCCAAATTTCTTTCAATGTAAGTTTTAGTTTATTTAATTTTGCCTGCGCTAGGCCAACAAATCGAACAAATTGAATGAAATTTGAAAAGATTATTAACGATTATTTAAATTAATAAACATCCGAGATCTGTTAATTTTTAGCAGAAAGCACCTTGGATGAAGAAAAATCGTTTCCATTTTCAATTATTTATTTATCTTTTTTAAAGTAATAATATTAAAATTTGTTAACAAAATAATCATTTTGTACAATTTTTAAACGAATGATATGATATAATTTACAAAAAACTATCACCTGTTGTTCTCGAGATATTGCACTTTCCGAGATAAAATAGAAAAAATCATAACTTACATATGAGAAACATGTATTAAAAAATGTAAATACCTGATGTCATTTCAATTTTACTCACATTTTTAATAGTCGAATCTTCACAATGGCCCCCCCCATTACAAATATTTTACAGTTTGGAATGATGAGAAGATAATATAAGCTGTAAAATACTACATGGGTGCAATATTTTGCAGTTACAAAATTAAAACAAGCTATGGAAATATTAGAAATTTTGAAAATTAAAACTTACTTGAACCACAATGAACCTGCTGCTTTTGAGAATACAAATTATTTACGGCTCCTTGACAAAAACCGACATATGAAAATTGATGTCTACAGTTATTTAATGAGCATTTAAAACCCTCTTCACTAGATCAGAAGTAATATGCACTAGTTAATAATTAAATTCGATTAGCTGAACTAATCGAAAGATTAAATTCGATTAGACAGTACTAATCGAAAGATTGATTTCGATTAAGTCGTAATAATAAAATGATTAATTTCTATTACGCAGTACTAATCAAAAGATTAAATTCGATTAGGTAATATTAATTGAAAGAATAAATTTGATTAGTCAGTATTAATCGAAAGATTATATTCGATTAATAATACTAATCGAAAGATTAAATTGGATTAAACAGCAGTAATTTAAATTCGATTAGGCAATATTAATCGAAAAATTAAGTAGTAAATGTCTTGATTAGTTGATACTATTTCCTGATAAAGATGATTCAGAACTCCCATGATACAATTGTAGTTACCTACTTTTCATAAATCGACTTCTATCAAAGATATGCAAATTATTTGTATTCATCTGCATTTCTTGATAATATTTATCTAGGAAATTTCTGTTGGATTAAGTTCTAAATGTAAAATGTACATAAATGAAAGTGTGTGTGTGTTTATGTGTGTGTGAGTATGTGTATGTCTGTATGAATGTTTGTGTATATTTGTGAGAATGCTTAAGTGTGTATATGTGTGTGTGAGTGTATGTATGTTTATTTGTTTGTTTGTGTATGTTTGCTTGTGTTGCAAGACCAGACCACTCGACTGACCCCAGAATTTGTAGCAGCTGTTTGAGCTATGTTTGTTTGTGTGCATGTTTGTGTTTAAGTGTATGTTTGTGTGTGTTTGTATGTTTGAATGTGCATGCATGTTTGTGTGTATTCTGTGCGTGTGTTTGTGTGTGAGTGTGAGTATGTTTGTGTGTGTGTATGTGAGAATGTCGTTGTTGTTGAGACCCAGACCGTCCGACCTACCAGAAAGGTGTAAGGTAACTTTGGACGGCCGGGAAGTACCACCCAATTTAGACCGGAACCCAGTGGGTGAGGCATCCACAGGGACCGTACCCTCCTTCCCCTACCACCAACCTCTCGGAAGGACTTACGGACCCACATGTTTAAAGTGATCGCACTCCACATGTACCCAAGTACTAACCGCGCCCGATGCTGCTTGACTTCGGTGATCTAACGAGAACCGGTGCTTTCCGCACGGTAGGGCCGTTGGCCTATATGTGAGAGTGTGTGCATGTCTGTGTGTAGATGCTAGATACTTCAGGATCCGAATAGGTGCACCTCGGCGCTATTTTTTTTGTTTCGAATTGTTTTTTTAGTTATTTTATATTTTAGCTCGATTTACAACGATCTGGAAAGATATTCACAAAAATCGATTTTCTAGCAACCTAAAATAGTATCACATAATTTCTATCTTGACGCCATCGAAAAGATCAAAAAACTTTCTTTCCAATAATGTTTGAACCTAATACGTGGAATAATTCCTTAATGCTGATTTATTTATTTTTTTAAATACGTAGAAATTTGCATTTGGTATATATATATATTGTCGCATGCGAAAAACAAAGAGTAGCACAATTCTGTTCTTTGGCTAAATCTTCCCCATAATCTTCCAGTATTACAACAACAAAAAATTCGATTTCATAAGTAATTTTAATTTTTGTACGTTATTAAGTGATCACATTCAGTCATCGCAATGGACCGTCTTGAACTCCAGCCGAGAATCCGTGTTCCCCTCTTAGGATTAGATCCATTTTAAAGAGGGGTGAGCGGATTGCACATAAGGGGTAGGTCTTCAGCATTCGGGAAGAACTTATGGAGAGAGATATTATTTTCTTTTTCTTTTTTTTTTTCTTTCGGGGTGACTTGGTGAATTAAGTACTTGGTGAATTAAGTAGTAACAGCGTTTATTGACGACCTGGACAACGGCGGCTAATTGTTCTAGTCTGAAATAAAACTTCGTCAGTAATAGCATAAGTAGTTGATTAAAAGTATCAAGGGTTTTCGGAGGCAGAAAGCTATGTTCCAAGCGATGTTACAAAAATGCGAAAAAACTAAAATATCTTGAGAACGGCTAGTCCTAAAGTAATGAGGTTAGTCTTATCCTTTTCATCGTCAGAACTTATGGATAAAACGAACATTTATTTGATACATTTAAACATACTTTTATTACTATTTCCCCTTTATTTTAGATTTTGACGATTTAGTACAAGTAAATACATACGATTTGACGAGTAGATACATACCATTTTTGCAGGCCATTTTGAAAAAAAAAAAGAAAAGATCCTCTTACCCTTCCCCCCCCCCCCCGCATTGCACTAAAATCCCATCAGCACAGGGTAACTCACAAGTAACTTACATATAATTTTTTTATTTATGAAATTTGGTCAATTCGTTCTTGAGTTAGAGGAGATGCATACATCGCACAGATAGACACACACACACGCACACACACAGACACACACACACGCACACACACAGACACACACACACGCACACACACAGACACACACACAAATGAGCGCACGCGCGCACAAACACACAGACATATACAGAAACAAGCGCGCGCACACACAGATATCACGCTAAATCGTTTTATCGCGTTCTAGAGGTGTCAACGCATGTAAATCCGTCGAAAACTGGAGTTGTGATTTCCGACACAATTCCAATACTTTCCCTATACATTACCATGTATAATAGGAAAAGTAATATATAGAATATCCATTTCCATTTCTGTCTATTTGCCAAAAACTCCAAGTCCACAAAAAGACAATAATTGATAACACGTTTCTACTTCTTCAGATCGAAATGAGGGATGGGGGTGGGGGGGAGGGTGCATTCCCAACTTAAAGAAAATCTAGAAAACCCAAATAAGATCGTATAACTGTTCAAAAGGGATTGATGTCTGGCAGGGTAAGATTTTACCCCCCATATTATCCCTACCAGACAGGGAAAACAGGGATTTATTTGTTGATTTTCCAGGAAGAGACAATTTCGACTCAGAAAAAAGCATCAGTAACTCCTGGAAGGATCGTTAAATAAATGGATACACAAAATAAACATAAGAGCTCTCAGAAGACGTTTTTGTTTTAATGGGGAAAATTTAAAAGAAATGAAAACAAATGGGGGAAAAAAGTAGATTGAAGTGAATATAAGTATCTATTTAGCTAAAAAATGTCGAAAGCCCAGGTCACCCGACTCATCCGAGGACTTAGAGTAACAGGATGGATGGCCGAGCTAAAAAATGTGTAACAACTATCAAGAATGGCGTGTGTTAACGTTCTGTTAGTGGCATGATTTGCATTTAACTAAAACATTACATGTACAATGGATATTTAAACATTTTGGTATGGTAGGAAACCATTATGGGCCACCTGAAATTTGACAGTTTTTTTCTTCATCTTCGACCCAGACCGTCAGACCTACCCGAAGGTGTAATGTATCTGTTTGAACAACCGGGAAGTGTCACCCAATTGAGACTGGAATCCAGTAGGGGCGGCCTTTACAGAGACAATTCTCTCCTTCCCCTACCACCAACTTCTCAAGACTTACAGACCCACATATTTAAAGTACCCGTACTCCGCGTGAGCACGGAAACAGTTTGGCAGGCAGAGAATCGAACTCGGATCGTCCGAGTACAATCCTCGCGCACTAACCACTGCGCTGTCCCACTCATTTGACGGTTTTTGATGTGAAACATCTTAAAGCGCTGGGTACGATGTAGATCAGGAAAGAAATATGACTGGATGAAACGGAACAATGTAACAGAAGTGCTTCCGCATTGTTGAAAATATCGAACTAGAAATCATTGTTATAATTTGAAAATCCGTGTCGCGTGATCTTAGTGAAAAATTCGTGTTGCCAAAACAGTGTTAATGCTTGAAAAATAATAATTAGGTGTATTACATAAGATGTGATAGGACATGTTGATTTATTTATTGGAAGTAACAGGGATTTTAAATGTCAACAGTGATATGCAGTACAAGTGATAATTATAAGCTATTATCACATTTTAAAGAATAAATAATAAAGTAATACATGATCAATAGATTTTAAAATAGGCGCTAGAAATTATTTATATGAATTTTATGAATATACTTAAAATTGTTTATAAAAAAGTTTATTTAATGTAGTAATACTGATGGATAAATATTAAAATGATAATAATCTATAAAAAAGAAAGTAGTTAGTATATATTTAATTTTTATTAGTATAATATCTATTTTTTTTACAATACTATTTACTAAAATATACTAAATATAACGGTTAAATGTATATTTTACTTATATCGTTAATATTAATAATATTGTGATATTTTGTATGTGATCTATAAATTCTGAATTGCTGATTAATAAAAGTTTGTTTAATGTAGTAATACTGATGGATAAATATGAAAATGATAATAATCTATAAAAAAGAAAGGAGTAAGTATATATTTAATTTTTATTAGCATAATATCTTTTTTTTTTACAATACTATTTACTAAAATATACTAAATATAATGGTTAAATGTATATTTTACTTATATCGTTAATATTAATAATATTGTGATATTTTGTATGTGATCTATAAATTCTGAATTGCAGATTAATAATTTCATTACGAAACAAATAAATATAACTACTGAATGAATATCTATATTTAAAAAATGCAGCTGATGACCCCGCCGCCGCTGTTTATGTATGTTTTAATATTATATGGAATTCCAATGATAGATTAGAGATAAGTTGTAACTCATAGAACCATAACATAAAATATAAGATAGCTATGAATAAAGATGTAAAGAAATAGAGATAAAATAATATATATATATATATATATATGATACATAAATTTTAAGCTTTTCTCAATAACGCGCCCTTTTCTTTCATAACTATTATTCCAAATTCCTATTTCATGTCCAGCACGTATTGCAACTATATTAAATTCTATCCCAAGCCACTAATATTAACAAAGTCTGCAGCACTTCCTCTTTTTCTCGACCATACCATATATGATCACTAATCTTAAACTCTACGTAAACTTTCTCATATGAAACTGCTTCCCAATCACATTTTTAAAGCCTAAAACGCGAAGACAGCATGTACCCCATGCCTCATATTCCCCCCCCCTCCGATGTAAATGTAATTTATACTTGTGAAAAACTAAGCAGAAGGTCCCGGTCCTACCAATTAAATTTAGGAAAATCATGCTCATACAATTTTATGCAAAATAAAAAAAATCATCCTCATACAATTTTATGCAAAATAAAAAAAATCATCATACAATTTTATGCAAAATAAAAAAAATCATCCTCATACAATTTTATGCAAAATAAAAAAAATCATCCTCATACAATTTTATGCAAAATAAAAAAAAATCATCCTCATACAATTTTATGCAAAATAAAAAAAATCATCCTCATACAATTTTATGCAAAATAAAAAAAATCATCCTCATACAATTTTATGCAAAATAAAAAAAAAATCATCCTCATACAATTTTATGCAAAATAAAAAAAAATCATCCTTTTACGACCAAAATTAACCGACTAATAACTGTTTAAAGTTGGCGCACTTTTTGTGCTGAGAAATGGTCAATAAGTTCCCTGATTGGTTGATTGCCTTGAAAAATGGTCAATACGGTCCCTGATTGGTTGGTTGCTTGTAACGGGACATTTTCATGCGTGGAAAAGCGACTTGAGTCATAAAGTTTAATGCTTCATAACTCGGTGAATTTTGTTCGTATAAGGAAGATTTTTTTTTATTTTGCATGAAATTGTGTGAGGATGATTTTCCTAAATATAATTGGTAGGACCGGGGGACCGTATAAAAATTTATATTTCGTATTTCTTTCAGAAATGTATTTATTGATTTAAACTGTTTCTAAGATAATAGATTTTAAAATTTAAAACATTTTTGCAATTGGAAGTATATCTCTGTGACTAACGGTTGAGGAAATAGCCATTGGGTACCGATAGCACTGGACACCCTGTATATATACATATGCAGGGTGTTGTAAAAACATTGACCTCGGCTTTTATTCCTTAAATATTGATCTTGGACATATGTAATAAATTATAATAAATTACAAAGTTGCGTAAAAAAAGTACAGAATTTTATGAAATCGAGAAAAATTTTCAAGGGATTAAATTTGAAGAAATACAAAATTTAAATTTTTATACGGCCCCGTACAAAAACATTTCCAATGAGTAAAATGTGCCCCATACACTAATAAGGTGATGTACAGAATTTCAGCATTTTATCATAAAAAGTCCCAGAGATATGTTTAAACAAAGTTGGTAAGGGATTAATCACAAATTAAAATGTAAATGTTTACAGCAAGAGAGCAAATGACGCAAAGCAGAAAGCATCATAGGCAAAAAATATCTGCCTATCTTTATTGGATCTTTGGCATGGATGGAAAACATTTTGAACAAGCTTAGTAATCTTTGTGTAAAGTTATTATGTCTGCACAGTGTAGATACCATTGTACCAATAAATAGCAAAATTATTATTTATTTATATAATCACTGGTTTCTTTCGTAATTTGTATATGACCCCTGAAACGCGATCTGCCGACATGTTTTTTCCCGTTTGAGAACCCATGTCGATGCATCGAAAAGTGGTTTATGTCCACATTTTTGTCTTTTCATATCTCTGGGACCTTTTCATGATAAAATGCTGAAATTTTGTACATCACCTTATTAGTGTAAGGGACACATTTTACTCATTGAAAATGTTTTTCAATGAGTTTTATCAACCATTTTATCATGAAAAGGTCCCAGAGATATGAAAAGACAAAAATGTGGACATAAACCACTTTTCGATGCATCGACATGGGTTCTCAAACGGGAAAAAACATGTCGGCAGATCGCGTTTCAGGGGTCATATACAAATTACGAAAGAAACCTGTGATTATATAAATAAATAATAATTTTGCTATTTATTGGTACAATGGTATCTACACTGTGCAGACATAATAACTTTACACAAAGATTACAAAGCTTGTTCAAAATGTTTTCCATCCATGCCAAAGATCCAATAAAGATAGGCAGATATTTTTTGCCTATGATGCTTTCTGCTTTACGTCATTTGCTCTCTTGCTGTAAACATTTACATTTTAATTTGTGATTAATCCCTTACCAACTTTGTTTAAACATATCTCTGGGACTTTTTATGATAAAATGCTGAAATACGGGGGCCGTATAAAATTTAAATTTTGTATTTCTTAAAATTGAATTCCTTTGAAAATTTTAATTGATTTCATAAAATGCTCTACTTTTTTTACTCAACTTTGTAATTTTATATATATGTTTAAGGTCAATATTTAAGGAATAAAAGCCGAGGTCAATGTTTTTGGGATACCCTGTATATGTATTAGAAAAAGGTCTATATATATATATATATAATATATAATATATAATATTAAAATATTTTTCTCCACTCAGTCCATGCATTCACTTCTGGCATACGTCTTTTGCTTTGACGTTCCAAGGAAATATGGCCACAGGCACGTAACGGTTCCGTGAGTGTTTCCTCAGGAGTAATAGCTGGCTATAAACGGGAACAAGGGGCCACAATCCCCCTTGGCGATTTGTTATTTCCCTGTTGCCACTTATATCACCTCTCGATCATTTTTGATTTTCTTATATATATATATATATATATATATATATATATATATATATATACATATTTATATATATATATATATACATATTTATATATATATATATACATATTTATATATATACATATTTATATATATATATATACATATTTATATATATATATATATACATATTTATATATATACATATTTATATATATACATATTTATATATATATATATACATATTTATATATATATATATATATACATATATATATATATATATATATATATATACATATATATATACATATATATATTCCAATGTATATGCTTGTCGTCCATATAACACAAGTTTATAGATAAAATCTATCTTGTGTTTCAGAAACAAGCATTTTTGTGTTCATTTCGAAAGGATATATGGACCCGACGAGAATTTTTTCGAAATGAACTTTTCGTAAGCCTAATCTCGTAAGCCTAAATCTCCTCCATGTGCAAGCTTTTTTGCTTGATTTTTTTGTTTTCTTATTTGCATTCCTCATTTTTGTAATTTGTTGATTGTCTTTGTCCTTATGACTTGCATTATGCTTTATTATTTCCTCTTTTTGTCTTAATTTCTTTGTATTTGTCGAAAATTTTGGAATAGTGTATTATGAGTTACTACATACATTCTAACTTTGGATTTAATAATTTATATTTATATATATATATATATATATATATATATATATATATATATATATATATATATATATATATATATATATATATATATATATATGATAATGCCCCACCACACACCGCCTATATTCTTATGCACTTAACTTTGACAACCCGAATAGGAGAGAAAGTTGCTACAATCCTCACGCACATAGCTCCAATCGCATTAAAGGCTTTTCGGTCTTCAATTACAAGTTCCATTTTAAAGTCAACAATCCACTCCATTATTGCTCTTACGGCTGCCAATATCACTGTACGACAACATTAAGTACTCGTGTTTGCATTCGGGGCTTCAGTTTGAAGCCAATGTTTGCTCCCGTTGAGCAAACTCCATTTCCATGCAAATGAAATGATGTTGTAGGCGATAGACCCCCTCCCCTTTTTTCCCTTTGACACGGAGTCACCTTTTTCAGTGTACGGAGTAACCGGCCCCTCTTTTCCCTTTCCCTGCAATACATGGGAAAGTATTGGAATCGTGTCGAAAATCGCAACTCGAGTTTTCGGCAGATATACACGTTTTGGGATCTCTAGAATACGAAAAAGACTATTTTTAACTTGACGTCTCTGCGTGTGTGTGTGTGTCTCTGTGTGTGCAGATTTTGTATCCACTCTAACTGAAAAACTATTTGATCGAATTTTATAAAATTTGGTAGATACGTCCCTTGTAAGTGACCCTGGTGCTGATTAGATTTGGGTACGATTCGGGATAAAAGAACCCGCCTTTTTTTTGCGAAATGACTTGCAAAAATCATTAAATCCAAAAGTAAAAGACTAAGTATACTCAAATATATCAATTAAATGCATATTTTATACGTAATCTTTGACGATAATAAGAATAAGATCAACCCCATTATTCAAGTATTAGTTGTTCTCGAGATATTTTATTTTTTTCGCATTTTCGCTACGTCACCCTTAAAAATGGGTCCGGTTACCAAATGAAAACGAAAATTGAATTAAAAGTGCAAATTCAGTGTCATTTAAAATAATTAGGGCTGCTATTTTGTGCATTTAAACTCAATTTAATGAATTATTGAAGAAATAAAGAGAACGTGAATATGAGTCTGCAGTGAAAGTCATATGCTGCCCACATCAGAATTTTTGTCTGGCTAGGAGGGTGAGCATGATGAATAGTATCAGGAATGGTTTTTCATGTACGGGAATTGTACCAATATAAATGTAAATGTCCGTTTTAGTGCAAAGAATATATTTAGGCAGTTTACAATACAGAGGGTTTCAAGGAAAGCCTTTAAACACTTCAACAACTTTGTAAGAAATGTCCATTAGTGTACACGTTTGATCTATCCATAGTAAAGTAACAATGCCTGATCGAATAAAAGGGATTGCAGCGCCCCTTGCGGAGAAATAAAAAATTTGGTATAACGAAGTAACCGGCCTCTCGTTTTGTTTGGATAGTCAAGTGGACATGTTGGAAAAGAGTCGGGAAGGGTTTTCTATGTACGGAAACTGTACCTATGTAAATGGAATTGGCAGTTTTAGTGCAGAGAATATGTTTAATCAATTTACTATACAGGAGGTTCCTAGAAAAATACTTAAGCCCTCCCATAACTTTGAAATGTCCACGAGTGTACACGTTTGGTGCGTAGTAAAATAACTATACCTGATCGAATAAAAAGAATTGCAGCATCCCTGGTGGAGAATTAAAAAAGTTAGAATAACGGACTCGACAGCAAAGCGAGATAGACGAAAAAATTCGATTGCGAATTTGTAGAGCATTGCCTACTTAGTAGAATTTATTACACACGATATAGTTATTGGTGAATTTCTATCATATTCAGAAATGCTAAAATGAACAAAACTTGCATGCACAAAAATCTAATGTTCATCCTGTTCAAGATGCTCTGCGGTCAGCAACAATACATATTTGAATTTGAGAAAGAATATGACGTGTACTTTGACAAGCACTGCAGTTATCACCGTCTTACAGACCCTAATGGCACGATTCTTTGACAGGTGTTTATTGTTTATTACCTTTCATAGACGCGTTTCGTGTGTTCTCGCTGTCGATTCCTGCTCATTAATGCTGTACAATTTGTAATAATGCTCTACAATGCCGTTTTCTCACAATGCTCTACAATGCTGTTTTCTCACAATGCTCTACAATACCGTTTTCTCACAATGCTCTACAATGTCGTTTTCTCACAATGCCGTTTTCTCGCAATGCTCTACAGTTCATAATAGGTTTTTTTCGTTTACCTCGCTTTGTTGCCCACTTTGTTATCCTAACTTTTTTAATTTTCAGCTAGAGAGCGCTGCAATCATTTTCATTCGACCAAACATGATAACTTTACTATATATATAGACCCAACGTGTACATTTACGGACCTTTCCTTGCAAAGTTATTGGAGTACTTAAGGACTTCCTATTAACCCTGTACAATACTTCTCAATCTGTGGTGCAATCTACTCCTAAGGGGTATAAGAAAATATTCAAAGGAATACGCAGCATAAATTGTTATATTTTGGTCTTTATTGACAAATATTACAGTTAGGTTTTTACTGGCGCAAGCAATTCTATAAAGCGGAAACATTCTGATGTGGTTTATTTTTCTCAGACTTAATAAACTCACTCTCTACGTTCCATACCACATATGGTAACGTTTTCTGAAAATTTGAAACTGGGCTAGAAAATGTGACGAGTTTTTTCTTGACGGAATTTCACTTTTCAAGATTTCAGCATAAAGTATGTATATGTCTGTTTGTGTAATATATACACTCTAAAATCTAGATGAAAAACAATCTAACGAAATTTTGATAGATAGGCCTATAACTTGTGCATTCATGGACATTTCCTTATTAAGCCTATACAATATTTCTCAAACTGTGGTGCACTTACTCTTAAGGGATATAAGAAAAGATTAAGAGGGTTAGCACATTATTTTTCTCAGACTTAAAGTCATTTTCTACTTTCCATGCCGTATATGGTAATGTATCCTGAAAGTAATCATATGTGGCATATATGCTTTGGTATGTACATGAAAATGAGTTTGTTTTTTCGACGGAATTAACATTTTTCTACGTATTAACGTAACACGTGTGTGTCTGTCTGTGTAAAATAGTATATATCCACTCTAGACTAAAAACGATCTGATAAAACTTCGCGAAATTTGGTAATTAAGTCGCTTATGTGATAAGGCTTTCACACCTCTGTGTTAAAATTGTATATTAAAGTATTGTTTTATTTCTGTGTGATTGAAAGTGTCAATTTCGAAATGTAAATGTCTTTTCTACATGTTTTCAATTACATTGACTTTTAAGGGAAGTGAACTCTAAAATCGCAAAAGTGTTTATGTTCCAGAAAAATAGTAATAGTTTTGTATTTTCGCTTCTCAGTCGCTAGTTGGGAACTTGCAGGTTTTGCGCACGCGCGAGTTTGAAAAAGGATTTTGGAAGCAGTGTGGAAGGAGTCGTGGAGAAATGTAGACGTGTGTGTTTGATTCGCGTATGATCGCGAATTTTAAGAAAAGGTGGATTAATTTTGAAAGTGGAAGGATGTGATTAAAATATGTAACATAGTTCGACAAGTTGTGCGTAGAGTCGTTTGGCTCGGTTCAGAGATGAGTCACTCGTGTTTTTAAATGAATCAGCCTGGTAGTAATGGAATAATGAATCTTGTGAAAAGAGAAAATGGTTCTTTCACTGGTCGGCTTGAATCGCTAATAGGGCTAGAGGGAAAGCTCATTTTACAGCGATTTGTATTTGCCTGACTCCTCCTTGTGTCCTAAGGTACGAATCAACCAATCTCCGTAACCAACCAAGATGTCGAATTCCGCCAGCATGATGTTGTGTAGTCAAGTTTCCCGACCATTATGGATTTTGTTCTGCGCAAGAATCTCGCTGAGTTTATGCCGAGAGTCCATCCTGATATCCTTTCCCATGGTACAGAATTGTAAATGTTATATTTAAAAGAGACGAGGTAAAGTTTTATATATATTTAGTCTTCCACCTAACGAATAGAGTGTTAATTGTCAAATCCTCGTGAGTATCAAGTCATTGATGATGTTATATGAAAATGTCGTATATGTTCAAAGTATACAAATGTGATATATAAATGTCAAGTATAATATGAGGAATATTGTGTTTATTTTATGTATCAGAAAATATGTGTATTCTCTTGGTTCCTCTTCCTCCAGGGGTGTTCTTAATGGTCACCCTACCGAGTGTAACTCTGAGTTATTGCGAGAAATGCTTGTACTCCACTGTTTTCGATCAACTGCCTTGTTATTTCATGTTTAATAAATGTGTTTGATTTCAAAACTTTGTCTTCTCTGTCGAGTATACCAAAACGTTCGCGACAGAATTGGTGCCGTTACTTTTCTCGGTGAGTGGGGAAGAGCTGAGAGAATTAAAATTTTTAAAAATTTTCTTAAGAATTGAAATTTTGAAGGTTAAAAATTACCGTTGTGCTAAAATGAGTGTTTTCTTAAGTAAACAGAGTTCCATGTTCTGTTTTCGGTATTCTCAAAAACGAGTGTTCTTGGAATTTGATATGTGCCATTTGATAAAAAAAAAAATTGATTTGTTTGCATATTTATGTCATTTGATTTGATAAAAACTGGTTTTATTGTAAATACTGTTTAAGAACATTGCAATTGCATATTGTGTTAAACTATACGAGTATATTTGATTGTTATGCAAAATGGCTCCAATTACTAGAAACAAAAAACTAAATGTCGGTAAGATGAGTAAAAATTCAAGTAAAAAATTAAATTCCTCCTTGAATTTGTCGCTTGATATTGCTACTGAGTCGGATACTGTTAATTCTAGAAGTAAAGTTAAAAATGTTAGCCACAAATCTAATGAGGAAAATATATCAGATAAATCGCCGGTATGTCTGAATTCTTCTTCTGGCACTTTGCCAAATCAAAACAGTGCTTCATCGGTAAATGATAACATGTTAAAATCATTCCATATTTTCACACGCACATCATATTCCAAAATTCTCGGGAAATTCAGAGCTTTCGTTGTCACAGTTTTTGGAAAGGTTAAATTTAGTAGCCACTCATGCAAACTGGAGTGAGTGTGACAAATTAGTTTGTTTGAGATTGAATTTAGAGGGGGAAGCAAATAGATTGATTGAAGAGAATCCAAAGCACAGAAATTGTAAAAATTTGCAGGAAATTATTCACATTTTGAAAGATCATTTTGAAGTGACCGAAAATGTTACTAAAAACATAATTTCACTCGTGAACTTTACACAGAGACCAAATGAGTCGGTTAAACAGTTTTCGATGAGAATCGAAGCTGCTTCATTTAAGGTTGTTCCGGAAGATGTAGATTCCGAAGGTAAGAATAAAATCAGGCAAACACTTTTGAAAACTTCATTTATTAATGGTTTATATCCGGAACTAAAAAGATTGGTGTTGTCACAAAACCCTAGAGATTTTTATTCGGCTAGAAAACTTGCAATTCTTGAGGAATCTATTTTAAATGAAAATAATGCTATGTACTTGACTAATCCGGTACTTACAAAAAAAGGTGTTCTCACACCAGAAAAATATGTTCTCACACCAGATCAAAGTGAAAGTATGTCAGATTTAAAAAGAAAAGTGTTAGAACAGGAAAGGGACATTGAATTTCTTAGGGGTAAAATAGAAAAATTTAAGTTTAATTCAGATAAAGTTAACGAAAAGCGTTCACCGCGTCCAAAGTGTGACAAATGTGGTAAATTAGGTCACGTTCAAGAACAGTGTTGGAAAAAGGTTTTTCAAAAAAGAGATGTGTACGGTATAAAATGTAGGAAAATTTATACCAGTCCTGGAACTAGGTATCACCAGGGTGAAAGACACAGAGGGCAAATGTCTGCAAATGAGTGGAAGTATAGAAAGCAAGGAACGCAAAATTATAAAAATAAGGAGTCATATAAATCTTTGAAAAATTCCAAAAATCATTCTTCTGGGAATCAGAGTAGATATCCCATGCACAATTATAATAATAGAAAAACTTTTGATAGGCAAACATCACATTTTGAGGAAAATAATATTTGTCATAATATTACAAATTCTTTGTCATCTTCTTCTATTATAAAAGGAAAATTAGTGAGCAGTGAGGTGTCAATATTGATTGATACGGGTAGTTCAATTAATTTAGTGTATGAGGAAGCTTTAAATACTGTACCCATTGCACATATGTTGCTAACATACAAACCAACAATTTTGCGTAGCTTTAGTTCACAAGATACTAAAGTTGAATGTTTAGCCACTATTTCGCTAAATTTGGGAAAAGAAAGATTCCCTACCGAATTTTTTGTGTTAAAATCACCAGCTCCTATTTCATATAATGTAATCCTTGGTAACAAGTTTTTACATAAACATAATGCTATTATAGATTATAATCACTTCTGTTTTAAGTTTTCAAACTCTTCCATTCCTTTTGTTGGTTATCAATGTACGAATAATTTACTTTCGATTTCAAATCATGAACCGGCAAATGAGTCGGAAATTGCAGACTCAAACCTAAGTAGTGTCGCAAAGCGTATTGCTGTGCCTGACTCGCAGATGAGTAGTGGAAAAAATGTTCGTGTGGTAGAGGACTGTAAACCGAAAGAGTTCCATACGAATGCATGTGCCAAATGCAAAGCAGATCTGGCACCGGTAGTGAATGAGTCTCAGGTCATTCGGGAAGAGTATGTGAGCAGAAATTTTTCGGAAAATAATGTAGTGCCACATTTGGGTAGTGAAGAGGTACATATTAACGATTTGGAAAATGGAAGCAAATCTTTTAGAGATTTGGTAGTAAATGCACAGAATGTTACTTTGCATATGGGGGAAAAGCAAAATCATGTTAGAGGTGGTACTGAAGAAGTGGCACAGCATAAGAACTTAAACATTAAAACTGTTAATAACTTATGTAGAGTAAAAGAAACTCTAAATACAAAAATTAAAGAGCCAATTATTGTGAAAAATTCACAAAAATGTATAATTCCTCCTTTATCTGAATCATTTATTAAAATCAAACTTTCAGAAGGGTTTCCGGAAAATTCCACCTTGCTTCTGGAATCAGAGAAAAATGACCACATCTTCATTGCTAGAGCTGTATATAGAGCTCCTAAGGATGGAATTATTTGGGTTCGTGTTGCTAACCCAGAGGAAAAACCTTATCATTTGAATAAGGGTAGAAAAGTGGCTCATGTTCAGGAAATTCAGGTGTCTGAGGAGGTTGAAGTTAATGTAGTGAGTGAGGGAGAGTTGGACTCCAGTGAACCTTTGGAGCCTTTTGAAAGTTGGGGAGGAGATTTTGACCTGAGTCATCTCCAAAAAGATCAAAAACATAAATTATCAACTTTGTTGAATAAATATAGACAAGTTTTTGCAAAGAATGTTGCTGAGTTGTCTGGTTGTAAAACCATATTACATGAGATAAATTTGGAAACATCTGTTCCTGTTTATCAGAAACCATACAAAGTTCCACATCATTTACAAGGGGAACTCAATAGACAAGTCACAGAATTATTAGAAGCTAAAATAATTAAACCTAGTTTTTCACCTTACAATACGCCAGTACTGTTTGTAAGGAAACCGGATGGTTCTTATAGATTATGTTGTGATTTTCGCAAGTTAAACAAACTTACTATTACAGAAAATTTTCCAATTCCTAACATTAGTGAATTGATTGATAATTTAGCAGGTGCTACATTTTTCTCAACTTTGGACTTAACTTCAGGATTCTACCAATTGCATTTGAATCCACAGGATTCACACAAAACAGCTTTTTCCACGCCCACCGGTCACTACGAATGGTGTAGGACCCCTTTTGGTCTAAAAAACGCACCAGCGTCTTTTCAGAGATTAATGTCTCTTGTACTGGCAGGGTTATCAGGAATATACATAGATGATGTTATCATCTCATCAAAAACTTTTGAAGAACACATGATGAAATTAGAAGAAGTTTTTATTAAATTATCTCAACATGGTCTTAGGTTAAAGCCATCAAAATGCTTCTTTTTCAGAAAGACAATAAAGTACTTAGGTTTCAGAGTGTCTGAGGGAAAAGTTCAGCCAGACCCTCATAACATTGATTTAGTGCAAAAATTTAAAGTACCCACCTGTGCCAAGAATATCAGACAATTTTTGGGTTTGACAGGCTTTTATAGGAAGTTTGTACCAGATTATGCAAAGATTACTCTTCCACTAACTAATCTTTTGAAATCAAAGCAGAAAAAGTTTGTGTGGAGTCAGGAGGCTCAGGAAGCTTTTGAAATACTTAAGAACAAGCTTATTCAAGAACCAATTTTAAAATTACCAAATTTTAATTTGCCCTTTACTTTGCATACAGATGCCTCTAATTACGCTTTGGGATCAGTTCTTTCGCAATTGGATGAAAATGGGTTATCTCACCCAGTTTCCTTTGCTAGTCGAAAATTACAAGGTGCTGAAGTGAATTACAGTGTAGTCGAGAAAGAAGCTTTGGCTGTGGTTTGGGCTACCCAGCAATTTAAGCACTATCTCTTAGGCAAACATTTCAAAATTTACTGTGATCAAGCATCCTTATCGTTCATTTTCAAATTAAGAGATCCTACTTCGCGCATAGCTCGCTGGATCGTTTCATTGCAGGCTTTTGATTATGAAATCATTCATAAACCGGGGAAACATAATGTTGTAGCTGACTATTTTTCGAGATGTATTGATGAGTCTTCTTCAAAGAAATCTCAAAACACTCAGAAACAAACTGTTCCTAAAAGTATTGTAGAATCTGTCCCTACGAAAATTTCTGGAAAAGTAGTGGTACAGAATAATGATAGTAGTGAAAACATAAATGCAATCGTTGAAAATTCTCAAGATCAAGTACAGACTACTGTGGAAGCTTCTCTGGTAACTAGGATAGCTATTGGTCAATTGAAAGATCCTAGATGTATAAAAATCAAAAATCTTCTGGAAAAAGGTGTAAAACCATACCCACAAAAACTTTCATTTTTCATGAAAAATGGTATGTTACATTGCATACACAAAAATCCAAAGCAGAGACAGCAATATAATGAGAGAGTAGTTATTCCTCAAGACTTAGTCTCAGAAATTCTATGGCTTTGCCATGATTCTCCTGTTGCTGCACATTGTGGTTTTCAAAGAACTCTGGCAAAAATTTCAGTTAACTATTATTGGCCAGACATGCATGCTCAGACTGAAAATTATGTGAAGTCGTGCACAACTTGTGTAAAAAACAGAGGTTTTCGTAACAACAAGGCTCCAATACAGAAATTTCCTATTACAACTTATCCTTTTGAACGTGTGGCTATGGATGTAGTCGGCCCACTACCTATCTCGAATTCTGGGATGAAGTACATTCTTGTCATTACAGATTACTTCACTAGATGGCCAGAGGCTTATCCACTTGCTACAGTTAAAACTGAGGATATTCTCGCTTGTTTAGAGAGATTTATAAGTATTCATGGAATTCCTGCTCACTTAATTACGGATCAAGGTAGTAACTTCATTTCTGAAGCTGCCAACAATCTATACAAGAAATTAGGCATAAAAAAACATAATACTTCAGCGTACCATCCCCAGTCAGACGGGCTAGTCGAAAGACTGAACGGTACGTTAGTTAGATCCTTAAAGAATCTGGTCTATTCTGATAAGGGCGATTGGGATCGGATGATTCAATTTGCTTTAATGGCTCATAGAACGTCAGTCCATGCCTCAACAGGCGAGTCCCCAGCACATCTTGTCTTTGGTCGAGACCCTGTGCTACCTGATGCTCTTTTAACAGGTGTAAAATATCCAGTTTACAAATCTACTCATGATTATTCAGATGACTTACAGGTTCGCTTAAAAAAGACCTTTGTAACTGTTAAGAAAAACCTTGAGGAAGCTCAGGAATCACAGCAACTTCAACAACATAAATCTGCTAAAATGCCTAAGATTAAAGTTGGTGACTTGGTCTATCTTTACACACCTCATATTCGGCCAGGCCAATCAAAAAAACTCAGTTCTTTAAATCATGGTCCTTTTGAAGTTATCAAGCAAACAACTGAAGTTAACTTTGTCATTCAACACAAAAACAATCCATGTAATCAGCAATTGGTCCACGTTAATAGATTAACTCCTTTACCTCCTAGACGTAGTGAATTGATTTCTAGCACATATAATGATAACATTGATAATTCTTCAACTCAAGAAACAAGACAATTTAAAAGTAGATATTTTCTAAACCATCAAAATAGGGTTAAAACTCAAAATGTTCCTAATTCACACAAGTATGACTTGCGCCCAAGAGGCCAATTTATTCATTAAAGTTACTTGTAAATTAAGGCAATATGTCAAGAGAGCAATTGGCTCAAAAGTAAAGTAAAATTTTTAGATTATGAAATTCTCACATTTTCAAAAAAAAAAAAAAAAAAAGACTGATATTGTTGTGAGATGGACAATTATGTTTCATAATATTATATTTTCAATTGTTTCACAAAATGTTTTGCAAAACTGTATGCTATGTTAAAATGGATCCAATATTTCTGAACTTCTGTGTAATTTGCTTTATGTGTCAGTCAGCTGAATGTTCTGTACTGCAAGTTCTGTGCCAGTGCAGCTTTCTGAATGTGAGTGCCATGTTAATCAGGTTGAAGTAGTGTTTTAAAATTCTAAATACTTAAATAATAATTTTTTTTGCTTTACTTTAATGATAAGCAGTAATGTTTTAAAGTAATTTTAAGATAATTAAGTACTTGATGGATTAGAGTTTTGGTAAGGATTTTTAAGGATAACTGATAATTTTTATCTCTGTTTTATTTTATGAATGTGTGAATGATTTTTTTTAATTTAAAGGTCTAGTAAATTTTAGAAATTTTTTTTTGTCATTTGGTGTTTGTTGACTTATTGGTTGGGGGTACCGCCACCTCTAGGTTTGCAACTTTCTAATGGACTTGTTTCTTGCCTGGGTGCCTGATCAACATTCTTGGTTTGAAAATTTGTCTCATTTTCTAAATTAGTAATTTTTTTAAATGTCTTTTAAAGTAATTTGTTGGCAAGGTTGGATAATAGTTAATAAATTGATTTCTGTGAAAAGTAAATTTATAGAATTTTAATTGTAAGATTTTTGAAGAAAGAAAACTTTTTGTTTAGTTAAACTTTTTGTGAGTTGAGTAAATTAAATTTTCATGTCTCTGTGGTACTCACCAGAAAATGTATTAGTGTTTAAATTTTAAAAGGGGCAATTTCATCATTTGTGTCTTGTTAATTTGGTGTTGTCTTGTAAAGGTCTATGCTTGTATTGAGACTTATTTTTTTTTGACTCACGAGTCAAACTTTAGGCCACTCTTGGATTTTGGTTATTATGCTGGTCATGATCTTGTTTGTTTTTGTTTTTTTTCTTTGGTGTACATGTACATCGCTCAAAATTTACACTAAATTCCTCTCAATGGAACATATGTCATTGGGAACTTAATGCAGGTATTTTCCTAGTATTGTGCGGAAAAATTCCCCGCTTTGCAGGAAATTTTTCTCCCGGGCCCCGAAGGAGTGTGATAAGGCTTTCACACCTCTGTGTTAAAATTGTATATTAAAGTATTGTTTTATTTCTGTGTGATTGAAAGTGTCAATTTCGAAATGTAAATGTCTTTTCTACATGTTTTCAATTACATTGACTTTTAAGGGAAGTGAACTCTAAAATCGCAAAAGTGTTTATGTTCCAGAAAAATAGTAATAGTTTTGTATTTTCGCTTCTCAGTCGCTAGTTGGGAACTTGCAGGTTTTGCGCACGCGCGAGTTTGAAAAAGGATTTTGGAAGCAGTGTGGAAGGAGTCGTGGAGAAATGTAGACGTGTGTGTTTGATTCGCGTATGATCGCGAATTTTAAGAAAAGGTGGATTAATTTTGAAAGTGGAAGGATGTGATTAAAATATGTAACATAGTTCGACAAGTTGTGCGTAGAGTCGTTTGGCTCGGTTCAGAGATGAGTCACTCGTGTTTTTAAATGAATCAGCCTGGTAGTAATGGAATAATGAATCTTGTGAAAAGAGAAAATGGTTCTTTCACTGGTCGGCTTGAATCGCTAATAGGGCTAGAGGGAAAGCTCATTTTACAGCGATTTGTATTTGCCTGACTCCTCCTTGTGTCCTAAGGTACGAATCAACCAATCTCCGTAACCAACCAAGATGTCGAATTCCGCCAGCATGATGTTGTGTAGTCAAGTTTCCCGACCATTATGGATTTTGTTCTGCGCAAGAATCTCGCTGAGTTTATGCCGAGAGTCCATCCTGATATCCTTTCCCATGGTACAGAATTGTAAATGTTATATTTAAAAGAGACGAGGTAAAGTTTTATATATATTTAGTCTTCCACCTAACGAATAGAGTGTTAATTGTCAAATCCTCGTGAGTATCAAGTCATTGATGATGTTATATGAAAATGTCGTATATGTTCAAAGTATACAAATGTGATATATAAATGTCAAGTATAATATGAGGAATATTGTGTTTATTTTATGTATCAGAAAATATGTGTATTCTCTTGGTTCCTCTTCCTCCAGGGGTGTTCTTAATGGTCACCCTACCGAGTGTAACTCTGAGTTATTGCGAGAAATGCTTGTACTCCACTGTTTTCGATCAACTGCCTTGTTATTTCATGTTTAATAAATGTGTTTGATTTCAAAACTTTGTCTTCTCTGTCGAGTATACCAAAACGTTCGCGACACTTATATGTATATGGTGTTGATGAAATTTTGGTACGATTTAAAAAATTGAACCAGTTTTTTTATTTATACAGTCTTTTGCAAAAAACAACGAAGCACCATGAAGAAAGTGATTGTTTTTATTGAAATTAAATATGCGTACAGCTCATACACAGGTAATAAAATGATTACAAAATCGAGGCCGCAGGACCCATCAATGGTTAGCAATTGCACATTGAATTTTCAAATCAGTAATTGGTGTCCCCCCCCCACTGGCGGCAATGCATGCTTGTATACGTCTAGGTAAGCAGTGATAAAATTTCCTAATGTCATCCTGCGATACATTCTGCCAGCCACTCCTCAATTGTTGCTCCAGATCTGCTACATTTCGGGGTACCCGAATCTGCCGGCCTAGCATGTCCCATACATGCTCGATTGGCGAAAGGTGTGGTGAACTTTCTGGCCAAGGAATAGTATCAACAGCATGGAGACAGTCCACAGATATGCGAGCCGTATGTGGCGTGGCATAATCTTGTTGGAAAATAGCCCCAGAATGACGTGCCATAAAGGGTAACGCAAAGGGCCGCACGATTTTATCGACATATCGCTGAGCTATTAAAATTGAATGCAGGATGACTAAGGGTGACCTGCTGTCGTAAGAGATAGCACCCCACACCATCACAGCAGGGGTAATGGATGTGTGCCTGTGCAAAGGCTGATTAGGACTGCTGGCCCTTGCGTCTCCACACACGTACCCGATGGTCATCTGCTGAAGGACTGAATTGTGATTCATCGCTGAACACGATGCCAGTCTGTTGGCAGCCATGATGCTCGGCTACGACACCACTCCAAACGACCCTGTCGATGTTGTGGGGTTATGGGCAGACGTTTTAAAGGCCGCCGTGAGAGTGACCCCGTCTCAGCTAAGAGCCGTGAGATAGTGGAAAGGAAAGTACCACGGGTGGTATGGTAGAGACTGTAGCACGTTGTATGTCGAACAATGATACCGTTAGACCAGTTCGGGTCTGTCGCACAATCATCCGATCTTGCCTCGCATTCGTGCACATTGGCCTTCCAGAGCCTTCATTCCGCCGATGAGTTCCTTGCAGCAACCATTACTGCCAGTACTTCTGCACAGCAGTGTCCTTTAGGTGCAGGTGATGGCCTATTACTCGGTATGATCAGACAGCTTCAAGCATCCCGACAATACGACCACGTTCGAACTCATCTGGTTGCCTATAAGGTCTTCGGCAACGTCGTAACGGCATTATTGGTTGTATCTCCATGAAACTGCAACGCCGATAACGAGCAAAGATAAACAGTCCACATTTTTAACCTGTTTTACAGAATGCTAGTTGGCCAGTAGAAACGCGAGCTATGGACGAAGTTGGCCTTGCAAATTTAATCATTTGCATACTTGATATAAAGGAATTTGCATGCAAAATTTCGAGGTGATCGAATTATATTTTAGGCGTGCTTCGTTCTTTTTGCAAAAGAGTGTATTATATATACAGGGTGTCTCAAAAAGATAGAAACGCTCTGTAATTCTTTACCTGTTGGAAATAAGTGGGTAATATAAATTGCAGAAATGTTGAAAGTAAGGTAGAAAATAAGACTACGTTAATGAAATAGTCCTCCCATTAATTTTCAAAAGTTACAATTTTTAAATTTTTATACGACTCCTTTAGACAAATTTGGTTAATTAGAAAATTTTTATTTTTAATGCAACAAAATCATAAAAAAAAACCTCATATCTGTATTTTTAAAATTGAGCGGGTTATACTTAATTGAAAATTAAACATTGTGAATGGGGACCATATATCAAATTAGAAATGAAAATTTGTGACATTTCACTAAAAAGATAAAACTGGATGATAATCCATAGGATACCCAAAAGCATAGTAAGTACCACTGCTTTATATGATCCCTGTCTGTGTAATGCTTTATTTAGATGCATTTGCGATAAAAAATTTTGACACATATTAACATTTTTGATCTAAATAATTTCCATAGTCAATTTGTTTATAATCCCTATTTTCACTGATGAAACAGCCTTTCACATGGTACGGAAAAGTGGCATAAGTCAGATTTTTACTTTCCTTATATACATAATGTATAAAGAAAATATTGTGACGGAGTCGAAAATTCGAATTCGAGTTTTCGACGGGAGAGTACGTTTCAAGCATCCCTGATCACGACTCAAACATTTTTGAAGTGATGTCTGTGTGTGTGTGTGTGTCAGTGAGTCTGTGGAGACGTTAACTAACAAACGAATGGACCGATTCGAACAAAATTCGGTACAAAAATCACAATCCGTAAACACTTGAAGCCTATTGTTTTTATACGTAATCGAATGTTCAGAATCCTCCTAAATTTTCGAGTGAAATTTTGAAAAAATCGTCAAAAAATCATAGCGGCTAATAAAGTTACGCAAATAGACATTTCTTATGTAATTTTTCATTAAAAAACGATTGACAGAAATTTTAGAACGCTAACATGAACGGTTTGGAATATTGCACATTTTTCAAAAAAATTATCAATAAGTTATATAAAATAAAATAAAAATATTTCCTATTGAGATACATGTTCACTTTTCATATGTAATACCATGCGATAAATTAGGTGACATCATTCTCGTGGATCTAGCTCGTTCCATTCATGAAAAAAAGATACTTTGAGTAATACTTTTGTATTTGAATGCCAATAGTCATTTATCTGCTGTAAGAATAACTTATTTCTCCGTCCATAACGCTTGGCGAGATTTTGGCGACGAATTTGGCGGAATGTCGCCAACTTGGCGACATTTTTAATTGTTGCTAAATTAACACAAATCTCGCCAAATTGATAAAAATGACGCTAAATCAATGAAAATTATGACTAATTGAAGAAAATTCAATATCTTGGAAATAATATAATTATCTACTATAAGAATAACATTTGTTTTAACTGTAAATGTAGTAAATTCATTGCATTATATAAGGAAAGTCATGTGTTGCCTACATCAGATTTTTTCCTTTATCATAATTCAGTTGATTTTAAAAATACAGATATGCGTTTTTTTTAAGGATCTTGTTGCATTAAAAATAAAAATTTTCTGATTGACCCAATTTATCTAAGAGGGTCGTATAAAAATTTAAAAAGTGTAATTTTTTGAAAATTCATAGGATTTCATTAACGTAGTCTTATTTCCTACCTTACTTTCAACATTTTTGCAATTTACATTGTCCACTTATCTACAACAGGTAAAGAATTAAGGCGCGTTTCAATCTTTTTGGGACACCCTGTATATATATATATATATATAATAAAACACACACGTAGACAAACATCACTACAAAAACATTCGATTCGAGTTCAGGTATGCTTGAAACGTGTTCTACCGTCCGAAACGTGAATTCGAATTTTTGACTCCATCACAATTCTTTCCCTAGATACATTATACTGCACAAGTAGGAAAAGTAAAAATTTTATTTTATCGAAATATGCGTATTTTATGTAATTTTATTTATACTTTTGGAAATCGGCGATTGAATCTGATATGATTTTCTTCATATTCTAATACAAAAATTTCAATTACTCCATTTTTTAATGTTTCATGAATTTTTAAACTGGGTCTATAAATGTTAGTGATTTAAGATGTGTTTCAAATTTATGAGAATGACAAATAAGTTTTCAACCTAACACTATTATAAATATAAAATACCGGTAATAGATACTCACCGGTATTTTCGTATCAGTACCAATAATAAAATACCGACAAAATCCCGGGGAGTTCCAGTATTCACTGATTGTAATAAACAAATAAATTTTTACCAAAATTATTTTTTAGTTCGTGAGATATCGTGTCCACAGACATCCGGACATACACACTAACATACACACACAGGCACACTAACACACAAGCGCACATATACACTAACACACATGAACGCGCGCACACACACACATTAACATGCATACACACACTAACATACATAATACACATACATACACCAACATGCATAATACACATACGCACACCAACTTGCATAATACAGATACATGCACACACTCTAACATACAAACACACACACACACATTAACATACACATACACTAGCATACGTAATACACATACATACATACAACAACATGCATAATACATGCACACACACATCACCTCAAAAACGTTTGATTCGAATTTAGTGATGCTTGAAACAAGCTCGTTCGTCAACAAATCGAATTCGAATTTTTGACCTTGTCACAATACTTTCATAAATCATTATACCATGTATGTAATGAAAACAATGATTTAAAACATTTCCAAGGAATAGTTTATACAAGAAATATTCGTACCACGCCTTCGAAGAATTCCAAGACTAATGCAACGACTTTCTTCGTTCGTCTGTGAGCGAATTTCCAAATCTGTCTAAATATCAAAGAAGTACCTACACCCCTCGGAGCATAAAATTCCACCCAAATGCCTAGACAAATATTCCCGTCTATTGCTTCTAGAGGAGGGTTTTAAAAGGTTTGTAAATCCATTCAGGATTCAAACGAAATAAATTGTTCTTAATCAATTTTCTCCGTTTAAATGTCTGAAGTCCTTTCTTATATATTGAGAAAGTTACATGTATTGGTGTTTTCTCATAAAGTAACTTGTGTGCTTTGTTTTCAAATTTGTAATTGTAGTCAGCGACAGAATTCAGTTATACGTAGTATATACGTAGTACTATACCAGTAGCATATACCAGACTATACCAGAGTATATACGCAGTACTATACTAGTAGCATATACCAGAATATATACGTAGTATATCAGTAGCATATACCATACTATACCAAAGAATATGCGTAGTAATATACCAGTAGCACATACCAGAATATGCCAGTAGCATATACCATACCATACCAGAGTATATACGTAGTACTATACCGGTAGCATATACCAGAGTATATACGTAGTACTATACCAGTAGCATAAACCATACTATACCAGAGTATATATACGTAGATACCCAGTATCATATACATACCAACAGCATATACCAGACTATATCAGAGTATATACGTAATACTATAGAAGTAGGATATACTAGATTATAGAGTATATATGTAGTACTAAATTTAGGAGGAGAGTTGATGGGATGGGGCTTTACTCCTATTCGCTAAAAAATTGCATTAATTCTACATCGGTTCATATTAAACAACAATATCTAGACACCTCATTCGATTGTTGACCAGCCTCTCCCCCCCCCCCCCCCCCGCTTATGAGATTTAGACTGTGCGCTATAATAGGTGCTAAATTAAACTCCCTGTAATTATAGAATCTGGAATTTAACAATCCGAAATAGAGGCATATCTGGGGGTGATTCTCTGTGCTGAAGCGTCAGGGAATTATTCAGCACAGAGAATGTACGAAACGTATTCAGGAGGTCCTAAAACGTACTTATTCGCCAAAAACTCGAATTTTAAATAGTCTGGGGAAAATATATCTTTCCAATCTAATAACTGTTAAATTAAATAGAATTATTAACTGAATAGAAAATGTACCCACAGTTACACGGAATTTATAGATAGGACTAATTGAATTTATTGTTTCGATTTTTCAAAAAACGCATCCCGCCCGTTTCATTAAAAAAATATTAAAAGCTAACTCATCAGATCTTCAGCAGAACTTTGCTATTTTCTTGCACAATACTCATGACAATATAATGCCATATAAAAAAATCTGATGTGGGCAGCACATGTCTTTCCCAACAGACCCAAAGCCATTTTCTCTTTATTTCTTTAATATTTCATTAAATTGAGTTTACTTGTACAAAATAACACGCATCATTTTCTGAAATGAGACGGACTTGCATTTTCAATTCAATTTTCGTTCTCATTCGGTAACTTATTGTCGTATTTTCAAAACTGGCATAGTACGAATGCGAAAAAACTAAAGTATCTCGAGAACGGCTATTCCTAGAGAAATGAGGTTGGTTTCATTCTTTTCATCATCGAAAACTGCATATAAATGAAGCATTTAATGAATGCATTTGAGCATATGTAGTATCTTATTCCAAATTTTGGAGATTTTTGCGGGAAATTTTACAAAAGAAGCAGATTCTTCTCCCACCGAATCGTACCAAAATCTAATCAGCACCAGGATAATTTATAAGTGACTTATCTACTAAATTTTGGGAAATTTTGTCACTGAGTTTTTTAGCTAGAGTAGATACATATGATTTTTGCAAACCACTTCGTAAAAAAGGCAGGTTCTTTCTCAGGTTGTACTAAAATCTAATTAACACCGTTGTCACTCACCAGTGACCTACCCATAAAATTTTATGAAATTTGGTCAATAAATTTTTGATTTAGCGTGGATACATACATTGCACACACACATACACTCACACACACATAGACGTCACGCTAAAAATAGCGTTTTCGTATTCTAAAGGTCCCAAAATGTGTAAATCCGTCGAAAACTCGAGTTACGATTTTCGAAATGATTCAAATACTTAAATACTTTCCCTATACATTACCACATATTGTAGGAAAGGTAAACATTAAAACAATATATTTTAAATTCACAAAGTTAAAAAAAACGATGAATAAAGTGCACTTCATAAAATAAATAGCTCTTTTTCCATCTCGACAAATATCTACCATTCTACCATCGTCTGCCCAGAATAAAAAATCTAATATGGGCAGCACAACACTTGAGTAGCAAAAATACGAAAAAACTAAAATATCTCAGGAACGGTATAATGGGGTTGGTGTTATTCATTTCATCGTAAAAAATTACGTATAAAACAACCATTTAAGTGATATATTTGAGCATACTTAGTTTTTTATTTTAGATTTTGAAGATTTTTGCGAGCCATTTTGCAAAAAAAGGCAAGTTATTTTTTTCCGAATCATACCAAAATCTAATCAGCACCAGGGTGACCCACAAGTGACTACCAAATTTTGTAAAATTTGATCAATTAGTTTTTCAGCTAGAGTGGATAGAGGCAATTTTTTGATGGCCATTTCGCAAAAAAGGCGAGTTATTTTATCCCAAATCGTACCAAAAACTAATCAGTTCCAGGGTCACATACAAGTAACTTATCTACCAAATTTTATGAAATTCGGTCCATTAATTTTTGATTTAGCGTGGATACATACACCTCACACACACACATACATACACGCACACACACATAGACGCCACGCAAAAAATAGTTTTTTCGTTTTCTAGAGGTCCCAAAACGTGTAAATCCATCGAAAACTCGAGTTGCGATTTTTGGTGTGATTCCAATACTTGCCCTATGCATTAACATGTATTGCAGGGAAAATAAAAAATCGCCGAGGCGCATCGTCCTGAAACACCTCTGTAGCAAATTTCGTCGCTATCCCACGCTTCACTTTTCCGTTACAGGCGACATACACAGAGAGAGAGAGACATAGACACTGACATCTTTTATTATATGCGATTAAATTAAATAGAATCATTAAATGATTACATCAAACAAAATTATTAATTTGTTAAATTAAATAGAAAGAATTCATTTTGCTAAATATCGGGAGCATAATATTGTCAAAATTACTGTTTTAATGTAGCTTTAATTCGAGAAGCATTTAGCACACTGCTAATTTCTTCATCTTAGATAATTCAAAATTGAAACTCACAAGCAATATTTTCCCTATCGCGCAAATTTTCCCCAGTCCTCTAAAGAATTCCAAAATTGATGTAGCAGCTCGATTCATCTGGATGTGCGAATCTTGAGATTTCTTTGATTACCGAATCCCCCCCCCCCCCTTTGAGCATAGAATTCTTCTCAAATTCATGCGTAAACATTTTCGTTTGAGAGTGTAGAGAGTGTTCTGAAAAGGGGATGCGATTTGCAGTTTGTTAATCCAATGAAATTTTAAACGAAAGAATTGTTTTCTAAGTTCGTTATCTAAATGTGCAGTCTTGTATTTTTTCGGAATTTGTTCAAGTAACTGCAGTATAAATCCGCACTCGACTCTGTGTTCGAATTCTGCATTATTATTACGTCCACCTGTATCGTGAGTACAAAAGTATAATAGATATATATACTTTTACCACCTTTCGTTTGCAAGTTAGTCTCTTAAAATATTCCATAAAAATTCCTTGAAAGTTTTTCTTTGTTAATTGGCAACAGCTTAGTGGTGCATTTGTCATATCTATGTTAGTGTTACGAACTTATAAAATGCTTTGAAGTTTCTTTTCCTCCTCTCACTTTTATCTCTCTCGAAGACCAGACGGAGATCCCCTGTACTGGCACCCTTTCCCATAATGTGAATCTATAGTTGCCGCATATGCCGAAGATTAAAGAGGGGTTGCTAGATTTAGAGATTTATTGCCAATTTGGCGAGTTTCCTAAGCTTCGAAAAACACCTAGAAATAACCATTATTCTACAAGATATGAGATATTTCCAGAAGTTGCTATAGAGAGTCTATAAAAGGAATCATCACTCGGTTGGAGAGTAGTTGACGTGATATGAGCTACATATTGAACTGTGATATTGTCAATGATTTGGGAATAGTAGCGGCTGTTTTGTAAAATGAAATACGTCAATGCTTTGATAATAATATCCGTTGTTTTGTGAAATTAGTGGAGCATTCAAGTGCTATTTCATTGTGTATTGTTCATGTTTACGCTGTGCTAGTGAATAAACTTTGTGTGTGTGCATGTGTGTGTGCGCGTGAGTGCGTGAGTGGTTTGAAGCTTGAAGTTATGGTTATTCTAACTTATTACATCTCTTTCTAATTTATTTAATTCATTTAATTAATTCTGTCTACCTCATAATCTTAATTGAAGGTATTGGTACAAGTGGTTATTAGTGTAACACAGGAATTCTTATTTTGATTTTTATATTTACTTTGAAATCTATTGTCATATTATATTCACACTTTCCTTTTAATAATGCTGTCCTACACATTATCTTAATCATATTTATGATTATATAATTTTTCTCGATTCTTAATTAAACTGGACTATTTTGTTCATGTTTCCTGTATTTCATTTTTACACACTTGGTATGAAAATTATTTAAGAATTTATTTGTCATACTTAATAATTGAAGATAGTTGTGTGTCTGTCTGTGCAGTTTGTAGCAGGGAATCTAAGCGTTGTACGGCAATGACATTTGGTACACAGGTACTTCAGGACCCGAGTAGATGCATCCTTATCACCTTAGGGTCTTCATTTTAGCTTATGTTAACCAAGCTTCATATGTAATATAAATATGTTTTGAAACGGGACCAGAATGTTTTATTCTTCCAGTCGTGCTGTGACGATAATTTTGCATACCAAGAACATAAATTTGTATACTTATTTTCAGATAAACTAAATTAAATATTTTAATTGAATCTCATGGAGAATAATATCATTTAGAACATTACTAGAATCTTCGCGTACTTTAAATCACGAGCAACGCCAGGTATATATGTTAGTATTCTAGAGTCACACACAGATAATGTTTCTGCGAGAAAAATTCGCTGCATAGCTCAAAAGAATTTCGAATTTAATTTGGAAGTCCTATTCATTTGTCGAAGCTCATCAAACGAGGACCGCCAACCCCATAGCATAAAATCCGGCCCAGATGCCTTGGTGAATATTTTAATCAGCGCTTTTAAAGAGAGTTCCGAAAAGGTTGGGATTGTTGTTTGTGTAAATCCAATCAAATTATAAACGAAATGAACCGCTCTTACCTCTCACTGTATAAATATACCGAGTTACATGTTTTCCGCGACTTATTACTTTCCCTATATACATAGTATAATGTATAGGGAAAGTATTGTGACGGGGTCGAAAACTCGAATTCGGGTTTCTGACGGGAGATCACGTTTCAAGCATCCCTCAACCCGAATCGAACATTTTTTAAGTAACGCCTATGAGTGTATGTTTGTGTGTTTGTCTGCATATGTGTGTGTGTATCTGTGTATGTATGTATGTATGCTAATGTGTCTATGAATGTAAGTATATGCGTATGTTAGTGTGTATGTATGTATGTTAGTGTGTGTGCATGTGTGTATGTATGTTAGTGTGTGCATGTATGTATATAATTGTGTGTGTTTGTATGTTACGTGCGTACGTATGTTATTGTGTGTGTGTATATATGTTAATATGTGTATGAATGTAAGTGTCTGTGTATGTTAGTGTATGTATGTATGTCAGTATGTGTGCATGTACGTATGTTAGTATGTGTGTACCTGTGTGTGTATGTATGTATGTTAATGTGTGTATGATTATAAGTGTCTGTGTATGTTAGTGTGGGTTTATGTATGTATGTTAGTGTGTGCATGTTTGTTAGATTGTGTGTGTATGTATGTTAGTGTGTGTACATGTATGTATGTCAGTATGTGTGCATGTACGTATGTTAATGTGCGTGTATCTGTGTGTATGTGTATGTATGTATGTTAATGTCTGTATGATTGTAAGTGTCTGTGTATATTAGTGTGTGTTTATGTATGTTAGTGTGTGTATGTATGTTATTGTGTGTGCATGTATGTTAGTGTATGTGTATGCATGTTAGTGCATGTGCATGTATGTTAATGTGCGTGTATGTATGTGAGTGTGTTTATGTATGTATGCTAATGTATATGTATGTTAATGTGTATGTTAGTATATGTGTATATATGTTAGTGTATGTATGTTAGTGCCTGTATGTATGTTAGTGTGTGTGTATGTTAATATGTATATATATGCTAGTCTGCGTGCGTGTGTGTGTATGTATATTTGTATGTGTGTGTGTGTATGTTTGTTATTGTATTTGTGTGTCCGTGACTCTGTAGATGTGATATCTCACGAACGAATAGAGCATTGTGAAGGAAATTTAACACAAATATCACAATTGGTGAATATTGGAACTGGATTGATTTTAATCGCAAGCTCCGAAGATCCATCCACCTTCAATTTTCGAAAGAAATTTGGAAAAAATCATTACTTACAATATTGTTACATAAGTAGTCGTTCCTTATGCAATTTCTATTAGAAAACGAATGACGTAAACTTTAAAATGCTAGTATAAACCGTTCTCCAGATATTGCATGTTTTTCAAAAAAATTTATCAAAAAATTACGTAAAATTTAAAAAAGAATTAACTGTCGTCAAATATGTTCACTTTGCATACGCAATATTATGCTACAATCTGTTATCATTCTCGTAAATTTAATTCGTTAAATTCACAAGAAACGAAAGATGCATTGTTGTTGAGACCCAGACCGTCCGACCTACCAGAAAGGTGTAAGGTAACTGTTTGGACGGCCGGGAAGAGTCACCCAATTTGGACCGGAACCCAGTGGGGGAGACATCCACAGGGACCGTACCCTCCTTCCCCTACCACCAACCTCTCGGAAGGACTTACGGACCCACATGTTTAACGTGATCGTACTCCGCGTGAACATGGCAGTTTTGGCAGCGGAGACAATCGAACCAGGGTCTACCGAGTGCAATTCCCGCGTGCTAACCACTGAGTTACCGCGCCCTGAAAGATAAATTGTGGAAGACCCAGACCATCCAACTCATCCAAAAACATACAACAGCTGTTTGGACGACCGGTAAGTAGTTTTGTATTTTGACTTCCCAGAATGCGCCAATAGTTCATTTATATATAATTCATTTATATATAAAAAAATCCTTTCTCTCGGTCTGTCTTTAACACTTGGCGAAAATTTTGTCAAACTCGGAGATTAACGTAGCGAAGTAACTTCAACCTGGCGACAATATTTTAATGATGTTAAATTGGCAAAAATATCGCCAAAATATCGCCATTGGCAAAAATATCGCCAAAATCGGAAAAGGCGCTAAATTAACGAAAATGACACCGAATTGATGAATTAATTATCAAAATAGCTTAATATATATTGCTTATTGCGGATGCTATCAATGTTGATAACTGTGAAGTTATATGTCAGAAAGCTCTTCATAGGGAAAGGGGCTGTAACATTATCATTTCAGCATTATATATATATATATATATATATATATATATACAGTAACAATACATGTTTTTTAGATATATCTGTTTCATCTCTGAGAAATCAATTCAAATACATTTTCATAAAATGTATCTCATGAGGATTCATATATGCATGCAAATATTCTCATGAAATGACTGTATTTCTATTTCCACATCTCTAATATTATGAAAAAAAAAACATAAATGTGCGTAACAATACATATATATTTTTAAGCCATATTATTTCGTCTCAGAGAAACCAATCCGAATGTATTTTTAAAGGAATTTGAAGAACAAGATTTAAATATCTTTGATTGCTTATAGCGTATACTTATTATAATTACCAACTTCAAATTCCAAAACTTCACACTCTTTAAAACATTTCATCCTCATTACAATGGCGCTTCCAACTTATCTTCTATCCTTTCCAGCGGACACCATCATTTCTACACCGATAATAAAAGCATATCATTATCGCTTAAAATATCATACACGAGAACTGCAATAACGTCTACCTTCTTTTTCTTCTTCTTCTTTAAATTTAAACAATTCAACTCTGCAAAGCACTTCCTAATTATCGTCTGGAGAAGCATTCCAGATGCTTCCGAAAGACGGATGGTGAAAAAAATGGTCATGAAGACGGTCGTGGCCCATTGTACCGTATAAAGACTTCCGACTGATCCCTTGCTAATTGCTTCCTTTTTGGGAACGGGGCGCAAGGTTTTGTCTCATTTAAAGTCGAATTTAAATTGTGCTTGTTACTTGATCTGTGATGACTGCTGCTAATTTGGAACTAATTTAGCCCCATAAACTAATAGCTGTAAAGCGTTTTAAGAAAGCTTGATACAACTCTGCCTTGAACAAATTAAAAATGTTCCTACTTTGGAAAATATTGCATCTACGTGACGTCATGTATGGGCAGGGCAGAACTCAGGTGGATTAGGTCAATCAGCCTGAACTATATAAATAACTCTTTACAGGTTATTAAAGAATCTGATGTGTTCAACACACGTAACTTTCTCCGAAAATAAACACATTTTAATTTTAGGAAATACGCTAACAATAAACTGGAGTATGACTCAACTCAATGTTCTTGTACCAGAATCGATTTTAAAGTAGCTTGTTACTTTCCTTATATACATAATGTATAAGGAAAGTATTGTGACGAGGTCGAAAATTCGAATTCGAGTTTTAGACGGGAGAGCACGTTTTAAGCATCCCTGATCACGAATCAAACATTTTTGAAGAGATGTCTGTCTGTGTGTGTGTGTGTCAGTGAGTCTGTGGAGACGATAACTGACGAACGAATGGACAGATTCGAACGAAATTTGGTACAAAAATCACAATTCGTAACCACTGGAAGCCTATTGTTTTTATACGTAATCGAATGTTCAAAACTCCCCTAAATTTTCGAGTGAAGTTTTGAAAAAATCGTCAAAAAATCAAAACCGCTAATAAAGTTACGCAAATAGACATTTCTTATGTAATTCTTCATTAGAAAACGATTGACATAAATTTTAGAACGCTAACATGAACCGTACTCGAGACATTGCACATTTTTCAAAAAATTATCAAAAAGTTATATAAAATAAAAAAAATATTTCGTATTGAAAAACATGTTCACTTTTCATATGTAATACGATGCGATAAATTGGGTGACATCATTCTCGAGGATCTAGCTCGTTCCATTCATGAAAAAGATACTTTGAATAATACTTTTGTATTTGAACGCCAATAGTCATTTATCTGCTGTAAGAATAACTTATTTCTCCGTCCATAACGCTTGGCGAGATTTTGGCGACGCATGTGGTGGAATGTCGCCAAATTTTAGACATTTCTAATTGTTGCCAAATTAACAAAGATCTCGCCAAATTGATAAAAATGACGCTAAATCAATGAAAATGACGACTATTTGAAGAAAATTCAATATCTTGCAAAGAATATAAGTATCTACTATAAGAATAAAATTTTTTTAACTGTAAAAGTAGTAAATTCATTGCATTATATAAGGAAAGTGATGTGTTGCCCACATCAGATTTTTTTATTATTATTATTATTTTACGAACTAGGGGGTTCTGCCCCCTGCTCGCTCTTCTCGCGCAACCACGCCCTTCGGGAGGTTTCGCCTACTACTCGCTGCGCTCGCTTTATATCTACCTTTCCTAAAAATTCTACTTTCAAAAATTTCTTTTCTATCCCTATTTTCCTAAGGCGGGAAAAGCAGGGATTTTTCTTAGCCCAGGGAATCCAAAAACTGAATTCCTTGATCTCTTCTCGAGCTATTTCTTGCCAAACTAAAGTTTAAATCGATAAATTAAATCGATCGTTTATTTCATCGTGTTACCCTATTATACCTCTATAAATGTACCGAATTTCATATTTTCGTACGCTATAGTTTTTACGGTACGAGACAGAGAAATCACTAGACGTGCCGATACGAAAAAAAAGTTCACTTCAAAAGTGCATATGAAGTAAAATATCTCAAAACCTACATCGAAATGAAAAAAATGGGGCTCCGTCTTGCAAATATTCACCCATGTGGGTACCTGTCTGCAAAAATTCGGGGTCTTGCTATTGTTCGTCTATCCAGGACGCGAACTCGCAACTCAAATATTCTGTCTTTGACATTAAATATTTCTGAAACTACAATATACACTCTATAACAAAAGAATCTGATGTGAGTAGCACATGACTTTCCCTGCAGACTTATATTAAAGTTCTCTTTATTTCAATTAAATTTATTTCACTTTTAATTTTCGTTCTCATTCGGTAACCGGACTTATTTTCAGAGGTGGCGTAGAGAAAATACGAAAAACTAAAATATCTCGAGAACGGGTAGTCCTAGTGTAATAAGGTTGATCTTATTCTTTTCATCGTTAAAAATTACGTCTTAAACGAGCATTTAATGGATATATTTGAATATACCTAGTTCTTCAGTTTAGATTTTGACGATTTTTGCGGACCATTTTGCAAAAAATGGCAGGTTATTTTTTCCGAATCATACTAAAATCTAATCAGCACCAGGATAACCCACAAGTGACTCATCTACCGAATTTTGTGAAATTCGGTCCATTAGTTTTTCAGTTAGAGTGAATACAAGCTTTTGCGGGCCATTTCGCAAAAAAAAGCGGGTTCTTTTATTCCAAATCGTAACCAAAACTAATCAGCACCAGACTCGCTCACAAGTGATTTACCTACCAAATTTTGTGAAATTCGGTTCATTAGTTTTTTAGTTAGAGTGGATACAAAATCTGCACAGACAGACAGACACACAGACACACACACAGACGTCACGCTAAAAATGGGTTTTTCGTATTCTAGAGGCCTTTAAATGTGTAGATCCGTCGAAAACTCGAGTTGTGATTTTCGGTATGATTCCAATACTTTCCCTATACATTACCATGTGTTGCAGGGAAAGTAAAAATCGACGTACCAAGGAGTCGTTCGATTGTGATAAAAATTGGTGGATGTGAAGAACATACATAGAAAGAGAAACGATTAAAATTTCAGAACAATTTAATGATTTAGAATTTGACCGTATACAAAGGGAGGAAGTCAGTAAAGCGTTGGTTCACCTCTGGCCTGGATGCAAGATGTCACTCGGCGTGACATAAACTGAAAATTTCACGGATGGTGTCCTGCGGAAGGTCTTGCCAAATTGTCTCCAACTGTTGGGCTAAATCGTCAATATTCCGGGATGGTTGCAATCGCCTTCCCATAACATCCCAAATGCGCTCTATGGGAGAGAGACCAAGACATCTAGCTAGCCAAGGAAGTGTTGGGCAAGCTTGAAGACAATTCATAGCAACACGTGCCGTGTGCGGCCGGGCATTATCTGGTTGAAAAGTAAGTCCGGGGTGTCGCAAAAAGGAACGGTAACACAACCGTCGTAGAATATTGTCTACGTACTGCTGTGCTGTCAGTGTGCCAGAAATAACTACCAAAGGGGTCCGGCTATCAAAGCAGATGGCACCCCAGACCATACCCACCTGCAGATATACACCTGCCCAGATATACACCTGTCGAATACGCAGTTCCGATGCGCTGGAGCTCCCACTATTTATTCATTGGACACCAAATTTTATTCATTTTCATGTTCACTCAAAATGTCTTTGCGTACGAAATTTCATTACAATCGGACATCTCCTTCTTGGTGCGTCGATTTTTTTTGTTATAGAGTATATATAAAAAACCGGTTTATTTTAGCGTATTCCCCAAAGCTTTTTCTACAAATGCACCAAATGTTATATTTTTATATGCAATAGTTTTTGAGATACGATGCAAATAATCTCGAGAAACGAGAAATTTGTCAAACAGCGTCGGCGGCGGCCTCAGCTACATTTTTAAAATAGAGGTATTATTATTTTACAAATTTTGCAAGAAAATTTTTGAAAAAGCTGTAACGTTGGTCTAAATGTTCATAATTATAGCATGCCACACTTCATTTTAAAAAGCTTGAAAAAATATTTCGATTGATACCAAGTTTGACAATGTTTTAAGGGTAACTTGCACCTTCCCCCAGAGGAGGGACTAATGACGTCACGAATAAAACATTGTATCGCGGCAATATTTTAAACAATAATGATTGAAACTGTTAAATTCCGTGATCATTGAGCCATAAATAACCCCTTTTATGTATAATTATGCCAAATTGTGCCCTGTGTTGTCATGTTAAGAAAATATAAAATTTTGACGATTTCTCTCGAATTTCAAAAAATTTTATTTAGTTCTAAATTTTTCGTTAACAAAGTCGAATATGATGATGCGTGAAAATTCATTAATATTTGTGGCAGCCATCGTTTACATATGAAACACCACAAATCGACCACAGACAGACAGACGTCACTCTAAACATAGTCAAAACGCATTCAGGAGGTCCTAAAACATATATTGGCATCAAAATCTCGAAATCAAATACTTTCGTGAAATTAATACACTTTCTCTATACTCTATTCCGGGGGTCGGCAACAATTTTTTGACAGTATAAAATAAATTAATCAAATTATTTAAAAAATATTTTTCTATATTATAGAAAAATCTTTTAGAATCAAACTTATAGAATCTATAAGTTTGAGCGCCACCCTTATTATTTTTATTTAATGAAATAATTTTTATTTAATCAGAGAAGGCGTAACTCGAACGAAAGCCTAATTCCACTTTATGAAACTTATCTTTCGGGCGAGTCTACTGGGTTGCGGCGATCTTGGTCATGGAAAAGCCTCCCCTTTGCGGTGAGGTCCTTTGTTGTGCACCAGCATACACTTTGACGCGGAAGCGGTAGTCGAATCACTTCGTCAGTAGTTGTTGCGATCTCGTACGAAGCGTTTTGTTATTATCGAGGCTTATAACGTTTCTTTTTCATCGATATGGATCCTGAAAAGCGTAAAGTTGATAGCGAAAATAGGAAGTTTTTGACTGAGCGGACTGAACAATATTGTTTTATGCTGCCAGATAGATGTTTTATGCAGCCTGACGCTGTTCCAGTTTGCCTCATATGAAACAGAACTGTCGCTCTTGTTAAAAGTGGCAATTTAAAGCGACACTACGAAACAACTCATCAGCAATTCCATAAAAATTTTCCTCTGGGTAGTGAAGTTCATCAAGAAAAATTCCAGTCATATCTAGCTTCTTACAAAAAAAGCATGGTCTTACTAGTTCGATCTATGAGCAAGCGAGAAAAATCTGCAGAAGCAGCGTTGCGTGTGTGTTGGATGCTTAATAAACACCAGAAGCCATTTTCAGACTCTGAGATAGTAAAAAAATGTATGTTGGAAGTGGCCGCGGCACTTTTTGAAGAGAAAAAGGATGTTGTTGCCGCAATTCAAGGTATTCCATTGTCGGCAAGAAGCAATACATGAAGAGCCGAAATTTTAGCTGCTGACAATAAAAGTAGTTTGCTCGAACTTCTGCAGAAGGCGCCTTGCTACGCCATAGCACTTGATGAATCATGCGACATTGTTGATGAGGAACAAATGTCCATTTTCGTGCGATTTTTAGATATTGAAAGTAAATCATTTAGGGAAGAATTGCTAGCAATATTGCCGTTTAAAGGCAAGGCTCGCGGAGAAGATTTATTCAAGACTTTTGATGACTTCATGACAACATCAAACATTAGTTATGATAAAATGGTGTCTCTTTCAACTGACGGGGCCCCAGCGATGATCGGCAAAGAAAAGGGACTGGTAATGAGAATCAAGGATAAGAATGTTGGGCTACTATCTTATCAGTGCATAATTCAGCAGGCAGCCCTTTGTGGAAAACTTAGTGTCACTCTGAAAGAAGTAATGTACTGCTTGATCAGGTTGATTAATTTTATGAGGTCTCATTCTGCTCTTCAGCATAGACAGTTCAAAAAGATTCTATCTGAGTGTGATTCGGCGCATTCTGACTTACTGCAATACAACAATGTTCGTTGGCTAAGTAAAGTTCAAGTGATTGAAAGTGTTTGGGAAATAAAAGAAGAAATAACCTCCTTCTTAGAAAACTTGGATACACAAAAAGCAAGAAACCATTTGGAGTTCCTAGAAAACGAACGCAATCTGCTAACTGTGACTTTCCTGAAAGACATCCTTAAACATTTAAATGCGTTCAATACCGAGCTATAAGGAAATGGGAAATTAATATGTTATCTGATACAAAGTATGTCTTCTTTCCGTCACAAGCTGGATATCTTTGAAAAAGACATTGCAAGTCAAGAATTTATTCACTTTCCAACAATATTTGAATATAAAAATAATCCTGAATTAGACATTGCAGTATTTTCAAATTTCATGTCAGAACTTAAGGAGGAATTTGCAACAAGATTCCAAGACTTTTCAGAGATAGAGAAGTTGTCGCGATTCTTAAAATCGCCTTTTGAAGTTTCTCCAGAGGCAGAATGGACAGATGTGGCTGCGAAGTTGTTCCGACTTTCAAAGCCTTTACTCCAAATGGAGATAATAGACTTGCAGGAAGACATTTCCTTGCAAACGTATAAAACTGCATCTGCCGAAGAATTTTGGAGTAAACATATCCCAGAAAAATATGGAAATTGCAAAAAATTAGCCATTTACCTGGCTACTCTGTTTGGCTCCACATATGTCTGTGAAACTTCATTTTAAAAAATGAATTTTTTGAAGAACGAATATCGCTCAAGATTAACGGCCGCCCACCTTGAAGACATTCTTCGCATAAGCTGCTCCCTGCGTGAACCTAACTTTTAAAACTGGCTCAAGACCGCAAGTGTCTTTGATTATCTCCCATTGATTTTTGAATACAAATATGCCTATCTACTGTATTGCATATTATTTTGTGAGTGAAAATTAAAATAAAAAAACTAGTAAGGAATATGAGTTTTTTTTTTTCTGGACCTCGATAAAAATTTTCAAAAGTATCCGGACCCCACCTAAAATTACTTGCCGACCCCTGCTCTATTCTATAGTATAAGAAAGTAAAAATCTAGAATAACCAAAACCTACGTCTGAGCTCTTAAGTAAAAACTGTCACCTTAGATCGCGGATTCCCCACCTAAAGTTGCTAATCGTTTATAAATTCTTCTAAATATTCTAAGTCAGCTCAGAGCAAGAAAGACCCAATTAAAACTTTTAGCAATATTGTATACCTTCCTTTCTATCCTAAAATCAGTCATAAATTGTTAGAATTTTCAATAAATTTGACTTTAAAATGATTTATCCACTATCAATAAATTTAAATTTTCTTCCCTTAAGAACCCCATTGAAGAATTCAATAATTAGAGAATTTATCGAATTCCTTGTCAATGGCGACTATAATGTATTGATCAAACTAAACATGCCTTGAAGTACCGTTTAAAAGAGCGTCAAAATTGTGTCAACAACCAAAGAATTAATAAATCTTTAATCGCTAATTATTGTGGCATAACTAATCTCCGGTTAAATTTTTCTTCAAAAGTGCTCTTCAGTTTTCGGTTTGGATTTCTTTGAAGTTTTCCATATCAATAAAAAGGAAATCTGGTTAATAATTAGTCAATGGCGCTTTATTTCTTTGGGGTATGACTGTGCCTAATTTTTATTTCTCTGCTTCACATTTTTCCTACACGCTGAGTTCATATACTTTGTATTTTGCTTTTTTTTAATTTACTTTTCAAGTTCACTTTCCTTGATTATCTATTTTTCTGGTTTTACTTCCCTTTCGTCGCACTAGGTGGCGCTAATATACTGCGTTCTATCGTTTAGCTATTTTCTGTTTGACTGGCTTAGTCTGCGCTCATTTGGGCGTTCTGATCTAGTCTTGCTGCACTGAACAATGAATCCAATTTCCGAAAAGTGCATAAGTTTACTTATTTTTATTTGCGCTGCATTTTACGTTGTCATCCAGTTTATTAGCAAAAACACTTGCCATGTGTTGCAATTTTGAGTGCTGAAAACAGCAAAACCGTTTAATAGATGTTGGTATCTGCAACGAGCGCACGGTCCTAGTTTTGGAATTGTTTCCTCTTAAGCGGATTCTGTGATTGTGAAATAGTTTATTAAAATTTTTGTGAAGATCAAAAAAAATTAAAATAATGTATTTATGATGCCAATATATGTTTCAAGACCTCCTGAATGCGTTTTGACTATTTCTGGAGTGATGTCCGTCCGTCTGTCTATATGTCTGTGGTCGATTTCTTGTGTACACAATAGCGGGCACAAATATCAACGGATTTTTACCAAACTTTATATCCGGCTTTGTTATCAAAAAATCTAGAACTAGATAGAATTTTTTTTAATTTGAATGAAAACTTCGAAATTTTATATTTTTTTAACATGGCAGCATAGGACAAAATTTTGCACAATCATGCATAAAGGGGTTCATATTGAAGGCCCAATTATCACCAGAGTTAATAGTTTCAATCAAAGTTCTGAAAAAAGGCTGCAATACAATTTTGTTGTTCTGAACGTCATTAGCCCCCTGGGGGTGCATATGAATACTTATCTTTACTTGCGCTGCATTTTACGCTGTTAGCCAGTTCATTAGCAAGAACACTTGAAATGTGCTTCACTTTTGAGAGCCTCTGAGTTCTAAAACGCGCAAAACCGTTTCGTAGGTGTTACTATCTGCAATGGGAGCACGACCCTAGTTACGCAAATGTTTCCTCTTAAGAGGGTTTTGCGATTATGGAATAGTTTATTAAAATTTTTGTTAAAATTAAAAATGATAATAATAAGGAATTCGTGAAATTTCGAAGAAAATAAAAAAATCTGATGTGGGGCAGCACATGACTTTCGCTGCAGACTCATATTCACGTTCTCTTTATTTCTTCAATAATACATTAAATTGAGTTTAACTGCACAAAATAACACTCATAATAATTTAAAATTACACTGAATTTGCACATTTAATTCAATTTTCGTTCTCATTTGTTAACTGGACTTATTTTCAAAGGTGACGTAACGAAAATACGAAAAAACTAAAATATTGAGAACGGCTAGTCATGGTGTGGGATTGGTTTTGATGTTTTTATCGTTAAAAGATATGTATAAAACAAGCATTTAATTAATATATTGGAGTATACATAATTTTTTTATTTTAGATTTTGAGGATTTTTGAGCACCATTTCGCAAAAAAATTCAAGTAATTTTTTCCGAATCGTACCAAAATCTAATCAACCCATAAGTGACTTATTTACCAAATTTTGTAAAATTTGATTTATTAGTTTTTTAACTAGAGTGGGGGATACAGGCAATTTTTGCGGTCCATTTCGCAAAAAAAGGCGGGTTCTTTTATCCCAAATCGTACCCAAAACAAATCAGTACCAAGATCACTCACAAGTGACTTACCCACCAAATTTTATGAAATTTGGTCCATTAGTTTTTGAATTAGAGTGGATGCACATATTGCACAGACAGACACACAGACATAATTCTAAAAATAGGGTTTTTTTATAATTCTTGAGGTCCCAAAACGTGTAGAATCGTCAAAAACTCGAGTTGCGATTTTTGATATGATTCCAATACTTTCCCTATGCATTACCATGTATTGCAGGGAAAGTAATAAAAACGAATTGTAAGCGCTCCAATTTCTTTTTACTTTTCCTGCAATACATGGTAATGTATAAGGAGAGAATTGGAATCATACAGAAACTCACCACTCGAGTTTTAGACGAATCTACACGTTTGCGGACCTCTAAAATACGAAAAATCTATTTTTAGCGTGACGTCTGTGTGTGTGTCTGTCTGTCTGTGCGTCTGTCTGTCTGTGCGTCTGTCTGTCTGTGCGTCTGTCTATCTGTCTGTGTAATGTATGTATCCACTCTGACTCGAAAACTAATGGACCAAATCTTATAAAATTTGGTTATTAAGTCACTTGTGTGTGACCCTGATGATGTAAATTAATTTTTGGTACGATTCGGTGTAAAAGAACCCGTCTATTTTTGCAAAATGGCCCACAAAAATTGACAGTATTCACTCCATCTGAAAACTAATGGATCAAATTTTACAAAATTTGATAGATAAGTCGCTTGTAGAACACCCTGATGCTGATTAGATTTTGGTATAATTCGGAAAAAAAAGAACCTGCCTTTATTTGCGAAATGAACCGCAAAAATCGTCAAAATCTAAAATAGAAAACTAAGTATGCTCAAATAATCAACTAAATGCTTGTTTTATACGTAATTTTTAACGAGGAAAAGAATAAGACCAACCTCATTACACTAGGGCTAGTCGTTCTCGAAATATTTTAGTTTTTTCGCATTTTCACTGCGCCACCGTTGAAAAAAAAGTTCATTTACTAACTGAGAACGAAAATTGAATTAAAATTGCAAATTCAGTGTCATTTTAAATAATAATGGACGTTATTTTGTGCAATTAAACTCAACAGAATTATTGAAAAAATAAAGAGAACATGAATATGGGTCTGCAGGTAAAGTCATGTGCTGTCAACATTAGATTTTTAATTACAAAATACCGTAAAATATACGGCGCCCTAAAACGTTCCCAATATTTCCCTCCAACCTTAATGTCCTCCCTTAATCATCTCGACTTTTACCTTCCTCAACCTTTCCACAGTCCGATCTGCATTATCCCTCGCTTATTAAAACATACTATCCTAACAATAGCGGGACCATTCACTGAAATGGTTCTACGACAGCCAAATAAGGGGAAGAATCTCATTAAAGACAGAAGAAGACAAAATAATGAATACATCGTCCAATCAGGTTGCAGAAAGAACAGAGTACGTATAGTGTGGACGAAAAGTGGTGGTCTTTATTTGTGAGTTAGTCTTATAATAAATATTCAAGAACGATATTTAATTATTGTTCTATCCATGTAGGTAAAAGTAAGGAGAGAAGTTAAAATTTCATAAAGTAAACACCAAAATAGTTTGAAACAATAATTCAAGTGGTGCTGCATTGTATATATTTCTATGGTGATAGGTCTGAAATATTTATTTAAACAGGCAAATTTGAAAACATAAATTATTAGCGCAATGTAAATTAGAATTGAAACAATAAAGAATATTCCTACGCGTTCAAAATTATTGTACCTTTCAATTAATTTTTATTGACATTCTATATTATGAAATTATGAAACTATATTCTATACTATGAATTTATATCCTAAAACTATGAAAAAATACTAGTTAATCGTATTCATGATTAGTGGAACCCTTAATTTAAAAATAGTAAAAAATCTGATGTGGGCAGCACATAGCTTTCCCTGCAGACTCATATTCACGTTCGCTATATTTCTTCAATAATTAATTCTAATGAGTTTAATTGCACAAACTGACGTCCATAATTATTTAAAATGACACTTAATTTGCAGTTTTAATTCAATTTTCGTTCTCAGTTGGTAACTGCATTTTTTTTTTAACGATGGAATAGCGAAAATGCGCAAAAAGTAAAATATCTCGAGAACGGCTAAATCTAGTGTAATGGTGTTGGTCTTAATCTTTTTATCGTTAAAAATTGCGTATAAAACAAGCATTTAATTGATATATATGAGCATACGTAGTTTTTTATTTTAGATTTTGACGATTTTCGGGGACCATTTCGCAAAAAAAGGCAGGTTATTTTTTTCCGAATCATACTAAAATCTAATCAGCATCAGGGTAACCTACAAGTGACTTATCTACCAAATTTTGTAAAATTTGATCTAATAGTTTTTCAGCTAGAGTGGATACAGTTAAGTTTTGTGGGTCATTTCGGAAAAAAAGCAGGTTGCTTTTTCCCGAATCGTACCAAAAACAAATCAACACCAGCGTTATACACAAGTGACTTACCAACCAAATTTTATGAAATTCGGTCTATTAGTTTTTGAGTTAGATTGGATACATACATTGCACAGACAGACACACACACAAACACACAGACAGACACACACAAACACACGTCAAGCTAAAAAGTGTTTTCGTATGCTAAAGGTCCCGAAGCGTATAGATCCGTCGAAAACTCGAGTTGCGATTTTCGGTATGGTTCCAATACTTTCCCTATATTTTACCCTATATTGCAGGGAAAGTAAAAATCTGATGTGGGCAGCACATGACATTCCCTGCAGACTTATATTCACGTTCTCTTTATTTTAATTAAATTTAATTCACTTTTAATTCAATTTTCGATCTCATTTGATAACTGGACTTATTTTCGAAGGTGGCATAGAGAAAATACGAAAAAACTAAAATATCTCGGGAACGGCTAATCCTAATGTAATGGGGATGGTCTTATTCTTTTTTTGTTAAAAATTAAGTATAAAACAAGCATTTAATGGATATATTTGAGCATCCGTAGTTTTTTATTTTAGATTTTGGCGATTTTTGAAGGCCATTTTGCAAAAAAAGGCAGGTTATTTTTTCCAAATCGTACCCAAATCTAATCAGCACCAGGATGAACAAGTGACAATCAGCACAAGTGACTTATCCACCCAACTTTGTGAAATTCGGTCCATTAGTTTTCCAACTAGAGTGGATACAAGCTTTTGCTGGCCATTTCGCAAAAAAAAGCAGTTCTTTTATCCCGAATCGTACTCAAAACTAATCAGCACCAGATTCGCCCACAAGTGACTTACCTACCAAATTTTATAAAATTCGATCCATTAGTTTTTTAGTTAGAGTGGATACAAAATCTACACAGACACACACACATATGTCACGCTAAAAATAGTTTTTTCGTATTCTATGTCTCGAAACGTGTAGATCCGTTGAAAACTCAAGTTGCGATTTTCGGCATGATTCCAATACTTTCCCTATACACTGTATTGCAGGGAAAGTAAAAATACATATACTAAATACAACGCATTCCTGTTATGGCAATTAATAATAGCGACTACTTTACTAACACGAGCGACACCTAGATATAATTCTCAAAGCTTTGTGGTATTTTCAAGCTTGTAGAAACCAAAGGAGTTTTATCTCCTACTTTTTAACTCCATGGTTCTTGCAGTTATTTTTGATGCACTGGAATGGGAGATCACTTCTAAAGCTTTAAAAAATCGGAAAATAAAAAATAAAGTATTCTGAATCATTAAACGAAAAAAAATATCAGAATATTCCGATTCGCATGGATTACAGAGCCAAACTGGTGAAGCAATGCATGCATACACTATTTATTGAATATCTTGAACATTAAACTGATTTTTCTCAGAACTACATTTCCTCACCTTGCACACACTAATTAAAAAGTAATGAAAATAGAATTCTAAAATTTTGCAATGTATTATATTCCATATGTGCAAAATAGTTACATTAGGATATGTGAGATGTAAACGCAAAAAACATTTATTTTGAAAAAGAAAATTCTCGTTAAATTTTGGTATTTATTTTAATTTTTTAAAGTATAAATTTCAAAACTTCATTTTATTTTGAAAAACTATTTGTAGATTTAAGTATAAATTAAAACATATTATTCTATTATGATTACGTGTGTAAAATATTTTGTATATATGTGTTTCAGTTTAGCCTGTGGTATGCGCGCAATGCATGAATGTATTTATTTTTTTTACAAACCTGCATTAAACTTTATGCAAAACAAAAGTACAATCTTCTTCTATAATAATAAAGGAAAATGTATATTTGTCTGTCATCTGTAGTGAAAAATCTAAGCGTCGTACGGCTATAAAATTTGATGAACAAGTACTTTAGGACCCAGAGTAGTACACATTCAATTACGCAGAACTAACGGATATTTAAAGTAATTGAAGTCCATATACCAACGTAATGCCATTGGGGGTAAGCTTAAAAAGAAATTGTGTGTATATTTTTAATAACTACGAGATTATAACATAAAGACATTAGTAGATCTCAAAAATATAAATTGCAGAAGAAAATCGTATGGAGCCATCCCTTCATATATATTTTAATCTGTAAGTAATTAAGTTTTTTGTGGGGGGGGGGGGGGATATTTCATTTCGCTTGATAAAATTGATGATTTGATGTAAAGATTTGACACTCGAAAATATCCGGGGGGGGGAGACATTTTATGTTAACCTAGTTTCTATTTATGTTACAGCATTTGCATATATTTATATACGGCAAACATAAAACTTACCTCCCCTCACAATTTCATTCGCTCCCCCCCCCCCCCCCGGATCAAATAAATAGTCCTGAAAAAAAAACTGATATATCCTTACCAATAAAATGAACCATACACCAAAATGTCTCTGATATTTCCTCCCAACCTTAATGTTCTTTCTTAATCATCACAGCCTTTGCCCTTCTCAACATTTCCATCGTCCGATCAGCCTCATCCTCCGCTTATTAAAACACACTCTCTTAATAATAGAGAGCCATTCATTGAGATGGGTCTACAACGGTCAAATAAAGGGAAGAATCTCATTAATGGCAGCAACCGATTTAATTAATGAAAACGCCGCCCAATCAGGAGACAGTAAGAACAAGGTACACAGCGGTGCGTAAAACTGTGGTCTTTGTTTGTGAGTTAGGCTTAGAATACAAATTTATGTACTTTTTTTTATGCTGTTTAAAAATTCAAAGATATTTAGTTGCTCTTGCACTTTGAAATTTTTGATGTATTATTTATGCCTGTACACCCACAGAGCAACAGGGATGATCAGAAACAAAATCTAGTTAAGAAATATCGAATTATCGCTAACTTGGCGACATTTGCCCTAAAGTCATGAAGTTGACAATATTGCATGGGCTGCCAAATTTGTTGTCAAGCATGAGAGACAGAGATATGAGCGTTTCTTATGTAATCTTTAACACAGCTCAAAGACGAACAGCCATAATAAAGGTCACCAAATGTGTTGCCAAGCATGATAGATAGACAGAGAGATATTGATTTTTCTTATGTAATTTTTAACAGAGTTCTAAGACAAACAGTCATAAAGGTTTCCAAATTTGTTGCCAAACATGATAGACAGACAGAGATATGGGCGTCTGTTATGTAATCTTTAACACAGCTCAAGACGAACAGCCATAACAAAGGCTGCCAAATTTGTTGCCAAACATAACGGACAAACAGAGATATTGGCTTATCTTATGATCTTATGTATTTAACAGAGTTGAAAGACGAACGTTTACTGCAAGTCCTTTCATTGCTGCATTCATTGTAGTGAATGGTCGGAAATAAAAATATTGTTTAATTAGAAAACATAAAACTAAAACAAATCTTACTATTCTTAAAAAAATAAATATAATTGTACCTTTGCAAATCCCATCTTAGGCAAACTAACTGAGTGAACTTCAATGGAGGGCTAAAAATTCTTACCTGAAAATTGAAGAAGTATAAATTATAAGAATAAAAGTGGTACATATAAAATGAAAGATAAAGAAATTTATTAAAAGAATTTTCGAGAAACTTAAATTTTATGAAGTAGGCAAAAATATAATAAATATGACCAACACTAAAAAACACATCACATGAAGCTAAAGTAATGACGTTGAAAGTATATTTCTACTTTCTTTGAGTATTTCAATGCCAGTGGCGCCGACTTCGTACGTTCCAGACACTTTTTATACCCCAATCATTTTGTTCTGGGTTCCTCAAACCCCCAATATTTTTATACGTATTTATTGGGGGAAAATGTAAGCATATATGCATTTTTCTTTTTCGCTATTCTTAAAGTTTTTCATTTTTAATTCCCTATTTACTTATATAAAGTCGTGTGTATAGAAATTTATCCCTCAGAATACACATTGTATTCTGAATACAGGATTTTAACTCAAATCATTTAAAGAGAAATTTACTGACATTTTTAACATTGGTAAAAATACCTAACAATAAATTTTACATTTTTAACACTTTACAACAAAGTTGAAGAGTGTTTATGAGTTTGTTCATTTTTGTCTGACCGTTAGCACGATAACTGCCGTAAAAATGATTTAATCAAAATGAAATTTTAGTATGTTGTTCAGACGATCTGTGGGACATATGGGAATATAAATGAATAATATCACCCAATTAGTTTTGGATTGAACCCCGGTTGTAAAAATGAAATACATTGAACCCTATGGGACCTAATTTTTCAAGCATTTTTAAGCGGATTTAAAATTCACAAATTGCTTCGAAAATTTTAGGAAATATTCAAATTATCCCACCAAATATATAAAAAAAAATTCAGTAAAATATGCTCGGTAGTTTTTAAATAAAAATAAAAATAATTATTGCACCCATATTATATGGAAGATCACGTGATCCACTTCAAAATAAAATATGGATTCCATCTTGTGTCAAAATCGTGATTTTTAAAGTTCTTTTCAATTCATATTGAGTATTGTATCCGTCCTGAAATCGCTTTATTTTTGCTTAAATTCTGTGCATCTGCATACTGAAACAACGCAATTACAATCTATTTGAGTTTAAATGATCATCCAACTCTGATTATTTTTGCAACGAAGACTAATTTTCACTTATGGAGAATGTAAATACCAAAAGATTGTATCAGAAATTGTGTCAGAATTGCTTGATTTCTTTAATGCAAAATTATTTAACTCATGGAGTCTGCAATATAGCTGATATGAATGAAACATTCATTGAATTTACGCATAGAAGCAAACGATTTTTTCGATGAAGTTTTAAGCATAGAGTTTAATAACTTGTACCTCCATGGTCTTAAGTTTTTAAATAAAATAAATTATTATAGTATTGTGATGAATGAAATGAATGGAAAAATGTTTATCAATGAAATGCTGCTTTTATAGAGAGAGCCAGGCTTGTTATATTTTGATGACGTCAGTTGTATAAATTTCATTTGTTTTCGATGAAGTTTTCAAATGTAATAAATTATTGTAGTATTATGATAATTTTTAAAATATTACCGAGAAATGTATCGCATTTTAGAGATGCTTAAATCAGGCAATTTATATTTCAATGCCGTCATTTGAATGAAGTTCATTATCTTCGATGAAGTTTTAAGTTTTCAAATATAATAAATTAATGTAGTATTGTGATAATTTTAAAAAATATTACCGAGGAATGTTTCTCATTTTAGAGATGTTTAAATAAAATTGAAGTTGGGAAGTGTTTCATGATCAATGCTTTATGCATGATTGATCTTTCTTTTTTTTTTCTTATAGAGATTATTGAGTTAGAAAATCTCACAGTATCTGTATATTATATATAATAATGTTACTCCTACGAAAGCAAAATAAATGAAATAAATAATTATCTACAGAAAAAATATATTTTTCTGTACTTTACTATAATTTACTTCATTGAAGCATTTTAGACGTGTTATTGTGTCAGATAATCTGACTGAATGAAATTCAAATTAGACTTTTTTTTTTTTTAATGCATGGGTGATTCGATTTAAAAATTTCGGCGCCTATGTGCGACAAAACTTTTTTACTTTCCTTATATGCATAATGTATAAGGAAAGTATTGTGACAGGGTCGAAAATTCGAATTCGAGTTTTCGACGGGGAGCACGTTTCAAGCATCCCTGATCACGAATCAAACATTTTTGAAGAGATGTCTGTCTGTGTGTGTGTGTGTGTGTGTGTCAGTGAGTCTGTGGAGACGATAACTGACGAACGAATGGACAGATTCGAACGAAATTTAGTACAAAAATCACAATTCGTAACCACTGGAAGCCTATTGTTTTTATACGTAATCGAATGTTCAGAACTCCCCTAAATTTTCGAGTGAAGTTTTGAAAAAATCGTCAAAAAATCAAAACCGCTAATAAAGTTACGCAAATAGACATTTCTTATGTAATTCTTTATTAGAAAACGATTGACATAAATTTTAGAACGCTAACATGAACCGTACTCGAGACATTGCACATTTTTCAAAAAATTATCAAAAAGTTATATAAAATAAAAAAAAATATTTCGTATTGAAAAACATGTTCACTTTTCATATGTAATACGATGCGATAAATTGGGTGACATCATTCTCGAGGATCTAGCTCGTTCCATTCATGAAAAAGATACTTTGAATAATACTTTTGTATTTGAACGCCAATAGTCATTTATCTGCTGTAAGAATAACTTATTTCTTCGTCCATAACGCTTGGCGGGATTTTGGCGACGAATTTGGTGGAATGTAGCCAACTTGGCGACTTTTTAAATATTGATAAACTAACAAAAAACTCGCTAAATGGATAAAAATAACTCAAAATCAATGACGACTCATTGATGATGACATGGAAAATGACGACTCATAGACGAAAATTCAATATCTTGGAAAGAATATAAATAACTACTATAAAAATAATCTATTTTTTTTACTGTAAAAGTAGTAAATTCATTACATTATATAAGGAAAGTCATGTGCTGCCCACATCAGATTTTTTTTATTATATTTGAAGTAGACACTATATATCACCTAAATACAAACTATATGAAAATTAATATAAAAAATGTTAGATATACGCACTACTCATATACAGACGCTCATTCTAATAATTAATTTGTATTTCAGGATGTTCCGATCATCGTAAAAATCCTTAAACACTTTATGTCGAATTTAAGAACACACTGCAGTTCCTTATACCAAAGCCTATACTATGTACCATTGACAAATTAAGAAATTAAGACGGTAAACTTCTGGTCCATAAATGTTGTCTGTACTTTTAACATCCCTTCTCATAATTGCTTTTCACAATGACGACGTTGATGTGGACTTTTCGTTCCAGTCAATGGGAATCATTTTCGTCTTACGACGCGTGACAGGAGTTTCTAATTAAGAAGACTGTGTTGCTAATTAATGGGGAAGATTCGTTTTGGATGAGAATAAATTAAATTAAGGAAAGAGCGATTCAAATCAGTGTTCGAATTCAAAAGCAGACATGAAGAGAAATACTGTCATAGATAACAATTTCCCTCTCTATAGTGGAAAAATCTGCAACTTTAATATGTATGGTGGGGCAATGTACAATTTTAACATCTATAATGGCAGAATCTACAATTTATATATCTATAGTGGTGAAATATGCAACTTCCATATCTGTAGAGAGACAATCTAAAGCTTTCATATATATATCATACAAAAGCCTGTAGTTAAATTCATAGTTGAATTTATTTCCTATGCATATCCACTAGAATCTAAGGCACTACTCAAAAAAAGGCGCCGAGCCGCTCTATACTCCGAAGCAGATAATAATCCAAGAAAAAGAATAATTGAAGGAATAAGGGATAACCAAATGCTTTGCATTTAATGGTTGGGGAGGATTGCGACTCCTCCTCCCGTTTAAGGCTGCTTTTCCAGCCTAGGCAAACGCTCATGGTACCAATACAAAGCAAAGGTTGGTCCCCATTGCGTGCTAATACGAAGACACCCTGTTTGGTTAGTCTTGTTCTTCCGTATCCGGGTGCCTTCGTATTAGCACGCAATGAGGACCAACCTTTGCTTTGTATTGGTGCCGTGAGCGTTTGCCTAAGCTGGAAAAGCAGCTTTAAACCGGAGGGGGAGTCGCAATCCTCCCCAACCATTAAATGCAAAGCATTTGGTTATCCCTTATTCCTTCAATTATTCTTTTTCTTGGATTATATATATATATATATATATATATATATATATGTGATTTTAATAATTTTGTTCTACAATTTTCATAACTATTGTAGTTAATTCTACAATAATTTTCCACTACAGATAAAAATATATGAAAAGTATATAGATATGAAAATAAAGTGGTAAAATTTATAATTGTCATATATATAACAGTAAAATCAACAAATTTTACATCTTAGTGATAAAATCGACAATTTTTCTTCTTCTAGTAGGAACAACTATAATTTCTAAATCTATATATAGTAGCAAAATTTACAGCTTTCATATTTATAGCGATAAAATGTACACTTTTCATATCGATAGTAGTAAAATCTACAGTTTTCATATCTATAGTAGTCAAATCTATAACATTCATATCCATAGTAGTAAAATCTACAGCATTCATATCTATAGTAGTAAAATCTGCATCATTCATATCTATAGTAATAAAATCTACAACATTCATATCAATATGATTTTCATTTCCATAGCGGTAAATATATAATCTTGATATAATTATAATGATTTTAGTGTACAATTTTTATATCTATATTTATAATGGTAAAATCAACTTCAATATGTTAATAAGTAATGAGACTAACTCTATAATTCTGCGATTAACCGTTCACGAGATATTCATTTTTTCGCATGTTTGCTTTGCACATCACTTTTTTTTTTTCGCACGTCACCTTTGAAGTACGTCCAGCCGCCAAATGGAAACAAAAATCGCAAAAAATCTGTAAATCCATTTGTAAATTCAGTGTACAAACATTTGTTAGTGCTATTTAGTGCATTTAAAACTTAATATGATAAATTATGAAAGAAATAAAAAGAAAATGGATTTGAATCTGTAAGAAAAACCATGTGCTGCCCACATTAGATTTTTTTAATACAATTTAATTCCATTTGTAACTATAGTAACAAAATAACGCTTCAAATACCGAAATCGTCTGCTGGATATTCTTCTGAGAAAACAATTATAATATTTTTTGGATAATGATTGTTTTTTAGATTTAAATTTCTGAATGGCTAGTAATTACACAATATTCGTATTCCATTCCGATAGCTATAAAAATCATACTTATTAATACACTTATGCTATATAACCCAAAATTGAGAAAGTTAAATATATATTATTATTAAAAGCGCAAAATGAATGACTCTTATCGTAAGAACTGCGAAAAAAGTTCTATCTTCAAGCCATTGACAAGAGAAAGTAGTTCCGGTATGACCAGACTAATTGCTCGCGTCTTTGAAAGGAGAAGAAACGGCTCCCATTTGAAGCAAAATGAGAAAAATTCCCTTATACCAAGTCTATAGAAAATACCACCAACAAAATTGGATTTAAATGAGCAGATAAATGTCGTTCTAAATGGTTTCAAGTCACTCGAATAAGCAGGAGACGTTAAAATGTCACATTTGTGATCTGAATTAATCGTGGTGTGTTAAAACAAATACTTTCTCTTGTGATAAAAAAAACTTGAGCAACGTATAAAAGCACAAATAACACAATAATGCAGCATACAGCTGTTTCGAGGATACGCTGGATTCCCTTCATCAGTGCAACAGAACCTACAAACCCGAAGACCAAAAGAGAAAGGATGAGAAAAATCCCCCTCCCTCCTTCTTCCTTTTGTACCCATTCTTTTTTTGGACTTTGGGATTGTTGATTTTCTTGCACTGATGAAAGGGATCCCATATATCCTTGAACAACTGTATAATCATGCTATTTGTGCTTATTTACGTTGCTCTAGTCCCCCCCCCCCTTTGCACAAACTATTTTTTACTTACTGTTATTGTCAAAATCCGGAAGTCCAAAAGATGTATGGGTACACATTCCTCTTTTGGACTTCGGTCTTGTTGGTTCTATTCCACTGACGAAAGAGATCCAGCGTGTCCTCGAAACAGCTGTATGCTGCATTATTGTGTTATTTGTGCTTTTATACGTTACAAGTTTTTCTTATCCTTCGAACAAAGTATATTGTGATTACTGACTTTCTCTTGGGGTTAAAACATGAATTAACTGATATATAGATCAACTAGAATTTTTCATACAAGAATCTATTTTTAAGGAGCTAATTTCTCCTTGCAAATTTTGCAAGAAAAAAATTGTAAAATGTGTATCCAAATGATCACAATTAATTATAGCATGTTACCCTTCATTTTAAAGGGTTTGAAAAAAGTGACACCAAGTTTGACAATGTACCCCTTCCAGGGTAACTTGCTAACCATTTCGGGGGTAACTTGCACTTATGCTAAAATATTTTGCTCTGATTTCACAACCCTTTTTAAGATTAGAGTTTAAAGGCAGCACTTTGTTGACCTGGAAACGCCTTAGTGATTTCTTAAGATTATTTTTCAATAGTTTAATTAAAAGAATAGCCAACACACGATTTCAATACTTGAAAAATAATTCGGTTGCCATAATTACCACAATGGAATTAAAATATATAAATACATTCATTGATAAAATATTATTTAAGAAAACCGTCTGCTGTAACTACTTTGCGTGCAAATAGAATTAAAAACAGTCTGAAGGACATGAAGACAGATAGACAGAAGTACGCCTCAATTTTAAGTGGACCCTTCCAAGACTACACTTCAAAATTTCATGGAATTGGGTACAACCGTTCTCTCGTGAGGATAAGACAAACAAACAAACTTAAGGTGCATCTCAAAAGTTTATGCACTTCAGTATATGCAATAAATATTAGAAGAAGAAAATAAAAAATGCAATTTCATCGCTATATATTTAATAACGGCTAATAAACAATATAAGACCATAAACATACCTGTTTCATTTGTAGGTTTCAATAAACGAAGTAAACACAAAAAAAAAACATCAAAAAGCTTGTTTCAAAAGTTTATGCGCAAGTAACAAAAAACGTGGAAAATCAAAATAAAGAATGCAAATAAGGTAGTAATTTGCATAAAACAGTTCTACAGACGTTTGCCCACTAAGGGACGGCCCCATAAGACAGCTGTGCTTCACCTTTCACCATTCAGTACAATGCCGCGTATGAAACAGTTTACAAAAGACGAAGTGTGTGAAATTCGGAGATTAAAAGCTTATGAAAAATCTGTTTTTGATATCGCGAAAACATTAAATCGGTCAAAACGACGCATTTATGCTGTGCTACAAAAAGAGCGCAATTATAAGTAAAAGATTGATCAGGCCGTCCAAAATATACCAGTTCTCGAGATGACAGAAAACTTTTTCGTCTAGCATCAACTCAAGAACTATCGTTATCTGAAATACAAAGTAAATCAGGTTTAAAAGTATCTCGATCTACTACTATTCACAGACGTTTACAAAGTAATTGCAATATAATGTTCGCACGTATGAAATGAATTCCGAGTTTAACTGAAAATCATAAATAACGTCGTATATATATATATATATATATATATGGAATGGGCTCGGGACCACATGAACTAGGACGACCAATGGATAACTGCTATATTTAGTGATTAAAAGAAATGGAATATTGATGGCATCATACTGACATGACCTGCGCAAAGAACAGAGAGTTTTTTTTCAATAGAAAGCAAAGTCGTTCCTTGATGGTATGGGAAGCGTTTTGCTCTAATGGTACGTTATCTTTAGCCTTTCTTAACAGTAAATAAAATGCGCTAAATTACCAGCAAACGCTAAAGGATCGCATATTATCAGAAGCTGCGATTCTAGCAGGACCAAACTTTTGTTTTCAGCACGATCATGCTCCCATTCATGCGGCAATGTCAACGAAACTTTGGTTGCAGTGTAATAACATTATGGTTATGGATTGGCAGGAGAACAAGAGACAGTTTTTGTCTTTGGCCGAATTAAAGTGTGAAATTGAAAACTGCTGGTATAATTTAGACCCAGAAATTCTTCATTCTTTTATTCTGTCAATGTCAGATCGTGTTTTTCAAGTTATAAAATGAAATAGACATCACATTCATTTAATAACTTCATTTTTTGTTACTTGTGCATAAACTTTTGAAACAAGTTTTTTGATGCTTTTTTCGTGTTTACTTCGTATATTGAAACCTGCAAATCAAACTGGTATGTTCATGGTCTTATATTGTTTATTAGTCGTTATTAAATATATAGCGATGAAATTACATTTCTTATTTTCTTCTTCTTCTGATATCTATTGCTTATACTAAAGTGCATAAACTTTTGAGACGCACCTTATTCTCAATTCTATTTATAAAAATCTTTGTTTGAAATAAAGAATACTTACTATTTTTTATTGCTATTATAGCTTCATTCTGAATTAATTATAGCATTTTTGTTTCCCCGGTGTTATGAAAGCAACGCATTATTCGTATTGCATTATTCGTAATGGCGGAAAAGTTTTTATTTTGCTTATTATTGAGTGAAATTGAAGTGCTATCTCATGTGGTCTTATAATAGGGCGTACTCCTTCGAAGCGGGCGGAAATATAACGGACAGATAGGTAGGTACATGTGGGCTCAAGCAGCGGACGAAGGCATGTTTAGGCGTTTATTTAAGATGTATTATAATTGTATAGCCGGGGGGGGAGGGGCAGTCTACACTTTTTTAAAAGTTGATTGAAACCCGCCACAATACTTTTCTATGTATACTATGTATGTACGAAACTATATATACTTTTCTATACTATACATAACTACTATGCTTTTCTATACTATATATACTATATAAAAAAAATTTATACTTTCCTATGTATACTATGTATGTACATTATACTATGTATGTATATGTAGAAATTTTGTGAAAACAATACGATAATTTTACGATACTTTTACGATACCACATGAACGTGAAAGCATTTAAACAAATGACTATTCACAATTAATTTCATTACACAAAAATTCTAAAAAATCTCAACTTTTCAAAAATGTTGAATATTTACTTTAAAGCTAATATATCCACCAATTTCTCGACAACAAAAATTCTCAGGAAAGAAAAACTCTTTTGCTCCCAAGAAAATAATGAAAAATTCTAAGCATTTTAATTAAAGTACAAAGCTCTAAATTTATGACGGCAAAATACCACAAACATATTCGTGCTTAAGAATTTTTTACAGACAAATTCAAAAATTGCCGTTTACGTGTTAACACAGCATGAAAGGGAAAATAAACAGAAATACGTCATATATTTTTCCCTAAGAGTTCTTTTTCAGCAGTGGATGGGGAAAACAAAATAAATGGAAGTATTTGGATGACTATAAATAAATAAAAATCCCATTTTTTTCCCCTAGAAACTCGCCCACTAACTTTTTTCGACCAATCAATGATTGACAAAAAAAATGGAATGTTGATCTAAAAATAGAATTGAATTATGAACGAGAAATTTTTTATCAGGGTCCATAATTCCAAACCGCTTATCTTCAAATTAACTTATTCAATAAGAATGATTGATAGTGTACTATATATAAGAAAAATCTCCTCTCTGTCTATCCACATACCAACAAATTTGGCGACTTTTGTAAAATGTCGCCAAATTAACGATAATTCAATGTCTCGGAAAATTAAGCTTACTTCCTCTATTGCTTTGTGGGAAGTACTATGTGGTATGTTACTAATTACCTTTTTTAATTTTAAATAAATTTTTGAATAAATTTCTTTGAAAAAATTACAATGTCTGAAGAATAGTTCATGGCAGAGTTCTTAGATTTGTATCATTCGTTTTCTAATGAAAAATTGCGTTCGAAATGCTTATTTGTTTATCATTCGAAAATCATTATAAAGTTATTTATTAGTATCATTAATATATATATATATATGTGTATATATATATATATATATTCAAAAATTCATTTGGAAATTAGGAGAGGTCTTCCTAACATTCGATTGCTGTTAAAATCAATAAGGTTTGAGTGTTAAGTGATTATATACTCGTTGCGCCCTGCAATCGTATACGTTTCAGGGTGCTCGTATCGTACAGGGTGCTCGCATCGTATACGTTACAGAGCGCTGACATCGCATACATTACAGGGCGCTTACTTATTAGGAAGTTGCGCTCTGCAAACTTAAAAGCATCAGTCTGGTTGTTATTTTCTGAAGAAGAAAATCACGTATGCAAATTATGTATGCAAATTAAATATATATATATATATATATATATATATATATATATATATATATATATAAATATACAGGGCTATTCAAAAAAGATGAGCCAAACTTTACGAGGTGGTAGTACACACCGTACTAAGCATTTTTCGTCATTGTTTATTGGGTAGGAAATGAAACGTAAAGGCGCCACTGGGCGCTTAATGGTGAAACCGATGAGGTAAGGCGAAAACACAAACAATGACTTATAAAACGATTATTAATAAACAATAATTACAGTAATGGCTCAAAAGAGCAACCTCTAACCTCAATGCACGTCTCACAGCAGCGATCGCGGGATTGGAGAACTCTCTCGAACAGACCAGGCATGCCGCGCACTTCGGCAGCAGCGGCCGAAATTCCGGCGATGAATCCCTCTTCAGATTCAAAGGGAGTGTCGTAGACGAGACTCTTGAGATATCCCCACATACAGAAGCCAAGACACAACAGATCGGGCGATTGTGGGAACCAAGCTATGGGACCACCTAGCCCAATCCATCGCCCCGGAAAAGTGAAGTCCAGATAGTTTCCTACCTCTCGCCCAATTACGAAAATTTGCATAAGGGTTCTTCTTCTTCCCCAGATGTAATTTCCATGCGTGATTTTCTTCTTCAATCAGAAAATAACAACCAGACTGATGCTCTTAAGTTTGCAGAGCAGCAGCTTCCTAATAAGTAAGCTCCCTGTAATGTATTCGATGCGAGCGCTCTGTAACGTATACGATGCGAGCGCCCTGTACGATACGAGCACCCTGAAACGTATACGATCGCAGGGAGCAACAAGTAAGCGACCTGTGACGTATGCCTCACTTTCGATCCGGTAAACTACGATGAAAAATGCATGGTTTGGTGGTGTTGTTGAAACCCAAACCGTCCGACCTACAAGAAAAGTATAAGATAACCGTTTGGACGGCCGGGAAGTGCCACCCAATTTAGACCGGAACTCAGTGGGGGAGGCATTCACAGGGACCACTCCTTCCCCTACCACCAACCTCTTGGAGGGACTTACGGACCCACATATTTAACGTGATCGCACTCCGCATGAACACGGCGGCAGTTTTTGGCAGCGTGTGAATCCAGCGCGCAAATCACCGGGCTATCGCACCCGAAGTGTGCCAACAGCACGCGTTGTTCCCAGGTGGTCGCCCACCCAAGTACTAACCGCGTCCGGTGCTGTTGACTTCGGTGATCTAACGAGAACCGGAGTTGCTTGGTTTGGTGTTGAAGGTCCAGACCACAAAGCCAACCCTAGGGCTTGATTTGGTGTTTGTGACCCAGACCGTCCGACCTACCAGAAGGGTGTAAGGTAACCATTTGGACGGCCGGATAGTGCCATCCAATTTAGACCGGAACCCAGTGGGGGAGGCATCCACAGGGACCGCACCCTCCTTCCTCTCGGAAGGACTTTCGGACTCACATGTTTAACGTGATCGTACTCCACATGAACACGCCGGCAGTTGTGGCAGCTTGCAAATCCAGCGCACAAACCACCGGGCTATCGCGCCTGAAATGTGCCAACAGCGCACGGTGTTCCCAGGTGGTCACCCATCCAAGTACTAACCGCGCCCGATGCTGCTTGACTTCGGTGATCTAACTAGAACCGGTGTTTTCAGCACGGTAGGGATGTTGGCCGGCTTGGTTTGGTGTGTATTACCACCTCGTGAAGTTTGTCCCATCTTTTTTTAATCACCCTGTATATATTAATTAAAAAATCTGATGTAAGCAGCACATGACTTTCCTTATATAATGTAATCAATTTACTACTTTTACAGTAAAAAAACAGGTTTTTCTTATAGTAGGTACTAATATTCTTTCCAAGACATTGAATTTTCGACAATTAGTCGTCATTTTCATTGATTTAGCGTCATTTTTATCCATTTGGCGAGATTTTCGTTAATTTGGCAACATTTCAAAAAGTCGCCAAGTTGGCGACATTCCTCCAAATTCGTCGCCAAACTCTCGCCAAGCGGTATGCACTAAGAAATAAGTTATTCTTACAGCAGATAAATGACTATTGGCGTTCAAATACAAAAGTATTACTCAGAGTATCATTTTTCATGAATGGAACGAGCTAGATGCACGAGAATGATGTCACCCAATTTATCGCATGGTATTACATATGAAAAGTGAACATGTTTATCAATAGGAAATATTTTTTTTTATTTTATATGACTTTTTGATATTTTTTTTTAAATGTACAATATCTCGAGAACGGTTCGTGTTAGCGTTCGAAAATTTATGTCAATCGTTTTCTAATGACAAATTGCATAAGAAATGTCTATTTGCTTAACTTTATTAGTGGTTTTGATTTTTTGACGATTTTTTCAAAATTTCATTCGAAAATTTAGGGGGGTTCTGAACATTCGATTGCGTATAAAAACAATAGGCTTCCAGTGTTTACGGATTGTGATTTTTGTACCAAATTTCGTTCGAATCTGTCCATTCGTTTGTCAGTTATCGTCTCCACAGACTCACTGACACACACACACACACACACACACAGACATCACTTCAAAAATGTTTGATTCGTGATCAGGGATGCTTGAAACGTGCTCTCCCGTCGAAAACGTGCTCTCCCCCCCAAAATCTCGCCAAGCGTTATGGACAGAGAAATAAGTTATTTTTATAGCAGATAAATAACTATTGGTGTTCAAATACAAAGTATTACTCAAAGTATCTTTTCTCATGAAAGAAACGAGCTAGATCCACTAGAATGATGTCACCAAATTTGTCGCATGATATTGTTGTTGTTGTTGTTGTTGTTGTCGTGTCCCTAACATTACATTTAAGGAAGAATGTGTGCACTGCTTCGTCGCATGATATTACATATGAAAAGTGAACATGTTTCTCAACAGTGAATATTAATTTTTTAATTAATGGGATTTTTTGATAAATTTATTTGAAAAATGTGCACTATCTCGAAAACAGTTCATACGAGAGTTCTAAGGTTTATGTCAATCGTTTTCTAAAAAATTGCATAAGAAATGTTTATTTGCGTAACTTTATTAAAAGTTTTGATTTTTTGATGATTTTGTCAAAATTTCACTCGAAAATTGGGGTGGGGGTGGGGGGTTCTGAACATTCGATTGTGTTTAAAAACAATATACTTCCAGTATTCCAGTATTCACGGATTGTAATTTTATACCAAATTTCATTCAAATCACTCTGTTCGTGAGATATCGTCTCCATAAATTCACTGATAATCACATACGCACACGCACATACACACAAACACAAACACACACACACACACACATTTACACACACATACACTTACATACACTTACACACATTTACACACACATACACTTACACACACTTACACACACACACACACACACAAACACACATCACCTAAAAATGTACGATTCGTGATCAGGGATGCTTGAAACGTGCTCTCCCGTCGAAAACTCGAATTCGAATTTTCAACTCAGTCACAATAATTTCCTTATACATTATACTATGTATATAAAGAAAGTAACAAACAAGAGAATAATTAAAGATGAAAAAACATACCATTTATTACTACTTGCACTTCTGCTGCTAAGTTTGTAATAATGTGAAATGAGTAGTTTTATATGTTGTCAGATATGAATAATAATATGTTGTAAGATATGAATAAGATATGAATATGTTAGTAATAAAATATTCCCTTTTTAAAAACGCGCATTTTGTAACATCTGTGCTCTGTTCAGTATATTTTATTAGTAACAGTCAAATTGTATGATTATATATCATATCTTACAACAAATTATATATATATATATATATATATATATATATATATATATATATATATATATATATGTATATATATATACATATATACATGACCTATAAACTAATTGTCAGAATGTCATGAAATTTTGACACGTGTCGTTTGAAGATTGGTAGTATCCAGAAATCATATGGGTCTGTCAACAGTGTTGCCATATATGTGTCAGACCGGAGACTTATTGAGTGAAATGTTATATACATATACATATATATACATATACATATATATATATATATATATATATATATATCCCAAAAAATTGACTCTGAGTCCATATCCTCATCGACCCCGAGTCCAAAATCCAATAATGTACACCATAATCCAATAATTTCCAATAATATCCAATAATAAAGATTTCAAAGAGTTAAAAATTCTTGCTCATTGTTCAAAGTTAGCTCTTTCAGTTTTTGATATATAAGCATAACAAACTTGAAAAACAGGAAATTATCATTCTTCTTCAACTTGACAAGACGCTCATTCGAAAACTATAAGAACCCTTTGAATATTAAATTTAGATTTTAATACAAATTTTCTAATACACATGTTTGTCCTTTACTATGTATCTATCTATTATAATTTATGAAAAAAAATAGAGCTACTTTTTAAAGTATTTTCGAAAAGAACAGTTCAAAATATTAAAATAATGAAATTTATCTGTTAGATTCTAGAATATAACAAAATGTTTACATTTTACACACCCCATACGTAGGGCCAACGGCCGTACCGTGCTGAAAACACCGGTTCTCGTTAGATCACCGAAGTCAAGCAGCATCGGGCGCGGTTAGTACTTGGTGGGTGACCACCTCGGAACACCGCGTGCTGTTGGCCATCTCGGGTGCGGTATCCCCGTGGTTTGCGCGCTAGATTTGCACGCTACCACAAATGCCGCCGTGTTCATGCGGAGTACGATCACGTTAAACATGTGGGTCCGTAAGTCCTTCCGAGAGGTTGGTGGTAGGGGAAGGAGGGTACGGTCCCTGTGGATGCCTCCCCCACTGGGTTCCGGTCTAAATTGGGTGGCACTTCCCGGCCGTCCATACAGTTACCTTACACCTTTCTGGTAGGTCGGACGGTCTGGGTCTCAACAGCAACACCCCATACGTAGATGTTATTCACGTCAAAAATCACCAAGCATTTTGAATTAAGTTTCTTCATATTTTGTGTTTCGTAAGAACGGATATGCAGCTAGTTCTAAATAAATTTTTGAAATGTATTTCATTCGGAAAAAAAAACTAGAATAATAAAGAACGTTTTTCTAAAGACTTCATGAACGGGAAGTTCTTTTCTACGAACGACATAAGGAGGGCGATGAAAACGCATTTCTACAAGTACTAGAATGAAGAAAAAGGCGGGATCAATTGACAACAACGATGATCGATTACAGTTGTGACTAACATATCGATTATTCTTTTAGTTGATAACTGAATCGAGAGAAATTTCAGCGATTCTGTTTTCTTAACAATATCAACACTATGCATTGTGGTGATAAAGAATAAGTTCTTGTTACTATGACTTTCTCGTATTTTGATGTCTTAACCACAATTCTACTTTCCTGTAGTATACCAATTTTTCTGTGAATTTCACAAGTATTTGGATTTTTAAACTGTAATGCGTAATTTTACAAAATGCAGTCACGTGAGAAATCTATCTACGTGTTCCAATTTAGCATATCAAATTAACATATATAAAACGCATTGCAAATAGAGAATGATTGGAATTGTTAAAATTCATGTTTTAACGCCTGATATTAAGTTCCTTTAATGTACAAAATTTGGTGTCAACCAGAAAAAAAAATACAGATATTGCAAAATGCGCATGCGCTGATAGCTACCAGTTCTCTTACTTTATTTTCGCATTTCAATTTTTTTAATGATCTTCTCCGTTTTCAAATAATTACAGAATTTTCGCATTCCAATCTCTTTATGTAACTCATCAGTTTTGGAAACTCAGATTTATAAAATGTACAGGGTGATTCAAACCAAATTTCGTACACATTCCTTCCTGAATATGCGGTTTCAACTTCTGAAAAAAATAGTTCAAATTTCGACTGCTAGGGTCAAATCTGGCGCTGCGGTCCCCGTAATTTTCATATTGCGAAGTATATCTTAAAATCGGACCAAATTTGGCATAATCCTACATAACGATATTTATTTATGACACAATTATCACAAAACGTAATACTTTCAATCATTGTTGTAAAAAATAGCCGAAACGAAATTTTTTGTTTGTGGCGTCATTAGTCCCCTCGGGGAGCGAATACCTCCCGGGGGGGGGGTGTATATTGTCAAATATAGAATCAATCGAAAGATTTTTTCAATCCCTTTAAAGTGAAGGGTAACATGCTATACATGTTCTTATTTGGACCTGCTATATCGATTTTTCAAACATTTTCTTGTAAAATTTGAAAAGAAAAAAAAGAGTTACTAAAAATGGACTCTAGTATGAGAAAGTCGATTTGAGCCACACGCCAATTATTTATTTATTTATTTTATTTTTTACTTTTTTCCATAAATCGAAATCGCATACTCAGGAAAATACGTGTATGAAATTTGGTTGCAAATCGCCCTGTAGTTTCTCCCACCGACATCCCCTCACGTTTAACTTGAATCACCCTGTATACAGGGTGTCCCAAAAACATTGACCTCGGCTTTTATTTCTTAAATATTGATCTTAGCCTTGTATAATAAATTACACAGTTGCGTAAAGAAAGGTACAGAATTTTATGAAATCGATTAAAATTTTCAAAGGAATTAAATTTTAAGAAATACAGAATTTAAATTTTTATATGGCCCCCGTACAAAAACATTTCCAATGAGTAAAATGTGTCCCATACACTAATATGGTGATGTACAAATTTCAGCATTTCATCATAAAAAGTCCCAGAGATATGAAAAGAGAAAAATGCTGACTTAAACCACTTTTCGATGCATCGACATGGGTTCTCAAAGGGAAAAATCATGTCGGCAGATCGCGTTTCAGGGGTCATACACAAATTACGAAAGAAAACAATGATTACATAAATAAATGATAATTTTGCTATTTATTGGTACAAAAGTATCTACACTCTGCAGACATAATAACTTTACACAAAGATTACAAAGCTTGTTCAAAATGTTTTCCATCCATGCCAAAGATCCGATAAAGATAAAAGGTAAATATTTTTGCCTATGATGCATTTCTTCTTTGCGTCATTTGCACGCTTGCTATAAACATTTGCATTTTAATCTGTGATTAATCCCTCACCAACTTTGTTTAAGCATATCTCTTGGACTTTTTATGATAAAATACTAAAATTTTTTACAACACCTTATTAGTGTATGGGGCACATTTTACTCATTGGACATGTTTTTGTACGGGAGCCGTATAAAAAATTTAAATTTTGTATTTCTTCAAATTTAATCCCCTGAAAAATTTTATAGGTCTCATAAAATTATGTACCTTTTTGTACGCAACTTTGTAATTTATTATATAGTCTAAGATCAATATTTAAGGAATAAAAGCCGAGGTCAATGTTTTTGGGACACCCTGTATAAGGATAGTAACAACTAAATAGTTTTCATTTTGCAATTTTAAAGAACATTTCAACGCGGTGATTAATTTCACTGTTAAAGCGTATATAATTATTCTTACATTATACACTTTACCAGTGAAATAGTCAGCAGAATAAACTTACATCCCTTCAGGAAATAAATCCGCATAAATTACACAAATGATACAATTCAACGCACCAGAAACAAAAATAAGAACAATCATAATTAAAGCAAACTTAAACAACATGTTGCCATTTAAATCCTACTAAATGAAAAGGACATGTATAAACCCCTTTCAACGTTTCTTCCACAAATACGCTGCTAGACATTTTGGATCCACCATTTATTGCAAGAGAAATATTGGTTTTCTCCTAAGATTAGCTAGCCCCAAATGGCAAGACCCACTACGCAAATATTGAAAATGACAGAGAATTATTCTTGAATATATTAAACTGGATAAGCTTAAATATTTCCAGAAATTGGATGACAAGACTTTCAAATAACTTTATAAAGCTTGTAAAATTATCTTAAGACTGTTTTTCTATTACGAGGAAAGATTTCGTCTATATAAATAAAATTAAAAATCAGTCTGTATGCGTGTGTATTTGTCTCATCACTGGAGAACGGCTGCACCGAATTGCATAGAATTTTGTGGGTTAGCCGTAAAATAGCCACACTTACAATTTAGTCCATGTTTCGTGTTTCTAGAACGAAAGGTTACCGAGATATTAATAAAAACAAGAAAAATCAATCATGCATATAGCATTGATTATGAAACACTTTCCAACTTCAATGCAATTTTATTTAAACATCTCTAAAATACAATACATTCAGCTGTGATATTTTTAAAATTATCACAACACGACTCTAATTTATTATATTTGAAAACTTCATCGAAATTAAATGAACTTTATTAAAATAACGCCAAATATAAATCGCACGGCTCTCTATATAAAAGTAGTGAATATTTCATTCATAAACTTTTTTTTCCATTCTTTTCATTCAACGGCGATATTTTCAAAATTATCCCAATAATACAAAAATTCGTTTTACTTAAAATCTTAAAACCATGGAGGTGAAAGTACTTTCTAACTCAATGCTTAAAACTTCATAGAAAAAGCAATACTATAGAATCGTCTATTTCTCTATGTAAAATCAATGAATGTTTCATTCATATCAGCTACATTGCAGACTCTAGAGCTAAAAAATTTTGCGTTAATGAAATTCAGCAATTCTTATACAACTCATCTGACAGCTTGATGTGTTTACATTCTCCATACGTTAAAATTAGACTTCGTTGTAGAAATAACCAAAGTTTGATGATCATTTAAACTCAAAAATATTGTAATTGCGTTGGCGTAGTATATAGATGCACAGAAAAAAAGTCAAAAATAAAAAAGTTTTAAGACGGATGCAACACTAAATATAAATTAAAAAGAACTTTAAAAATCATGATGTTGACACAAGATGGATGCCATACTTTATTTTGAAGTAGGTCTCGTCACCTCTTCATATAATATCGGTGCAATTATTATTTTAATTGTTATTTAAAAAACTACCGAATATATTTTACTGAATTTTTTTTTATATATTTTATAGGATAATTTGAATATTTTCTAAAATTTTCGAAGCAATTTCTAAATTTTAAATTCGTTTAAAAAATGTTTGAAAAATTACGTCCCATAGGATTGATTGTATTTCATTGTTTCAACCTGGATTCAATCCAAAACTAATTAGGTGATGTTATTCATTTACATTCCCATATATCCCACAAACCGCCTCAACAACATACTAAACTTTCATTTTGATAAAGTCATTTTTACGGCAGTTATCGTGCGAACAAACAGACAGACAGAATGAACAAAGTCAAACACTTTTCAACTATGTGGTAAAGTGTTAAAAAACACAATTAAACTTGCGATAGAGATAGCATTATGCAGATGATGCTTTTGCCGCCAACTTATTTGAAGAAAATTATATCGAATTATTCGAATTATTTGAAGAAAATTATATTGAATTATATCGATTACGGTCTTCAGGTTTAAAGATTACGGGAATTATTGATATTTTCAATTTATTACATTAGCTGTTTTATTTTGGCAAAGATTCTTGAAACTCATATATTGTAATATGGATAATCTTCTACTAATACACGAGTATATCTTCCAATATACGAGAATATAAGTAGTACGGGTATATCTTTCCATACAATTTTAGCGCTTTTATTTTGGCATAAATTGATTCAATTTTCTGTAAATTTATTTACAAACGGGATTAGGATGTTTTATTCTTCAGATCTGCCTGTTAAGATAATTAGATAATTTTGTATAGATTATATATTGTATTAGATAATTTTGAATCTAGCTCGTTCCATTCATGAATAAAGATACTTTGAGTAATACTTTTGTATTTGAGCGCTAATAGTCATTTATCTGCTGTAAGAATAACTTATTTCTTCGTCCATAACGCTTGGCGGGATTTTGGCGACGAATTTGGTGAAATGTCGCCAACTTGGCGACTTTTTTAAATATTGCTAAATTGATGAAAAACTCACCAAATGGATAAAAATGGCGCTAAATCAATGATGACTCATTGATGATGACGACATAGAAAATAACGACTTATTGACGAAAATTCAATATCTTGGAAAGAATATAAGTAACTACTATAAAAATAATCTATTTTTTTTTACTGTAAAAGTAGAAAATTCATTGCATTATATAAGGAAAGTCATGTGCTGCCCACATCAGATTTTTTTATGTTAGTATGTCAAAATACAAAATTCGCAAAGTAAATTAATTAGCTTATGTCAAAGAAACTATTTCCAACCGCGCTTCGCATTAAAGGAGTGGCTAGTTATAACTAAATGTAGCAGCTACACAATAAAAGTTCTGAATATCAAAATTATTTTAAATTTAATAATAAAAAACATACGTTTTATAGTTTTATTAGCATTTTAATTGTGGTATGTTAAACAATATTTCATTGCCGATCACTATATGTTACCTTATATTAAAGATTTTCACATGTTTAATGTTAAAAACCAATTAGTTACAGCATTTCTTGAATAACTTGATTTGAATAATAGGGAGCAAGCGATTTCGGCATTTAAAATGCAACTTATTTACCATAGTTACTATAATTGAATCAAAACCATAAATAAATTAATCGATAAAATATAATAAAACAAGAAAGATCAATCATGCATAAAGCCAACTTCAATGCAGTTTTATTTAAACATCTCTAAAATGCGATACATTCCTCGGTAATATTTTAAAAATTATCATAATACTACAGTAATTTATTATATTTGAAAACTTCATCGAAAACAACTGAAATTTTTTCAAAGGACGTTATCGAAATATAAATCGCCTGGCTCTCTCTATAAAAGCAGCATTTCATCCATAAACATTTTTCCATTTATTTCATTTATCACAATATACTATAATAATTTATTTTATTTAAAAACTTAAGACCATAGAGGTACGAGTAATTAAACTCTATGCTTAAAACTTCATCCAAATATCGTCCTTCTCCCTGTAAAATCAATGAATATTTCATTCATATCAGCTATATTGCAGACTCCATGAGCTAAATAATTTTGCGTTAAAGAAATGCAGCAATTCTTATACAACTCATTCTACATATTTTTCTGTTTATATTTTCCATAAGTGGAAACTAGGTTTCGTTGTAGAAATAATCAAATTTGGATGATCATTTAAACTCAAATATATTGTAGTTGCGTTGTTTCAGCATGTAGATGCACAGAATTTAAGCAAAAATAAAGTGGTTTAAGATGGGATACAACACTAAATATGAATTAAAAAAAAACTTTAAAAATCACGATTTTTACACAAGATGGATGCCATATTTTATTTTGAAGTGGGTCACGTGATCTCTTCATATAAAATGTGTAATTATTATTTTAATTCTTATTTAAAAAACATAAATATATTTTGCTGAAATTTTTCTATATATTTTATGGAATAATTTAAATATTTCTTAAAACTTTCGAAGCAATTTGTGAATTTTAAATCCGCTTAAAAAATGTTTGAAAAATTAAGTCCCATAAGGTTCAATGTATTTCATTTTTTCAACCCGGGTTTAATTCAAAACTAATTGGGTGATCTTATTCATTTATAGTCCAATAGGTTCCACAGACCGTCTGAACAATATACTAAAATTTAATTTTGATAAAGTCATTTTTATAGCAGTTATCGTGCTAACGGACAGACAGACAGAATGAACAAAGTCATAAACACTTTCAACTTTGTTGTAAAGTGTTAAAAATTGTCTGCAGTAACTATAAATTAAAAATATTTCAATAATAGTTGATTATCACAAATAAAGTTAATTAGGAAATTTTAAATAATTTTTTTTACTGTGTATGACGATATAAAAACGAATTTTATATGTATAGCCGTTCTCGAGCTATAGCTGAAAGATTATTAAAAGAACAAATTCCTTATTAATTTTTCAAACAAAATTCGAAGATTTTATATTTTTTTCATTATAAGTTAACTAACTCCCATGGGTATGCAAATTTGTAAGTTTCTGCCTTTTACAATTTGAGCTGTATAATTCGTCAGCCAGTCTGCATCTCTCAGCTGTATGATATGGATTGTAAATTAATTCAATTTAGCTTTCACATCAAACCCACCCAGATCAAAGATATTTTCTCTTTTACAGCAAAACTCAATGCGCTCAAAAAGCGATTAATTCCATACTGCAACTGCTCTGATCAAATCAAAATTTATCGCCAAACGAGCAATCGTTATAAGACTCGGCGTGATTTGTGTGAAACAAATTAATCCTTTAAATTAAGAATCTTACAAAAGTTCAAAAAGTAACAGCTCAATACCAACACCCCACCCCCCTCCCCCTTTTACACAATGACTGTTGGGAGAGTTTTCTCTTTAGAACATCGAAAAATAAAATCATCACTTACTTCGTCACATCATTGTTTCGCTTTAAGATGCGAGGATTACTAATTCGAAATAATTGCATGTTATTAATTAATTAGAAGGGTTTTTTTTTCATATTGCGTAATGAAAAATTTCCATGGAATTATTTCACTAATTCTTTCCCTACATACTGTTAAAATGCTTTAGAGTCTCTTTTGAGAACCAGACGGAGAAATCACCCGTAGAAACATCCTTTCCCATGACGTGAATCTAGGGTTGTCATATGCCGAAGTTCATAGAAAGGTTGGCAGATTTGGCAATTTATTGCCAATTTGGCAACATTTGGCGGTTTTCCGAAGGTTCGAGATGCACCTCGTAATAACAATTATTGTACGAGATATGAGATATTTCTAGAAGTTCCATAGTTGCTGCTCTTTTGTGAAATGAAATACATCAATGTTTAGGGAACTGTATCGATTGTTTTGTAAAATTGGTGGAGCATTGAAGAGCTGTTATACTGTACATTATTTCTATTTACACTGTGCTTGTTAATAAACGTGTTAATTATCCAGAAACTTGGACTCATTCTTGTACCTTGTGAGTACATCCACAATTCCAGGGAATAATTTGTAACAATAAGTAGCATAAAGTGTAAGTATTATGACATTTCAAATTCACATTTTTTTGGAATTACACGTTTTTCCGGCCTTGAATCTTACGATTGTTAACAATCTGTGCAGACAGGAATCCGATTGTTTCATACTAAATATTGATTGTTAATAGAATCTTTTGTTTAGGCACGGGAATTACTATTCATATACACACAGCTGAGTGAGATTCATGACCACCTATACATGTTGTGGGCCCCCTACATACAATTTCCACGAGCCCACTATCCTCACTATTCATTTTTCCCCTCCTTATAAATCTTTCGTGTCTTTTCCTCTCTTAAAAAGAAAGCAAGAAAGATCAATCATGCATAAAGCATTGATTATGAAACACTTTTAAACTTTCATGCAATTTTATATAAACATCTCTAAAATTCGATACATTCCTCGGTAATATTTTTAAAATTTTCACAATACTACATTCATTTATTATATTTGAAAACGTCATCGAAGAAAATGAACTTCAATCAAATGACGGCATTGAAATATAAATTGCTTGGTTTAAACATCGCTAAAATGCGATACATGCCTCGGTAATATTTTTAAAATTATCATAATACTACAATAATTTATTATATTTAAAAACTTCATCGAAAACACATGAACTTGATTCAAATGACGTCATCGAAATATAAATCGCCTCTAAATAAAAGCAGCATTTCATTCATAAACATTTTTTCAATCGTTTCATTCATCACAATACTATAATAATATGTTTTATTTAATAATTTGAAAAATTGTTATCTACCATATTTATTTTAAAATGTGAAACCTTTCTTATATATAAAATAATTAAACTCTTGGAAAGATATTTATTATATAATATATCTTTTTTTTCTTTCTGGAGGATAGAGCAAGAATCAGAATTTAAATGAATTTGTTTTACTCCCCATATTAAATAATTTTTATTTACAAAACTACCTAACATATTTTACTGACATTTTTTTTATATATTTTATGGAATAATTTGAATATTACCAAAAATTTTCGAAGCAATTTGTGAATATTAAATCCGCTTAAAAAATGTTTGAAAAATGAGGTCCCATAGGGTTCAATGTATTTCATTTTTTCAATCCGGGTTCAATCCAAAACTAATTGGGTGATAGTATTCATTTATATTCCCATAGGTCCTACATACCGTCTGAACAACATACTAAAATTTCATTTTGATTAAGTCATTTTTATGGCAATTATCGCGCTAACGGACAGACAGACAGACAGACAGACAGAATGAACAAAGTTATAAACACTTTTCAATTTTGTTGTAAAGTGTTAAAAATCGGGTCACCAAGATTCCTCCGCCGTCATGGCCACCCACTCGAGTGGTGTCCATGCCCCGTATGGGCGACCCTGAGAGACAAGACTAACTGATTGACTTGACATTTACACAGCCCCAAACTACTGAAGGTAGAAACTTGAAATATTAAACGCCTGACCTGCACCGGCCACTCGGGTTGCTGCTCGTGCCCTGGGGTGAGTCGGGAAGTCTGGGTTTTCGACGCCTGACCTGCAAACAATGTCAAAAATCTAAAATTTTAGAATTTTGTTCTAAAATTTTATAAATCGCAGAGATTTTTGGTTTTGCCTCGTAAATAGATAAGTGAAATAGAGTAAGTGAATTTATAATTGTAACAAATCTAGAGACTCCGTTTTATTTGCATTTTATTGAATCATTTTTAAAAATACTGTAGTCGAAGATTTTTGTTTTTGCTTTGTAAAATCAGATCCTTGTTTAATAAATAGAGTATTTGAATTTATAATTGTAACAAATCTAGAAACTTCATTTTATTTGCTTTTTATTAAATCATTTTTAAAAATATTGTATTAATTTATTTTTATTTCACATACCGCGTTTACACCCAATAAAAGAAAGCATCTGCGTAAAAACTTTTCAATAAAACTATTCACAAATAAAACAAAAAAATGTCTGCCCCGCTGCCCGTTTAAACACAAATATTTAAAGTAAATTTTCTGGAAACATCTCAAACACACCATCTAAACTGATTTGACCTTATAAACGTTGGAATCGATTAAGGAAGATCACGGGACCTGGCGGCTCTTTAATCAAGCCCTTGCAATGCATAATCGAATTCCAAAGTGCAAATGACCACAAATAACTTAAACGTGTATAATAAATAGGGTCGTACTCTGATCGAAATTCAATTGAATCAGAACGAGAGAAGACATCTACTACATTTTCAATTACGAAATACCAGTGGCCCTTTAATAGTATGCAGTCTTAATACCAAAATATAAAATGACATTTAAGTTTTTGTAGGGAATATAAGGAATGTACTCAATATTGCCCGAGTTCTAAATAAGCGCCCGCTACACATTCGAGACGGAGTCGACGACGAGAGATCTCGGCGACATTTTACAACATAGTTGAAAAATGTTTATGACTTTGTTCATTCTGTCCATCTGTCCGTTCGCACGATAACTGCCGTAAAAATGACTTTATCAAAATAAAATTTCAGTATGTTGTTGAGACTGTCTGTCGGACACACGGAAATGTAAATGAATAATATCACCCAATTAGTCTTGGATTGAACTCGTGTTGAAAAAATGAAATGCATTGAACTCTATGGGACCTAATTTTTCAAACATTTTTTAAGCAAATTTAAAATTCACAAATTGCTTCGAAAATTTTAGGAAATATTCAAATTATCCCATAAAATATATGAACAAAATTTCAGTAAAATATGTTCGGTAGTTTTTTAAATAAAAATTAAAATAATAATTGCACTCATACTATAAAGGATCAGATGACCCACTTCAAAATAAAATATGGCATCCATCTTGTGTCAAAATCGTGATTTTTAAAGTTCCTTTTAATTTATATTTAGTGTTGAATCCGTCCTAAAGCCGCTTTATTTTTTATTTTTTCTGTGCATCTATATACTGCGAACGCAATTACAATATTTCGGCGTTTAAATGATCATCAAACTTTGAACATTTCTACAACGAAGCCTGACCTTCTCGTATGGAGAATGTAAACACATAAAGCTGCAAAATGTGTTGCATAAGAATTGTTGAATTTCCTTAACACAAAATTATTTAGCTCTAAAGTCTGCAATATAGCTGATATGAATGAAATATTCATTCATTTTACATAAAAAAGCACACAAGTCTATATTACTGCTTTTTCGATGAAGTTTTAAGATTGGAGTTAGAAAGTAATTTTACCTCCATGGTTTTACGTTTTTAAGTAAAATAAATTATTGTAGTATCGTGGTAATTTTAAAAATATCACCGCTGAATGAAAAGATTTAAAAGTTTTTGATTGCAATATTCACTGCTTTTATATTGAGAACCAGGTGATTTATATTTCGATGACGTTATTTGAATAAAGTTCATTTGTTTTCAATTAAGTTTTCAAATATAATAAATTATTGTGATAATTTTTAAAATACCACCGCTGAATGTATCGCATTTTAGAGATGTTTAAATAAAATTGCATTTCAGTTGGAAAGTATTTCATAATCAATACTTTATGCATGATTAATCTTTCTTGTTATATAAATGCTTTCCATTTAGCGAATACTCAGTGGATGTTTGACCGTACAAAGTATAGACAGAAGATAACACGCTCAACGCAATGGAGATTCTATTGCGTTACTGAGATACATACACTAAAAAAGTATAAGTATATTTTTGATGATATATAAATTATAATTTTATAACTGTATTTAATGTCATATAAATTACAATTTTGTAAATATATTTTAATGTTATATAAATTAAGTTTTTTAAGTGTATTTTTAATGTTATATAAATTAAGTTTTGTAAGTGTATTTTTAATATGTTATATAAATTAAGTTTTGTAAGTGTATTTTTAATGTTCTATAAGTTAAGTTTTGTAAGTGTATTTTTAATGTTATATAAATTAAGTTTTGTAAGTGAACTTTTTATGTTTTATAAATTAAGTTTATTTATTAGATTCGATACAGTCAATCCACAGAATCCGACTCCGGTTAAAATGAAAATTCAGTGTCGGTCTTCAGGCCCAGACGCCGGCCAAAAGGAAAGGACCGAACCCCAGGGACCGACACCGTCTCGAATGTATTAAATAATCCTTTGATACGCTTGTCGTGTTTTCACTCGACAAGTTGGAGATGTACATTTGTCGCCAAATTTTATAACCGAGTGCGACAGCCTGACAAAGAGAGAGATAATCGCTTTTCTTATGCATTATTACTTGAGTTCGTATCTGCTAGACGTCTAATAATGTTCAGTAAGATTGGTCCATTAGAAGATGCCAATATTTACCTATATTATTGTGTGGCTAAAGCATTGTTTTCCCAAATATTTCCAAATGCAAGAGCTTTGCAAACAAAGTTAATTTTAACTCCTTAAAAAATTTCGAACATTTTTAAAGATGTGTATGTGTTTGGTGCCAACCATGAGAAGTCTACACGCCATATATGGTAATTTCCTTATCTTTGTAAGTTGCCATGACAACACATGACGTCACGAAGAAGAAAAGGTATTTGTACTGTTTCGACCGAACAAAATAATATAATGTATTGTATGGAATGAACTAATGGGTAGAGCGTAGTTACAGTGTAAATCTTGTTGTATATGTATGCGTGTAGATAAAGATGGTCTACCTAATGACGGCTTCTGTTCCTTATTATTTAATTTAAGTAGGAAGTGAAACACAAACAGTATGTGTTGTTGTTGTTGAGATCCAGACCGTCCGAAAACAGCATGTGTGTTCGCATTCACGTTTCGACCCCGTCACATGACTTTCCCTATACATTATACTATGTACACTGTAAAAATTCTGCAACCTTTTCTCATTTTTTTAAACTACTTTGGTGATAATTTCGGCAAACTGGTAAGGAAAGCCACAATTACAGGCATTCATGAAAATTCCAGCTTCATTTCTGAAATATTCAGCTAATTATCGTCTGCCGAAGTGTTAATTTTGTATTTATATATATATATATATATATATCGTAACTATCAGGAATCTTACTTACGAACAGCTAGCTGATTTCCCTGAAACTTTCAGTAACGTGCTTGTCAATGTTTTACAATGTATATAGGGAAAGTAAAAATTTGCAACAAAAATTTTTTTTAAGAGTGTTATTTTCCTTGTGCTTGGCAGGCTTAAATACTAGTTTACCATATAAAGAGCAATCATGTATATCGATCATTAAATACACGTTTATTTACTTCACACACTTTTAAAGCACTTCTACTCCCAAACACATCGCAATCGATTGGTTGTGAAGGCTACGGATAGCGGAATCGGTCAAAGTCAATCACGTGACTAGGCGGTGCTTTAATCAAGCCCTCACAAAGCGTAATCGAATTCTAAAGCGAAAAGGAACATATATTGCGTTAACATCTGTCATGAATAGGAAAACACTTATCGAAATTTGCTGCTAAAGAAAGCGGTGTTATACCAGTCGCTCTTCCGTCTCACTGGATAACAACCTACATTTGTTTCGCAAGTACCGTTAACGGTTAACGCATGGTATTAAAAAGAGAACATCTCCTCCATTTTGAATTAAAGTTATTCTCCAACTAGTTTAGGCATTGTCCATTATTTCCTTTTTTTCAATACAAATATAAATATCTTGATCATTAATCTTCCCCGGGATGCCGTCCATAGGGGGGACAAATACAACTAGATCGAGGACGTACAGGGGGCTCTACCACCATTTTTTTTGGGGGGGGGAGGTGAGGGGGAAAACAAGAAACACTTACAAAGAGGGAAAACAAAATATAGAAGGGGATGTGATAAATATATTTAAAGGGGGGATTTGTATAAGTAGACCTGATCTTTACTTTATGGTAGTACGTGTAAAGAGAGAGAAAGAGAGAAATTCACAAAGAGGGAAAACAAAATATCGAAGGGGATGTAATAAATACATTTAAAGGTGGCGAAATTTGTATAAGTGGACCTGATCTTTACTGCATAGTAGTACATGTAGAGAAAGAGAGAGAAAAATACAAAGAGAGATAACAAAATACGGAGGGATCTATAATAAACATATTTAAAGGGTTCAAAATATGCATAAGTGGCCCTAATCTTTACTTCACTGTAATACGTGTACGGAGAGGGGGGGAGAGAGAGAGAGAGAAATGCAATGGAATAGGATCCTAATTTTGAGAATGCCCCCTTTAGGCGGATTCTATTAAAATAAATTATACTACTTTTCGAACTAACTCATCAAAGTTCTGAAAGTATCCTTCAATCCGAATCAAACAAGTCTACATAACATAATATAATATATATTAAAACTCATTTAATACATTTAAAAAATAAATTAAATCAGTGAAAATGTCAACCTCCGGGGAAAACTTAAGATACATATTGACAAATTTATATAGCCGATCTCTCGGGAGACTGTCGCGAGAGCCGCTAAATGCAATTTTTAAGATTTCAGGGCACCGCTAATTAGCACATAATAAGAACATTAGCGCCCTTTAGTAAGAGCTCTTCACCCGTATTTAAAAACGCTAATCTTCGAAAGTATTCAGAAATCTGCGACAAATAATTCAAATAATTACCGGAGACAAGTCATTAAAATGATATTTTGCTCTCTCCATTTTTACTGAAGGGAGGGAGTATGTGCTTTGAAATTTGTTTTTTGGGTGATAGCTTTATCAGAATATTTATTGGATAATTTAGTCTGAGGAGCTCGTGTGATGTCTAAGTAATTGGGGCCGAGCTGGTTTCGAGTGCATAGCTTCTTTAACACCAACTGAAATTTAATTGTGTGCGAAATTTTCATTGACATAATAAAAACTTGACCAATTCGAATAACATTTTGTACATAGATTGAACTGAGAAATATTCGATTCCCCTTTGCAGGCACTGACATTCATGGATGCCAGTGCCTGCAAAGGGGGACTCGAACTGTTTGGGATAGGGTATGTCAAATACCTGTCTTTTTGATAGTTTCTCCGTTCGGAATTGACGCTGTCCCACCAGTAATCAAAAGGTTGAGAAAAACTTGAATAACATATATAAGAACAAATAACACAATAATGCAGAATACAACTGTACAGGGGATACGTTAGATAACCTGCGTCAATGTAAGAGAAAAACCGAAGTCCAAACGAGGAATGGGTGCAAATATTAGAAACAGAGGGGGTTATATAGCAAAGACTTGGATTAAGAGCTCACTTAGGAGAACCAATCAGAAAGCAGAATGAAGAACAGTCCATCCAATCCGAAGCGAGAAGTAACACACAAGATTGGTGCGAGTCAAAACACAACAGAAATATTCCAACAAGACGAGTCAAGTCCGAACAAGAAGAAATGAGACCCAACAAGACGGAATAAAGAAAGTGGAAACATTTACAAAGCACTCCGCCAGACCGCGGACAAAAATGGAATGCTGGACAGGTCATTTACTAAATTGCTAGTATATTTCTGGATATGAAAGGCTTCAAAGAAGTCAAGATCTTAGATTGATGAGCATTTTTGTTCCATTTTTGCTGAAGAAAACACAAAAGGGTGGTCGAATTGATAGCAATTGATATTATACATTGCTTCGTTACAGTTTTCTGGTCGCGAGTTACTGCCAATTTTTAGAAAATACACATGTAAAGGAAAGTATCAAGATGTCAAAAGGAAATGATTTCTAACATATTGCAATTAACTATAATTTTTTTACATCGAAATAAATGTCTTCTATATATACTAATTGCCAAGTGTCCGTCTGTCTATCTGTCCGTCCGTCTGTCACGCTTTTATTAGGCAATTCCCTAATAGATAGAGGCTTACAATTTGGTACACAGTTCTATCGTTCGATAAAACCCCGTGGAAAAATCGAATATTTCGAAAATGTTCTAGGGGGGGGGGGGGGGGCTCTACACCAAAACGTTCGAAAAGTGAAATGCTAAGAAAGCATGCTTTGCAATAAGATAGAAACTTCAAATTTAGTGTATGGGTAAATCGTTCGAAAGGAGGAAAGTGTGAAATTTCAGATTTCCAATATTTTCTACTTAAGAGGGTGCCGCACACCAAAATGTTCGATTTGCCGAGTAAATGAGAAAAGGCTCCTTTAAAATTTGATAGAAGTTTGAAATTTGGTATACGGGCTAATCATTTGACGAAAACACCCAAGACGAATATAGTTTTTCAAAAATGTTCGTTTAAGGGGGTGCTCCAGAGAAAAACGTTCGAAAAGTGAATTGATAAAAAACCATGCTTTGGGATGATATAGAGATATCAAATTTGGTGTAAGGGTAGATAGTTTAGAAGGAAGAAAGTGTACAATTTCAGTTTACCAATATTTTCTACTTTAGGGGATGCCGCACACTAAAATGTTCGATTTTGGGAATAAATTGAAAACGCTCCATTTAAAACATGATAGAGGCTTGATATTTGGTATATAGGAGAATCACCTGATAGAAATCCCAAGAAGAATAGAGTTTTTCAAAAATGCATATTTAAGGGGGTGAGTACTCCACACAAAAACATTCACTTCCCGGTCGTCCAAACAGTTATCTTACACCTTTCTGGTACCGGCCACACAAACAGCTGCCATAAACCTCCGGGTTGGTCGTGTGGTCTGGGCCTTCTACACCTTTCTGGTTCTTTCTTCCTTCTACACCTTTCGGACGGTCTGGGTCTCAACAACACAAAAACATTCGAAAGGTGAAATGCTAGAAATGCATGCTTCGCGATGCAGACTTCAAATTAAGTATACGGGTAAAAAGTTGGAAAGGAAGAAAGTGTGCAATTTCAGTTTTCCAACATTTGCTATTGTAGGGGGTTGCCGCTCACTAAAATATTCGATTTGCCGAACAAATAAAAAACGTCTCCTTTACAATATGAGAGAGGCTTGAAATTTAGTATGTGGGCTAACAATTTGGCAAAAAAACGAAAGATGAATTCGGTTTGACAAAAATGTTCATTAACTGTGTTCATAAACAGAAAAACGTTCGAAAGGTGCAGTGATAGAAAAAACATGCTTCACGATAGAATAGAGACTTCAAATTTGGTGTACTGGTGGATAGTTTGAAAGGAAGAAAATGTGAAATTTCAGATTTCCAATATTTGCTACTTTAAGGGGTGCCGCACACTAATATGTTCGATTGTTCGATAAATGAGGCACGATTTTTTTTTACATGTGATAGATGCTTGATATATAGTATATGAGACAATCATCTGATAAAAACCCAAGACAAACAGAGTGTTTTTTTAAATGTTCATTTATGAGTGTGCTTCGCAGAGAAAAGTTCGAAAGAAGAAATAATAAAATAGCATGCTTCGGGATGAGATAAATTTAATGTGGTGTATGGGTAGATAGTTCGAATGGAAGAAATTGACAAATTAAGTTTCCCAATATTCTCTTCTTTAGGGGGTCCCGCACACCAAAACATACGATTTACCGAATAAATGTGAAACACGAATTATTCAAAAATTTACATTAGTCAGGGGTTGCTTATTGCGAAACCGTTGATTTTCAACGGGTAGTCGGCTAGTGTTATATATTTTTCCTCTTGTGCAAAAAGAAATAAAATATGTGCAGCTTTAGAAAAGATGATTTATGCGATTCAATAACTATAACGTCCTAAAATCATTACAAGATTCATTAATCTGCAAAATCTTGATAATCCAATAAATTAGATACAATGAGCTAATTTATGTTAATTCATTCTAGTTTTATACCTTTCATATGCAGAGGAAATCTCAAACTATCAGTTTCCTATATTGACGACGCCACAATAATTTTTCCTGGAATTATCATTGTTCTCCATAGAAAATAATGCTATTAAAATTTTAAATTTCAAGTATAAAATTCTTGTTTAAAACATATAAATTACAAACATTTCTAACTAATTTATAAATCATATAGTTAGACATAAAATTTTATAGCTGTAAATTATTTATATGCATAAGTTATTGGGTTCACTAACAAAACACCACACACAAACACATCCGCACGCACACACGCACTCACAGAAAACATGCACACCTTTACAAATTTAAAATGTATTCAGGGTATCTTAAGGAGACGGTGGACGTTGAAATTTTTTTTTATTTATTTATTGACTTAGAAACATGAAAATTTGTATAAATATTCTTCTTAACATTGCTATATAAAATACCATTCAATTTTTTTTCAATTTTGTTATAATTTTGTATTTTTTTTTAAATTTGATTTTTTTAACGAAAATTTGAAAATGCTCCTTGCGTACCATTTGTCCACAATTTTGATAAATTTTACACACACACATATTACGATCACTCAAAAACACACTATGAACAAACACATTTGGGTATTCATTTTTAAATCCCTTAGAAAGTTAATTTTTTAAAAATATTTTTCTGCATTAAAACTTAATTTTCATTATTTAATTGGGTTCTTATTCACTTTTAATTACCTTAATAAACTCCAATTATAAAATGCAATACCCAGTTTCATAAAAAAGTATGAAAGGTGTCTTCTTGCCGAATTTCATACATCTCAAACAAAAATTAAGACGCGTGGAGCATTTTAAAAATGCAAAGCCTTTGAAAATTCCATTTCGAAAAAAATGCATTTAACCTTTTGCTTACGGGTGGGACAGCGTCCATCCCAAACGAAGAACCTCCCAAAAAGACAGGTATTTAACATACCCTATCCCAAACAGTTAACACTCTTTGCAGACATTGGCGTCCATGGAAATCGCCGGCAGAAGCATTGCACCTGCTCGTAAATCCAGTAATTCTAAAGTTTTCAGAAATATACAAATCACTTGTGTACTGTTTATAGTTAGTCGGCTTAATTTTCGAGATATGAACTTTATAATTTTTTTAAAAACTGAACATCTTCAACACTTAACTCAGACAATTGCTCAAACATTAAAGGATTTTTATTAAAATTAATTATTGATCTAGAAACTGGATTTCCTACTGAACATTTTTGTTGGCTTAGTGTTTATACCTATATTTTACAGAAGATATTTCGAGCGAAATAAAGATAAAACTTGCTCAGACAAAAACATTTTTAATGATTTCAAAATATTAAAATATTGAATTTTTTTATACATACATAAATGGTAGTACCATATTTATGAATTGTTTACATTTTTATATTTTAGTTTCGGAAATATAAGTGTCCAAAATGTTTACATTTTTCGTAATACAATCAACCTTCCTATAACGCGATTAATCCGTACCACGTTATAAGACTCAGATTAGTGCAAATCAGATTACTTCGTACCGTGTTATATGGAAACCGTATACCGTGTTGTACGGAAACCGGGTTATAAGAAACTGAGAATTAGTACAAAACAGAACAATTCGTACCGCGTTATATGGTCCGCATTAAGTGAAACTCAGAATATATAAATCAGGCTGATTCGTTCTACGTTATATAAAACTGCATATTTAGAGCATCATGTTATGATGAATACGATTACGTAATATAAGTTTATAGATACATGAGGCAATAAATATATGTTTGCATATTTCGAATTATTTTTATTAGGACTTCATATAAGCAAATTAAAAAATCAATGTGAAATATAATTTAAGAACTTTTTTCCAACAAAAATCCTATTAACATTCATCATCGCTGTCAAATATTAGTGGTCTAATTATTTTTCTTTAATGTCCTCTTCACTTTGCATATCTTCATTTTCGTTTTCAAATGCAGTTTTATTTTATAACTCTACCAAAATCTCTCTATAAAGAGCTAAGCAATTTTGTAATTCTCTTTTAAACTTGGCACTTCGCACTGTTGAAGAATCATTTTCAAAAAAGTAATTTTCTAATTGTTTACCCAAATCCAGTCCCCTTTTCACATCATTTAAATTGAAATTTACAACCTATTCTTTACCCATATGTTCGTCTACCAATGCATTTGAGGTGAATATATTAATTATTTTACAGGGGAGTTTCCTGATAACTGAAATTGAAAACTCGTGATGTACGTGGATGAAAAAACAGGGGAATTCCCCATTTTATTTTCAACCGTAAAAGTGTAATAGAAAAATTCATGCAATAAGTAGACTGTTTAAGCTAATTAAGTTGCATTATGCAAAAACCACGTTTTATGAGTACCGCGTTGTATGGAAACCGCGTTGTATGGAAACCGCGTTTTATAAGTACCGCGTTGTATGGAAACCGCGTTTGATGAGTACCGCGTTGTATGGAAACCGCGTTTTATGAGTACCGCGTTGTATGGAAACCGCGTTTTACAAGTACCGCGTTGTATGGAAATCGCGTTGTATGGAAACCGCGTTTTATAAGTACATCATTGTATGGAAATCGCGTTTGATGAGTACCGCATTGTATGGAAACCGCGTTTTATGAGTACCGCATTGTATGGAAACCGCGTTTTATGAGTACCGCGTTGTATGATGGAAACCACGTTTTATGAGTACCGCGTTGTATGGAAACCGCGTTTTATGAGTACCGCGTTGTATGGAAACCACGTTTTATGCGTACCGCGTTGCATGGAAACCACGTTTTATGAGTACCGCGTTGTATGGAAACCGCGTTTTATGAGTACCGCGTTGTATGGAAACCACGTTTTATGAGTACCGCGTTGTATGGAAAGCGCGTTTTATGAGTACCGCGTTGTATGGAAAGCGCGTTTTATGAGTACTGCGTTGTATGGAAATCACGTTTTATGAGTACCGCGTTGTATGGAAACCGCGTTTGATGAGTACCGCGTTGTATGGAAACCGCGTTTGATGAGTACCGCGTGGCATGGAAATCGCGTTTATGAGTACCGCGTTATGAGGGCTGTCGCAATTTTTGTTCCCAGTTATATAGAAACAGTAATATGAGAGTACCGCGTTAAAGAAGAGTTGACTATACTCCGATTTCAGATGGATACATCGATCATAGACGTTCTTCACTTCAATAAGTTACTTCTTTTAATGATACAACTCATTTTGGGAAAAGTTACCTTTCAGCGATGCGTATAAGGTTGAGAATCAGTTTCTGCCTTCTCCTTTACTAATAGCTTCTAACTTCAACATCCGGGGTATCGTGTGTGTAACAGTTTTCCCGGGAGTCTATTTAAATACTCGAGATTGTGTTTCTTCCTGCTACGAAAACCCGAAACTCCTAAATTGAATTATTTTTATCCCAAAAATAATTGGCATGGTCATAGAAATTGTATCTTTTTTCTATAACAGGAATCGTCTATCGACGGAACGCATGCGGCCTTTAGTAGAATTTTATTCGACTTCAGCCACTTGATATATTTTCATTTCTTGTATACCTAGATCATTATATAAAATTTTTACTTTCCCTGCAATACATGGTAATGTATAGGAAAAACATTGGAATCATGTCGAAAATCATAACTCGAGTTTTTGACGGATCTACATGCTACACGTTTTGAGACATCAAGAACACGAAAAAACTGTTTTCAGCGTGACGTATGCGTGTGTATGTCTATTTGTACAATTTCCACTCTAACTCAATGACTGAATTTCACAAAATTTGGTAGATAAGTCACTTGTGGTTAACCCTGGTGCTGATTAGATTTTGGTACGATTCGGAAAAACAAAACATGCCTTTTTTAGGAAACAGCCCTCAAAAATCGTCAACATTTAAAATAAAATACTACGTCTGCTCAAATCTATCAATGAATTAAAAATACTTGTTTTATGCGTAATGTTTGGCGAGTAATTAAACTTGTTTTGTGGGTAATTTTGACGATAATGTATGTTTGGATGTGTGTCCACTCTAACTGAAAAACTAATTGACCGAATTCTGTAAAATTTGGTAAATTAGTCCCTTGCGGATGACCCTGGTGCTGATTAGATTTTGGTACGATTCGGGATAAAAAAAAAACTATGCCCTTTTTGCGAAATAGTCTGAAAAAATTGCCTTCATCTACTTTAACTAAAAGACTAAAATACCAAATTTCACAGGATTTGGTAAATAAGGCACTTGTGGGATACCCTGGTGCTGGTTAGATTTTGGTACGTTTCGAAAAAAAGAACCTGCCGTTTTGAGTGAAATGGCTCGCAAAAATCGTTAAAATCTAAAATAAAAGACTACGTATATTCAAATATATCAATTAAATGCTTGTTTTATATGTAATTTTTGACGATGAGAAAAGTAAGACCAATCTCATTATTCTAAAGGACTAGCCGTTCTCGAGATATTGAAGTTTTTCGCTATGCCACCTTTGAAAATAAGTCCATTTACTAAATTAAACCGAAAGTTAAATTAAAAGTGCAAATTCAGCGTCATTTAAAATAATTATGAGTGTTTTTTATGCAATTAAACTCTTTAATAAGTTATTGAAGAAATTAAGAGAGCTTGAATATGAGTGAAAGTACGTGAAAGTCATGTGCTGCCCACATCAGATTTTTTATGTTCAAATGCAAATTTTTAATTTCAAAATCGCTGTTTTTCGTACATCTAATGTGAATTGTTATAATCTCCTTATATTGAGAATTCTATTTATCAAAATATTATGCAATATGTTGTTGAAACACAATACTGTCCTGATTTGCTCGCTTCTTTCTTCTTTTTCTCCCCCCTGTGTCTCAAAAGTATGATAGTTTAAAAGCAAGATTTTCAACCAATTATCATTACAGAAACGTCTCTGTTATCGGACCTCGGTGATACATTTAGCGATCTTTGTTAAATTTCCCTAAATGTAGCCAATTTGGTGTTATTTAGAAAGTTCCATAAACTTCGAGAAATTAAGAGATTTTCTTTAGAAAATTGTAACAATACGCTAAAATCGTTCCAGCATTCATTCAGATGGTGTGCAACAGTTTCCAGTATTCATTGCGTTACTGTGCGGCGTGCCAGAATTCATTGCGGAGATGTGAAGCAGTTTCCAGTATTCATTGAGATATTGTGCAGCGTAACGGCATTCATTGCGATATTGTACAGTGTTCCAGCACTCATTACGATATTGTGCAGTTTTCCAGCATTCATTGCGATATTGTGCCGTGTTCCAGCATTCATTGCGATATTGTGCACTGTTCCAGCATTCATTGCGATATTGTGCAGTGTTCCAGCATTCATTGAGATATTGTGCAGTGTTCTAGCAGTCATTGCGATATTGGGCACCGTTCCAGCATTCATTGCGATATTGCGCAACAGTTTCCAGTATTCAGTTCAATATTATGTACGGTGTTGTGCAGCGTTCCAGCATTCACTGGGTTGATGTGCAACAGTTTCCAGTATTTCAGTATTTACTGCGGTATTGTGTGCGGTATTGTGCAGGGTACCAGCATTCATTACGGTATTGTATGCAATATTGTGCAGCGTTCCAGCATTCATTGCAATATTGTGCAACAGTTTCCAGTATTCAGTTCAATATTATGTATGGTATTATGCAGCGTTCCAGCATTCATTGGGATAATGTGCAACAGTTTCCAGTATTTCAGTATTTATTGCGGTATTGTGTGCGGTATTATGCAGCGTACCAGCATTCATTACGGTATTGTGTGCAATATTGTGCAGCGTTCCAGCATTCATTACGGCATTGTGTGCAATATTGTGCAGTGTTCCAGCATTCATTGCGATATTGCACAACAGCTTACTGGTACAATGCCGTTCAAATTTTCTCGTGTCTTTTTCTCGATGCAAATAAGTTTTACGCGATGTAAAGTTTGCTTGATGTAAAGAAAGATTTACAGTAACTAATTGTCATTACAGGAGGATCCGGATAGTTTGACCTCGGCGATTAACTTAACAATATTGGCGGCAAATTGGGCTACATATCGCCAGCTTGATGACTTTTGGTGAGTTTAGGTAACCTCCAAAAACTAAGTGATTTGTCAGGAATTTCGCGAGTTAAAATAAGTAAGGGGCATTGAGGCAATTGTCAAAATGTGTTGAAATTGTTCCATCATTCACATCAAAGTACTAGAATAATTTCTACCTATTTTGAAACTTCATTGAACAGTACAAAAATGTGAAAACAAACTTACATTTTCCTATATTACTTTCCCTATATACATAGTAAAATGTATAGGGAATGTGCTGTGATTGGGTCAAAAATTCGAATTCGAGGTTTCGAAGGAAAAGCACGTTTTAAGCATTCCTGAACTGGAATCTAACGTGTTTGAGGTGCTGTATGTGTGTATATGCATATGTAAGTGAGTGTGGCTGTGAATCTGTAGAAGCAATATCTTACGAAGGAAAATTTGGTGTATTACAAACAGTAAATACTGGAGTCCCATTGATTTTAAACGCAATCGAATATTCGGAACATCGCCAGATGTTCGAATGAAATTTTAAAAAAATCAATAAAAAATCAGAACCCTCAATAGTGTTACACAAATAATTATTTCTTACTTAATTTTTCATTAAAAAACGAATAACACAACTTTAAAACGCTAACATGAACTTTTCTGGAAATATTACAAATTTTTCAAACAAATTTATAAAAAATTACAAAATTAAAAATTATTAACTATTATGAAATGTGTTTACTTTTCATATGTAATATTATGCAATAAATTTGTAAACATTATACTCGTAGATCTAGTTCATTCCAAAGATACTTTAAGTAATAGTTTCATATTTTGACGCTTAACAATTTGTCAGTAGTCATTTATTTATATAAATAAAATTGAAAATCTGTCTGTCTGTCTGTCTGTTCCATCATCACGGAAGAACGGCTAAACCGAATTTCATGAAATTTTGTGGGTAGCCTGGAAATAGTCCCACTTAAAATTTAGTTCATGTTTGGAGTTTCTACGATCAGTGGTTCTCGAGATATTAGTACAAAACAAAATTTTCGTTTGTCTCATCATCACGGAAGAACGGCTAAACCGAATTTGATGAAATTTTGTGGATAGCCTTGAAATAGCCCCCATAAATTTAGTCTAAGTTTCAAGTATCTAAGATCAGCGGTTGTTGGGATATTAATCAAAAACGAACCTTTTCCCTAGGAGTTCTACTCTCTAACTCCGTGGTTTATCCAAACGAAAAGCTTGAAAATCGTTTGAAAGTGAATTAAAATTTTATCTTTGAGTTTGGTGGGAGACTTTTTGCTCTAATTAGTCACTTTCTGAAAACATGAATTGTTTGAACCATGATTTAAATGAAAAACCTATCTGCATGGTTTATTTTACACAAACTTGTACTGAACAAAAGTATAAAGAAATCAAAATGGTTATTTAATTTTGCAATTTATGAGGAAGATTCTATCTTATATCATGTTGCTCAAAAACGCAATTAAATTAAATTTATCTGTTAATTTTAATTATCATTTTTTCGATTTGAATGGATATAAACATGGATATAAAAATATATTTTAGAAAAAAACGATTTGATTTTTCTTATAGCATTTTTGACTGGATAATATCAATTACGGTCTTCAGGTTTAAACGGTATTATTATTGATATTTTCAGGTATTATTGATTCAGGGATAATTGATATTTTCAAGTTATTATGCCACTGTTTTATTATGACAAAAATTACTTAAACTCATATATTGTACGTTGTACGAGTAATCTTCTACAAATACACGGGTATATCTTCTAATCTTCAGTAATATAAGTAGTACAAGTATATTGGCATATGTTTGATATATATTGGCATATACTGGAATCTATTACGACATTCTGGTATAAAGATTACGGGGATTATTGATATTTTCAATTTATTACGTCATCTCTTTTATTTTGGCAAAGATTTTTGAGACTCATATTGTAATACGGGTAATCTTCTAATGTTCTAATACAGGTTATATCTTCTAATATTCGCGTATATAAGTAGTACGGGTCCTATACAATTTTAATGCTTTCATTTGGCATATATTGATTCAATTCCTTTTTTTTTTTTTTTTTTGTAAATTTGCTTACAAAAGGGGCCAGGATGTTTTATTCTTCAGATCTGCCCGTGAAGATAATTTTTCATAGTAAAAACATATATTCTTAAACTCCTCTTTAGGAGCAATAAATTTAATATTTTAACCGAATTTACACATAATTGCGAATTATAGGTTTCTTTATATTATATACTCAGTACGAAGAACTGGTATGCTGCTAGTCTATATAAATAAAATTGAAAATCTGTCTGTCTGTCTGTCTGTTTGTCACGTTATCACGGAAGAACGGCTGATCCGAATTTGATGAAATTTTGTGGGTTACTTGGAAATAGTCTCACTTAAAATTTAGTCCATGTTTGGAGTTTCTACGATCAGTGGTTCTCGAGATATTAGTACAAAACGAAAATTTCGTTTGTCTCATCATCACGGGAGAACGGCTAAACCGAATTTGATGAAATTTTGTGGATAGCCTTAAAATAGCCCCCCATAAATTTAGTCTAAGTTTCAGGTATCTAAGATCAGCAGCTGTCGGGATATTAATCAAAAACGAACCTTTTCCCTAGGAGTTCTACTCTCTAACTCCGTGGTTTATCCAAACGAAAAGCCCGAAAATCGTTTAAAAATAAATTAAAACTTTATCTCTGAGTTTGATGGGAGATTTTTTTGCGCTAATTAGTCACTTTCTGAAAACATGAATTGCTTGAAACATGATCTAAATGGGAAATCTATCTCCATGGTTTATTTTACACAAACTTTTACTGGACAATGAAAAGTATAAAGAAATCAAAATGGTTATTTAATTTCGCAGTTTATGAGGAAGATCGGGGACGAAGATCTGTACGAAGAACGGGTATTCTGTTATTATATCTATATAAATAAAATCGAAAATATTTCTGTCTGTCTGGTCATCACGGGAGAACGGGTGAAGTGAATTTCATAAAATTTTGTGAGCAGCCTAGAAATAGTCCCACTTAAAATTTAGTCCATGTTTGGAGTTTCTACGATCAGTGGTTCTCGAGATATTAGTAAAAAACGAAGTTTTCGTTTGCCTCATCATCACGGGAGAACGGCTGAACCGAATTTGATGAAATGTTGTTGATTTTTGGATATACATTGGCATATATTGGAATCAATTACGACCTTCTGGTATAAAGAGTACGGGGATTATTGATATTTTCAATTTATTACGTCATCTCTGTTATTTTGGCAAATATTTTTGAGACTCATATTGTAATACGGGTGATCTTCTACTAACACACTGGCATATTTTCTAATCTGCAACAATATAAGTAGTACGGGGTTGCATATATTGATGTTCTCCGAAGAAACATCAAATGTAGAACTAAACATTACATACATTATGCCATAGGTCTCATACATCATTTTATCACTGCCAACGGCCCTACCGTGCAGAAAACACCGGTTCTCGTTAGATCACCGAAGTCAAGCAGCATCGGGCGCGGTTAGTACTTGGGTGGGTGACCACCTGGGAACACCGCGTGCTGTTGGCATATTTCGGACGCGGTAGCCCGGTGGTTTGCGCGCTGGATTTGGACGCTGCCACAACTGCCGCCGTGTTCATGCGGAGTACGATCACGTTAAACATGTGGGTCCGTAAGTCCTTTCGAGAGGTTGGTGGTAGGGGATGGAGGGTACGGTCCCTGTGGATGCCTCCCCCACTGGGTTCCGGTCTAAATTGGGTGGCACTTCCCGGCCGTCCAAACGGTTACTTTACACCTTTCTGGTAGGTCGGACGGTCTGGGTCTCAACAACAACATAATTTTTTTCACTGTGAAAGAAGTAAATTTATTGCATTATATACAGCATATATATTATTGCATTATATAAGGTGGTATATCATGTGCTGCCCACATCAGATAATTTAAATTATATAATCGTTTGTTTTTAAAGGATTTAGACGCAAATTCTCTATAACTTGAATAATATTTTGAAAAAACGGCTTTCATACATCGTTTCCATTATATTTTAATCCGCCATTTCTCTACCGAAATTTACTCAAAGCACAGTTGATCAAATGCAAGTCAGAAAAGAAACAAAATATTTAAAATCAGGTCTACAAAAACGGACAACTGTTGCTTTTGACGATAAAAATTTCTGGAATTAAAACCGTTCCAACCCCACAGATTTCAATAGACTTGGCTGAAATGTAGGCGCGAATTGCTATGTGGCAATACCGCTATGAGCTTTAATTAAGAATATATCCAACTCTTAATTATGAGAGTTATTAGCATGTCTTAATAAGCATCGTACTCATTAAGTGTAAAGTTTATTCCCACACACATTTCACAAAACTCACTGCAGTCGTTACAGCCGTTATGATTCTAATTAGCAATGCTCTATTTCGCTACAATTCAATATTGATTACTGGACGTCTGATGGATAGAAGAAATATTAAGTTTGTTGCAGTTGTGATATTAGCAATGGAAAGTTCATGCTGCATAAATTAAGTAGAACTATTTTGACTCTGTCAAGAGAATTCTTGTTAACTGCCGTGCCATTTGAAATATTCTACTGATTTCAGTTTATTAATAAGCGAAGAATCCGCTTGATTCAGTTTTCCAATGGAACAATATTCCATTAAGCTAAATATTTCATTAAACTGAGAATACTTAAATCCGTTAAAGCTTCAATTGCACCATTTTATCTATTTATACGCGTTATGCGTAGATGTTACCACACCGTAAAATATACTGCAACCTTTGTTCATCTTCTTTTCAGATACTTTGTTGATAATTTGGCAAACTGATAAAAAAAGCCACAATTACAGGCGTTCATGAAAATACCAGCTTCATTTCTGAAATATTCAGCTAATTATCTTCTACCGTAGCATAGTAGTAGAGGAAGGGGTGTTCACCGCCAGTGACGGTATGTGCGGTATGCGGTATGCGGTATGGCCGCCATCTTGAATTCCGTAATCCTGGACGGGGGTGTAAAAGGGGGATAAATGAAAAAAAGTGGGGGTAAAAATTTTGGAGAAACTTTTTGTCGGGTGGCAACGATGTCGTAGTCTTGTACGAGGGGTTGAGGGGGAAATAAATTTTTTGGAACGAGATTTTTCTAAGTATGGAAGAAACTTTTCTTGAGGTGGCAACGCCGTCGGTGGCGGTATGGACCATCAGTGCCCTCTAGCGGCGGAAAGTGGAACTATCCAGGATGGAACTTAGAAATATTTTTCTGTTTCGGTTGCCATAGCAACACCTGGGGGAAGAAACTTTTTTCGAGGTGGCAACACCGTCGGTGGCGGTATGGAACCATCAGCGCCCCCTAGCGGCGAAAAGTGGAACTATGGGGGGGTTAAACTTCAGATTTTTTCTAAGTATAGGAGAAACTATTTTCGGGGTGGCAACGCTTGGGGTTCACCGCCAGTGGCGGTATGGAGCCATCAGCGCCCCCTAGCGGCAGAAAGGAGAATTAAAATTGGGATTTTTTTCTCTTTTTATAAATGAGTTAATTCCCAAGTAGCACGATCTGGATTTAAAACGTTGCAAACTTGTTGCTATCGTTTCCTTTTCGTTTGGTTGCAAATATTGCGATTTAAAAATTATTTTAAAACGAATTATTTATTACGTTGCTAAATGGATTATATATTTCGTTTTTAAATCATTTTAATGTTGTTGCATTTATCTGAAAAGTTTTATCTTCATTATTCGCAACAAATTTTTCAACGAATAACTCCAAACAATCCATTTTTTTAAAGAATAACTCCAATCAATCCATATTTTCAGAGAATTTCTCCCTATTTTCATCCGAAAACTTATCGGATGCTAAATTTTCTAATAAGTACAGCGTAAAACACATACTGTGTTGTTCGAGTTTAGTATGTTTAATGGGTTTTTTGTTTTCAAAATTTTCAATATTAAATTTGTATTTTATACATATTTTGTTATTTTTACTGAGTTTCAAATTATTAAAAATTTAAAGTATAATTTTCCAAACGATGATCAGTTTTAAAAATCAAATTAAACCATTGATATTCGTGGCTTTTAAAAGGTATATGGTTAAATATTCTTATTTCAGTTCTTTGTCATCAAAAATTTTATGACTTCTACTAAAAATGCACTTAAGGGGGGAGGGGGGGGGTACGGATTAGGATTACCTCTTTTTTCTATTCTGACCAACACTCATAAGTATAATTACTATGAAATATATAAATGCGAAATTTTGGACTAATAAACACAATACCTAAACATTGGAGTAGCCGAAATGAGGGATGGGGGTCGACGGTCAAATTATTTCGATAGTAATAAATATTTTCAGATAATGATGAATAAACGACGTTATTAAGCCAGTGTGTGGGTGTGAAGAGGGGGAGATTATCACTCCTCTTACTTTTGTACAGTATATGAAGAAAATGTTCAAAATAAATTTAATGAAGGAGAATTGTATCTGTATATCAACTTTATGTATAAATTCGATATTTCCTTTACAATTAGTTACGCTACTTTTCTCCTGCATTTTATCATGTTTATTTAATCTAAATTTGACAATCAATATCCATATTTTAGCATAGGCGTAGCCAGGATTTAAGAAAGGGGGGGGGGCGACGATCAAATGTGTTGGATTTCATTTTTCAATATGTACGATTTCGGAGAATTAATATAGTGTATTCTGACGTTAACAGGGTAAATTACGCCCCCCCTCCCACTCATAGGCGTAACCAGGATTTCGAAAAGAGTAATGAAAGGGACTGTACACAATCCTTACAATTTTAATTTCATACTCCAACCACATCTTTAACATATTTCATTAAACAAATTATCCCAATTAATATCAATGTATTGAAACAAATTTACGGTTTAATACGTTTTCATGTAGCTCCCCCCCCCCCCCCCCCCCCCCCGTAAACATCTTTGAAATTATTTCATTTTAAAAATATTATTTAAGTTATACATTTAACAGATATTTGACATTACAAATGTTTTCATTTAAAAAAAGGCGATAATAAAAATTGACTGAGTAGATTTCTAGAAATGTGGTGGGAGTACAATCTTGCGAAATTTATTGACACAGTGACAGAATCTAGACTTCAAAAAATCAGATATTAATATTTATCTCACTATTTAGCGATAAGTCTCCCTTACTTTATGTATATATGGTAACCTTGTAGCAGCTTTTTGTATGTTTCTACTACCAAATACTATGTGACCACACAAATATTGGCGCCAAAAGTATTTGCCAACTTGGCGTGGAACAACTGTGTTCTAACGCGCATGCCCAGCTCTTTTGTGTACCGACTACCGTGTTTATCTTGGGTTTGGCGCCTATTATGGTATGTATTATTGGTTTTTCCTTCTAAAATTATTTAAAATATAATAAAATATTATTTTATATGTATTGTAGATACATAGTAGATCTACGATGTATCTACATCGTAGAAAATAGTATCAATTGTATACTTATGTAGTGTGAAATTACTAGGGCTAGTCTTATATCTTGTCCAGCATAATAATCTAAAGTTGAGAAAGTAGGTATGTACTTGTGCGTCAACATTAGAATATTTTATGATATCGGACCAGTTTGAAAAACAAAATACTGGTAATAAACTATTCAAGTAAAAAAATAATTTACTAAATTGAATTACTAAACAAAATCAATTTTAATTTGTTAAAATGGCTTTTGCTGTTAAAAGAATTACATTTTCTCTTGAAAATAAAATTTTACACCGAATCGGACATTCAAAACAACATTCAATTTTCGTAACATTTATTTGAAACATAGTTAAGAGTTGTAAATAATAAAACGTGCACAAGTACTTTCCAAATTTGAGCAATTTTTGTGGATAAAACAATATGAATCTAGCCTTTTTATTGTATGCAGATATTTTTTCTGATAGTTATATTCTATCTTTGGAAGGTTATATTTGGAATTATTTATTATATTCTGGAAGGTTCTTGTGATTTTGATCTTAGCACTTGCAAATTGTGTAGCCTGAGCTAAATTGTGAATGAATTTTATATCAGCTACTTGGAAGGACTGCAATTATCAGTACCCACTAAAATTGAGGCAGATAGCAAGTTTTCTTGCTGCACTGCAGTTAACGTTTATTCCCTGCTGATGAGCGCATAAGTGCGAAACCAGTCCATGAATACTGTTATCTACAGTGGGAGTGACTTCCTTAGTTATCTCCTAATTTAATGCATTTATAGCTAAAATTTGCAACAAATTTTATTTTAACATTTATGTTCACAGATACTATTAATTTTTATTTTCTTCTGGGTAAATATTTGAACTTGAGCACAAAACTAATAATTTACATTTGTGCAGAATAATTCTGTCACTATTTGCTGTTTTACATTCCATTCGCAAAAAAGTTATATTTGAAATGTTGTTTGTAGAAGTGGGTCAAAAACAATTCTAAGTATTTTAAATATAATATTTTCATTCAACATTTTTTATTAAAATACAATTTTATATTTATTTTAGCAATTTAAAATGTTTTTCAGTTGTTAAATTTTAACTTAACGGTTTTATTCAAACCACTGTTAAATACATAAAATACACAAACAAGTATTTTTCTTTTGAGCATGTAGTTGGGACGTGGAAACTGAAGAAACCTAATGAGAACCAAATGGAGGTTCCCGACATAATTTCACATTACATACTTCAATTTGGAGGGTGTCCATATATAGCCTTTTACACTTCTACTCTTTTGTTTATAATTTACAGTATTTACACCATTCTAAAATTTTATTATGCATATAAGATTGTATTGCATAAAATCCATGAGAAAATACGTAAATTATAGGTACGCTTTTAAAATATAAGTAAAACAGTAGCATAGACATTGAGTTGATTTAAAATGGGTGGGAGTAGATTACTTCATACAAATCATATGGATAGGAAAGAAAATCGGATCTACTAAAGTAAAGGGATAGAACATATAGAATAATTATGTGGAATATAAGATACAAGATCAGGGGCAAAAAATGTAACATAACAGAGCACTTAGCAAGCAAAATGTAAAAATGAAATATGAAGCTGTTTCAAGGATATGCTGGATTCCCTTCATCAGTGAAAAAAATTATCAACAAATCTGAAGTCGAAAAGATGAAATCGATACAAAGAGAAGAGCCAGAGAGGTATATATGCATTTAAAATTAGAACACAGCAAAATTGAGAAGGATTCAGGATCTACTAAAGAAAGTCAATCTATAAGCATAGAACTAACACACAAGCTGCATTATTCCAAAACATTACAAAAATGTCCCAAGGACATTTGTCAAATGGCAAGGCCCAACCTTGTGAAAACAATTCCAAATGTCACATAAGAGTTTCAAAAGGTTTTGATTTGTGTTTACTAATGTTTGTAAAATTATTAGGGACCGAACAAGACAGAAAAATAAAATACAGTACTGAACAAATCATTAACTAAAATACTTAACTTCTGAATATGAAAGGTATATAAAAGTCAAAATCATAAATTAACAAACAGTTTTGTATAATACTAGTGCAAGAAATCTGAAAATAATGGTCAGAATTTCAACACTGTTGAGCAAGCAATCGGATATATTTTCCTGTTTTGTGACATAGTTTTATATTCATTAATTCAAAATTTAAGTTCACATTTAGTTTTCATACTCCTTAATACAGATTTTGAGAGCATATTTAGTTTCATCAATATATCAAAGGCCATACTGGGAAAAAAATAAGATTGGAAAACTTGAGCTTACTGTAAGGAAGAAGATGCTTGCGATAACTTGTGTTTACTAATTGTAAGCAAAATATTACAATTAAATTTTCTATGGATTTTAGTAATTTACTGACTGACCTTTTGAAAAAATGGTATAATGATAGTATTAGAATCTTTTTCAGAAACAAGTTCACATAAAGATTTATAAAATTTTTGATTAACATTATAAGCAAATACTTGAAGAGCTAGCTGTTCAATAGTAACAGCATTTCGATACTTATTAATCTCAGGATTGAGTAGATCCATTGTAGAACACAATGTGAAAACATATTCAAAGAAATTATACAGAGGTGAATATATTAAAAAAAGGTTTATGAAAGACTGTAGTGGAAAATTGTCATTGTTGCCTATAAATCTAAAGATCTCGAGTAGAATATTTATATTTTCATCTGTATAGAACCATTGTCTATACACAATGTTTTCTTCATTATTCTAGGAAATCTACTTTAGCAACTGTGGGGTTTAAACCCCACTGCTGGTGTCAATTGACAATTTTCAGAATTCATCTCAAGTCTTATTGCAGTGTCGGCTATGAATGGTTTGCAGGTAAGTTAGTTTCACAAATGAATTGTTTGTTAAAAATACCCGTACATCAGTTAAAAATAGAGATATCGATTTTCTGGAAAATTTTGAACTTACTCTTAAATATTAAAGCATATAATAAAGCATTTTTTTTTATCCCAAAATCTAATCATTTGCATATCTCCTCAAACAATATCTACATGCCAAGTTTTGTGATTGTAGGTCAATTTCTTATGGGTTCATATATACATTTTTTTTGCAACAGTACCTATAGATGTTTAGGTAACAGTAAAGTAATGAGTATTCACTCTTACATAGTTAGTCCTAACTTATAACCCTTAATCTGTCGATGTTGTGATAGTGATATCATCACATCTATCCATCATTCAATGCTCCCAAGTAGTTGGATTTTTCTGGAGGATGGAGACCTGATGTTAGTGTTTCTTTCCCAATAAGCTTCTGAATCTATATTTCCTATCTCGACATGTTATTTTTTTATAGTGCATTTTCTGTTGTTTCTTTTTTTTTCATGCTCTTTTATATAAATTTTGAATTTCAATTTCCAAACAAGCATGTGAAGACTGAGCCAACGATTAAAATGTTGGATAGCGCTGCAAAACTAATCAAAATTGTGAGAAGTTAAAGAGCTGAAAATTTTGAAACTGGTAATTTTGAAAGTAGAGATCAATTGAATAAAAATATTCTCTCTTACTTATTGCAGCACCATAGAACCATTATTTTGTGGCCGATATTTTTACAAGCAAATCGGAGGCAATCATACAGCAGGACAGCTTCTGGCACAAGCTACTGAACAACCTCACACAGCTTAAACATGAACAGAACATGTCGAAAGCCCAGACCATCCGTCTCGTCCGAGGACTTAGAGAAACCATTTGGATGGCCGGATGAACAGAACATGTGGCAGAGTTGGGCAGAATATATTGAAAATGTATTTTCGATACAAAATGCATATATTTAGGGCATGAAGTACAAAATACTTTTCAAATTTCAAAAATTCCAAATACAAAATACAATGAAATCTCTTTAATGCAGACAGTCAAGGACCGCCAAATTTTGTCCGCACAAAGAGCAGGACACATATTTCAGTATTTTTGGAACTACATACAGTAATAACTAAAATAAATACTAATGTACTATGTATCATGAATGAATACTACTACATACTTAGAAAGCATTTACAATGAAACAAATAATACAGTACTTATATACATACGGTGGAAACTCATTTATTTTCATCTAAAGAACAAACTCATTTTTCTATTCCACATTCGTAATTTATTCCTGATTAAAGAAATGAGTAATCTTTTGTTGCTTCAGGTGGGAGAACGATCTTTTTTCTATATTATTCTCCAGGTTCGCAAGGCATTCAAAGGTTTGATCTGTAACATATTTTGACTGACAATATTGACACAGAGTTGTGAGCATGTTCTGGACTTCATGTGTCATCGGCGATGGAATGTCTTCTACTTCTTCACTGTCACTGGAGATTCCTTCCGAGAGGTTGGTGGTAGGGGAAGGAGGGTACGGTCCCTGTGGATGCCTCCCCCACTGGGTTCCGGTCTAAATTGGGTGGCACTTCCCGACCGTCCAAACAGTTACCTTACACCTTTCTGGTAGGTCGGACGGTCTGGGTTTCAACATCAACAACAACTGTCACTGGAGATTTCTTGTCCCGTCTCATATGTTACTGCATTAATAATTTTCTTGTCTGAGAGTTTATCCAAAATAATCGCCTCATCGTCAAAAGTTTTAGGATCAATTCCTTATCACATCCAGCTGCAGTTGCTGCTTGCTGGGTATTCCCGAGCAGGGCTAAGTCTTGAGTGATCTCGTCTGATGTCATATCCCCACCTTTTTCAAACCGTGAATGGTGGAAGCAGTTGACGATAGTTGTAGCCGAAACCTTCTGCCAGGACCGCTGAAGCCATTTCATTGCTTGAAGAACATTCACATTAGAAGTGATGGAGTACTCGTTTACATTAATTGCATGTCCCAGAAAGATCCGCCGATACTGGACTTTCAAAGATTTTATAAAGCCTTAATCCTTCGGTTGAAGCTTTAAAGTACAGTTGGGTGATAAAAAAATCATCTTTGCTGTTTTCAGCCTAGGAATTTGTGAAGGGTGGGTCGGGCAGTTATTCATGAACAACGCCACCTTTCGTTTCTCTTTACAGAATCGTTTATCCAATTCGCGAACATACTTTAAAAAAAAAACCATTGTCATCCTGGCTTTTTGATTCCAAAGAAAATCCAAAAGCATTCGTTAGGTTTCTTTTGAAAAACAGGTGAGTGAACAAACACATCTCTCGAAATAATTTTTTTTCTCAAAATTTTTCTGAAGAAGGCATGTTTTGCAATAAATTCTTAAATTTTTGTCCCCATTATCTGATTAACGGTATGCATTAAACAATGCTTTTAACATTGAATGTCTATATACCAAGACGGTGAATGAGAGTTTGTCCGCACTAATGAGAAATCCGCATTAGCGGGTACTGCATTAACGAGATTTCACTGTACATGTATTTTCAAATTGAACATTGCTGTGTATTGGACTGAATTGAATTTTCAATGCAAAGCAACATTTGTCTATACATTTTATTGGAAATAGACAAACCTCATATTTGTTAAATATTAATATTAGCATTTTAAAAAGATTAGAATGTATTGCAGAAGTATGATTTAAGACTAAACTCTTTGAAATTTTGCAGAAGTATGATTTAAGACTAAACTCTTTGAAATTTTAAATCCCCAAATTACAAAGATATAATATAAAATCTGATGTGGCCAGCACATAACTTTCCCTACAGACATAAACTCATTTTCTCTTTATTTCTTTATTAATTAATTGCACAAAATAACACACATTTTTTTAAATTACACTGAATTTGCACTTTTATATCAATTTCCATTTGTGTAACAAACATGCAAAAAAACTAAAATATCTCGAACCGCTAATCCTAGAGTAATAGGGTTGGTCTTATTCTTATAAATCTAAACCCTGGGGCTTTCTCCACCGTATTTGGGGTTTTGTGTAAGTTTTTTTAAAAATTAAATAGATGAGTAACATTTAAATGCATAATTTGGACCACAAACGACTTTTCTCATTTTGGGGTTCTGCCTTAAAATTATATTTCAAAAGCGTTCCGCTACTAGAAAAGTTTGAAAAACATTGCTATAGTGAAACCCATTATTATCTCTAGAATTCGCCTTTAAATCCGTATTCATTATCATCTAAGTTTTATCTATAGCCAATCTTAAGAAATATGTTTTCAATTTTTCTAAGAAATTTTTTTGAACCAGAAGTGAAAAGACTGGAGGTGGAAATTCTTAGTTATCCCCCAATCCACTTCGGAATTTTATGCTGTTTCCATATCAGTCATTATCTCTATGTACAGCAAATTCTAAAAAATAGCTAAGGAAAAATCTTAAATCAGAAGAACCCGTAAGTAAAAATTCTTAGTGAACAACCGTACTTCTTCTAGAATTCCATATCATCAGTTATCATCTAAGCTATACCGGGTGAGTCAGAACTCTTGGGCGAAAAGAAGGGCAATAAATCATATCTACAAGCAATTTTTGTCATACAAAGCAGGGTCATAAATCTAGAGATGAACCGCTAGACGTCACTGACATTGAACTCAATAACGACTACGTCAGAACTAGCCAGGGTTTAAGCTGAGTTTAAAATTTCTTTAGCAAAAAAGCTAAAACCTCTTGTTTCATTTTCACGTTATGGATAGTCTGTTAGCATTTTGCGAAAAATGCGATCGTAGCAAGCGGAAATATTGGAACTAGCTAGCAAACCTCAACTTGCAGCACCACTGTTATTCTCTTGTAAAGTAATCGAAAATAATTATTTTGTTTGCAGACGATTTTTACGTACTTGTGGAAACAGCTTTTAATTGTTTATTCTAGTTGACAGAATTTTGGTTAAAAAACGGTAGAAAGAATAAAAGCTCGGAAGAAATAAACGCATAAAGCTGTGGTTTTTCCCACTAATCGTCATTTCCACCATGGATTGTAGAAGGAATGACTGGTTTCACAAATCAGGAAAAGGTGGACATGCATTTTATGCATGGTACTGCAGATGAAACTGCTCGTAAAGCCCAAAGACTATACCTGGGGTGTTTCTCGACAAGACGCTTGCCAAACTGAAAAATCTTTCAGCAATTGCATCAGTGTCTGTGTGAAACTGGCTCCTTTGTCAGCGGTATGCATAATACAGGACGTTCCATGAGTGTGAGGACGCCACAAGTTGAAGACAAAATTCTGCAGAGGGTTGAAGATTGTCCGGAAAGCAGCACGCTGGCACTTTCCCGTGCCTTAAATGTGTCTTAAAGAATGGTTTGCCGAGTATTACGGAATGAAGGATTACACCCCTACCATGCGCAGAAAGTACAAGCCTTGACACCTGCAGATTTACAGCCATGTGCCGATTTTGCACACTGGTTTCTGAAACAGATGGCAGCGCAGCTTGATATTAGTGCACATGTTTTATTTACGGACGAATGCACCTTTACTCATGAGGGCATTTTTAATATGCACAATTTTCATGTTTGGGCATCTAGAAATCCACATGTCCACATTCCTTCCAGCAGTGCTTCATAAATGTTTGGGCTGGAATTGTCCATGATCATTTGATTGGCCCATATCTTCTACCATGCCGACTGGATTGTAGAACATACTTCCTATTTTTACAGGAGGTATTGCCACAGTTATACAACATGTTCCTGGGGCCAACGGCCGTACCGTGCTGAAAACACCGGTTCTCGTTAGATCACCGAAGTGAAGCAGCATCGGGCGCGGTTAGTACTTGGTGGGTGACCACCTCGGAACGCCGCGTGCTGTTGGCCATCTCGGGTGCGGTATCCCCGTGGTTTGCGCACTAGATTTGCACGCTGCCACAAATGCCGCCGTGTTCATGCGGAGTACGATCACGTTAAACATGTGGGTCCGTAAGTCCTTCCGAGAGGTTGGTGGTAGGGGAAGGAGGGTACGGTCCCTGTGGATGCCTCCCCCACTGGGTTCCGGTCTAAATTGGGTGGCACTTCCCGGCCGTCCATACAGTTACCTTACACCTTTCTGGTAGGTCGGACGGTCTGGGTCTCAACAACAACAACATGTTCCTGTCAACATTAAAGCATGTATGCGGTTCCAACATGATGGAGCACTACCCCATTTCAGCGTGGATGTGCGACACACCTTAGATGATACATTCCCAGGGCAATGGATTGGTTGGGTTGGTCCTATAGCTTGGCCGGCACGACCGCCTGATCTCTCTTGTCTCGACTTCTTTTTATGGGGCCATATGAAAAGTCTCATCTACGCTAACCCCATCGACTCCAACGAGAACCTTGTTGCTAGGATTGCTGTTACTGCCAGTGTTGTGCAAGATATGCTGGGTGTTTTTGCTAACGTGCGCCGCTCGCTACATCGCAGGTGTGAAGCCTGCATTACTGCTGGTGGTCGTACTTTTGAACAGTTTCTGTAACTTTGTCCATGCATTCTGCAATTTCTGTCAGTAAAACGTACTATGTGCCTACTCTGTCATTTTTGTGTTTCCTCTTTTCATGAGAGAATCATCACTACCACTTAGCGGTTCACCTCTTGCGTTGCGACCCTGCTTTGTATGACAAAATTACTTGATGTGATTTATCACTCCTTAAAGTTTGGTTCAAGAGTTCTGACTCACCCTGTATATATAGCCAATTTTGAGATATAAAATTTGCAAGTGACAATTTTTGAACCGGAAATAAATAAGTAGAAATCCATATAGTGAACCTCTAACCTCTCAGAAATAGGATGCTAATTTCAAATCAGTCATCATCTGAGCTCTATCTATAGCAGATCCCTGGAAATAGATGTTTCAAGAAAACATTTTTCTGAAAGAATATAGTATGGCAAATTTTTACCAACAATAAAACTCATAATATCATGCAACCTCGATTAAACAAATGCCATATGCTTGTCAAATCGAGGTACTACTACATAAAACTAAAATCTTATCTTTATATGTGGTTTAAAAAAATACCATTTATAATGACATATTTTTAAATTTTAATATCCTTAGTAAAGATGCCTAACATTTTTAATAGCCTTGTAATATTCCTTGTAAATATGCACACATTTATGCAATTTATAAATGTAATACTACATGAATCCCTACAATATCATCAAGATATAAAAAATAAATACATTTGGCCTACATAAATAGACTAAAAATATAAATAGAAAAAATTTCTATATGTCTTACTACAACTATGAGAGAAATTTTTTCTAAATTTTCGTATTCTACCAAATGAAATTTGAAGTTATTTTCAAAGACACTTAGTTTTACAACTACAATGCTTCTTTCAAGATCTAAATATATATCTTGAGAAAAATCCTTGCTGTTTAAAGAAACAATACTCAAACCTATCTTTAATATGTATAATTAATTGTGTAATAATCTCTAACATGTGCATTTGCTTCATTTTTAGATATTTATGATTTTGTTAATTTTTTAGAAACATCATGAAAGTAACATGAAAAAGATGATGGTGGAGCCATGGAACTTGTTCGAATTATTATATGGAGCCTAGGGTACAGCAAAGTGAGCTGTCGATGGATCCTGTGAGCTGTTAGTAGTGATCAGAGAACCTACTCTATTGTATAGCCGTTTACAAAACTTTGTGTTTCAACATTGAGGACAACACATCTGTACAGTTTAGATCTATCTCCTTGTGATTTTCACTCTTCAATCCACTGGAAAAGACACTAAAAGGATTTTGGTTCTAGTTGGATGTTGACATGAAGCAGGCTGTACTAGATATTTGTATATAATAGATTTTTACCACAATGGCATCTTTAACATTGTTAGTCAATTTGATAATTATCTTAAAATATTCAGAAATTACTTTTAAATATCTTTTACCTATCTGAACTTACTGACTCCAAATGCAGATTCTTTTATCATGCCTATGAATAAATATATATGGTTGAAGTTTATTACTCCTTGAAGTTTATTTTTGAGTAAAAGTTGTAATTTCTCCTTTTCAGCCATGTTTTAGATGCTTTTCAATTCAAGTACAAGTTACGTGATATTTTTAAATAAATTATCTGTTTTAGAGGCTTGCGTAGAGGTCAATATTATTACTTTAAACCCTCAATCTCAGACATTAGTTACTATAATTTTCACGTGCACTATATGTATACATAAGTGAAGTCATTAATGCTGGAAGAATTACCTTAAAAAACATCTAAATTTTGTTTATTTCATGAAACATTTGTTTTTGCAGAAGCTGCTTTATATTGAGAATGGATTGCATAGATACTTTTTTAGGTTTTCAATAAATAAACAATATACAGGGGTTGGACAAAATAATATGAACACCTGTGTATTAACAATACTCGAGGGAACCTGTCTTATACTCCCACCCTCTAGCGTTGAAGCATGCTATCTAGCGGGCGAGAATGTACACACATCAGTCTCTCTGAGTATCAGTGATAGCAATTTGATGCAAAATATATTGAGGCGTTAAAACTTCACTATGGCTGACCTCTCATATTTCAAAAGAGAAATGGTTGTTAGGGCCCATCATGCCGGAGTCTCAGTAACGAAAATGGCCACCCTTGTTGGTGTCGGGAGAAAAACCGTGTCGACCGCAATGACAGCCTATATCAAACAGGGAAGGACATCATCTGCCAAGCACAACAGTGGCTCACGGTCAAAGCTGACTGATAGAGACAGAAAGGCTTTGAAGCGGATTGTGGCCAGAAAGTGGTGCAAGACAACAGCATCCCAGATAAAACCTGAGATGAACACGCATAGGGAGCTGTATCATCAAAAACTATTTGGCGTATCTGCATACTGCAAACATTCATGGTAGAACACAGTGATTCCAAAACCAATGGTTACACCATGCAATGCCTTGAAACAACGAAAATGGTGTCAGGGGCATAAAAATTGCTGAAATACAACTTAAAATGTTAAAATTATCTTATTTACAAAGTTAAAATGAAACTGGTATTTATTTTATTTAGTCCTTTACTGTTGGGATTATACAATGAATGTCTGACCACATGGCTAAATATAGATTTAACATTGAAGCACATTTTCAATGTTAAATCTATATAAATTGACTGAGGTCAGAGGTTTTAGCTATCTAGTTCAGAAGTAGATTTTAAAATGGAACTAGAGAAAGATGAAAATATTCATATGCGGGTGTAGTTTTGGAGGTCATGTCTTTACATCTGTGTTTATGACAGGCGTAGACAGCAAAGGGGGATGATTATTCAACTTCTAAAGTTTTCCTTATTACTTGAAGTGATTTTAGTTAGGTAAATGTAATTTAATAAGATTGAAAGGTCCTATACACTCCTAATACCTTAAATTAGGGGGGAAAATATATTGATTTTTCTTTATATGGAAAAGTCAATAGTGTTAACACTAGTATATTAATTAAATTGCATGTGAATAATGTTTTAATTTAAAACATAGAATAATATATACAAGGATGTAGAATAATATATTCCTACAAGGTAAGTCTTAAATCACCAGGAAGCAAATCAGAGAAACTGAAAAACAGTGTGCAAAATTCAGTAACAAATAGAATATGTAAAGATTTTCCAACGAAAAAACACAAGATGCATTCTGTAAATAACGTTTTAAATGTAATTTTTAGTGGAATTTTTTCTTCTAGAACTTGAAATATTATTTAACAGAGCATAAAAGTTATTCTTCTAAATGGTGTTTCTTGCTTTAAAATATTTGCTTATTCTTTACGTTACTCAGTTTACCATGTTACTCGTATATTAAGAGGATATTTTCCTTCCAACTGCTGGTTTCAGTTTTTCCATGCTAGCATATGGAAAATAGTACTAAATATTTAGTTTTCAGGATTTTCTCCTATGTTCTTTGCAAAGCATAAATGCTAAAAAAAGAAAATTTGTGCTTTTTTAAAACATCGATAAAATAATTAGAGCAGTGTTTCTAAAATTTTTGTAAATTGATGCAATGCTCAAAAATATTAGAAATGCATCTAGTTACTCTATCGAATTTCTCAACATCTATCCTTGCAAGTAACAAATCGAAAAATCCCCAAAACTGGCATAACGAGGTTTATCCCCCCCCCCCCCCCCCCCCCCATATGCTAGCCTGGACAAACTGAAATAAAAGACTGGAGGAAATATATCCTTTCAGTGTCTTAATTTTGGTTACATATTCGCTTTATTTGCGTTATCTTTCGTTACATATTCGTTTGTTTTGCGTAACCTTTCTCGATAGATTTTCGTTTGTTTTCCGTCCGTTCCGTTATATTTTCGTTTGTTTTGCGTCAGTTCCGTTACATTTTCGTTTGTTTTGCGTCCGCTCCGTTACATTTTCGTTTGTTTTGCGTCCGTTCCGTTACATTTTCGTTTGTTTTACGTCCGTTGCATTTCCATATTTCGTTACATATTCGCTTTATTTGCGTTAACTTTCGTTACATACTCGTTTCTTTTGCGTTATCTCCGTTACTTTTTCGTTTCTTTTGCGTCCGCTCCGTTACTTTTTCGTTTCTTTTGCGATGCATATCGTTATCGTGTAAATCTCCATACAAAAGTTATGTGTGTAAAACGAAAAAATAACGTTTTAAAAATTGGTTGCAAAATAGTGGAAGTGCCGAGACATATTTTCGTTTTTATTTCGTTACGTATTCAACGAAATAAAAACGAAACTGGGTTCCGATTTTTCAACGAATTAAAAACGTAAGTGTGCTAGTTGGGTTAAGTATGAAATATTCGTATTTTTTTTCTTTTTCTAAATGAATTAAAGGTGTTAATGAGGATAATGAAATAAAGTGATTAAGTATTTCAAGGTCTATGTTATTGCATGCTAGGAGCGTGTCAAGAACATGCCAACGGTATACCAAGACCATACCAAGGTCCTACAATACCCCTCCGCTATATCACGGTTACGAAGTGAACTGTGAGAATCTTGTAGGGTGTAGGGATATACCAAGAGCATCAAACATACATTTTAAGAATGTGCCGATTTTAGCGTTTTTTTCACAAAAAGTTTTCAAAACGTTAAAAAAACAACAAAAATGTACGTTTTTTCAACAAGTCGAAGTTTTGGAGTTGTTGGATTTCTCTATGGGAATTAACATGGGTTTTCACACTTTTGCGAATTTTTTAGAAAAAAAATGTGGTTTTTCGCAAAAAAGCGGCCAAAAATGTGTTTTTTGAAAAACGCGGAATCGGCCGATTTTTTTCAAACTGTCGGATTTCTCTATGGGAATTAACATAGGTTTTCGCACTTTTGTAATTTTTTAAAAAAAAATGTGCGTTTTTGCAAAAATGCGGCCAAAAAAGCGTGTTTTTAGAGTAGCAGAATCGCATGAATTGGGTGTATGGGAGGGGGTGTGTTTCCCCAACCATTTCGATCTTGGAGTTTAAAAAATAAATATTTTCAATAATCGTGAAAGTGTGCTTATGTCTAAAATACTTGAGTGTTATGAATCTCACAAGTTAATTAGCGGATGATAATTAAATTAGGCGATTAAGTCTTGGAGTTTAAATAATAGCAGATACCAATGCCTGTATACGTATGTTATTTCTTTAAACCAACATGTTTTAATACGTGCGTTATTCTAAGAGGGAGAAACGCCTAATATGCTGATACATATGACACACGCGCTTAGCGCAAATCGATGGAAATAAATGGTGAAATAGTTTTTAAAGACGAGACTTTGAAATTGTTCTCGATAAATAAGGTATTTGAGGTTATTTAACGTGTGAAAGCCCCAGGCCGTCCGGCTCGATCAGAGGACTTGGAGCAACAAAATGGACGACCGGAGGTTATTTAACGTGTGAATGAACGATACATGCCAATAAAATGAGGAACTAGGCTAAGTTTACAAGTATAGGACTTTAAAGTTTTGATGTTTTAGGGGTAGAACTTGAATTTATAATTAAACATGATTTATACTAACTACTGCAAAGGGAGAAATGCATAGCGAAAGGGGTTATGTGTGTATATATATATATATATATATAATACATATAACCAACACCCACCGGTGGAATGCAGATCTAAGATAGTATGTTTAGGAGAAGACATGAGATTCTTAAGTAAATGGAGTATTGAGAGGCATTTAAAGAGATATAAACATATGATAAGGTAACATCCATAATACACACAACTAATATAGGACAGCGAAAGGAAAACTTTAGTATTGTTTAGAGACCGAACTTCAAATTTTTAAGTAAATGTAGGTGTTTGGAAAATTTTTAATGAACTATGTGCGATACACATGTCTCCGATCACAGTGGTGGAAAAGTGATACCGGAGCAGTTTTTAAAGATGTGACTTTAACTTTTTTCAATTAAGTGAAGAATCTAATAAATATTAGAGGGTGCTAGCGCTTACCGAGGGTTTTATGTATAATACACATAAGCAGCATATAACATTAGGAAGGGGATATTAGAAAATTTTTTAAAGATAGGACTTTAGATTTTGGAACTAAATGAGATATCAAGAAACATTTAAAGGGGATGAAAACATCTAATGAGGTGGAATGGGGGTGTACTTACCCAAGATACCCAGCACTGAAATTATTCACTAAGATAAATTTTTTTAAAGTAAAGACTTTAGAAGTTTCACATAAAAGGCAATTTATACTAGTTTTTAAAGAAATGAAAACGCCCAGCCAGATGACTTAGAATGAATACAACGCCGATATAAATAACAGTGAAAAGAAAACTTAAATATTGTTTAAAGACTGCACTTCAAATTTCAAAGTAAATGTACATACCCGGAAACTTTTAATGGACTAGTATAATACACATACTCGATATAACAGTTAAATGACGAACTAAGAATAATTTATAAGTATGTAACTTTGGATTTTTTTAGTTAAATAGGGATTTCAGCTAATTTTTAGAGGGATAGAAAGGTATACTAAAGGGTGTACAACAAATTTTTAGAAGGAACTAAGGGAATTTTCTAGCTAAATAGGGATTTCCACTACTTTTTAAAGGGATATAAAGACATACTAAAGGGTATACAGTAAAATTTTAGAGGGGACTTTGAGAATTTTTTAGCTAAATAGGGATTTCTACTAACTTTTAAGGAATAGAAACACGTACTGAAGAGTATAGAGCGTAATCATTACTAACACCTAGTGCTAAAATGAGGAATTAGAGTAATATTTAGGGGGTGGGACTTCAGATTTTTAAGTAAATGTTATGTTTAAAAACTTTTAAAGTAGCGTAAATACCTACTAAGATGACATATGCGATACACATAGCCAATACATAGTTATTAAATAGGGAAAAGCTAAGATACCTTTTTAGAATAACACCTAAAATTTTTTCTAATTAAGCGCAATATATCAGCACTTAAAGCAGACAAATACGAAGATTCAGACGGCATGTGTGATACACATCGCGGACACATAATAGTTAAATGTTAATTTAAGTAAGTTTTTAAGGATAGAACTCCGAATTTTTTGGATAAATGAGATGTTTAAGAACATTTAAAGAGTCAAAAACACCGAATAAGGTGGTATGAGATGATTTTATCATCATCAGATAACAGTGAAATGGAGATACTACAAATATTTTAAAGGGGAATCCTTAAAATTTCTAAGTAAATAACCTTTAAAGGGGCTAAAAATATGTAGTCAAGTTGTGTAGATAATACAGATCATCGACATTCTAAAACAGACAAGACATGTCTATACAAGATAAAAAAAATGTTGTACGTTAATATAAACATACATTATTCTATGTAGCAATGTAATACATACCCCAATATTTATATAAAGTAATCGTAAATCTATTATACTATTCCCATCAGAAATCAGCTAAAATAATAAAATTACCAAGTCGAATAATATATCTAGATACTAAAACACCAACAAACTACATTAAATTGATAAAAATCTTAACTAAATAAAATAATGAAGTTGTAACATACTATAAAAATACTAAGTTTAATAAAATTATAGAATAAAATCATATTAAAGCAAGTACTTACATGTTCAATCCGACTCAAATATGTGTGTGTGTGTGTGTGTGTATGTGTGTGTGTGTGTGTGTGTGTGTGTGTGTGTGTGTGTGTAATTATACCTTAAAAAGCTATATATCTGCAGTATCCCAACGGATACTAATATTTGTTCTTCAAACTTAGAAAAACTTTATTTCAGTTGCACTTATGCTAAGTGTAATTAAAAAAAGCTAATTAAACGCTTTGACATACCCCTTGACATGTCTTTGACATGCTCCTGGTATACAGGCATTTAATACTTAATCAATTAATTTAATTAACATCCTTTCATTCATAACACTAATGAATGAAAGATTCTTTTTAAAACATGTTAAAATTTAATAAGAACTTCTTTAAAAGAGCCTCTCCCAGCTGAGAATACAATGATATTTAGTAGTGCCTTTTTAATCTAACAACACAAGCATTCTATCAGTCCGGAAAAACTGTCCCCCACCACAGATGTTAACAATAGCGGCGAGAGCCGTTCTAAACAGTCGGCCAAACCCAAGCCCAACGCGACATATAGCCTAAAGTTATATCCAGGTACAGAACCACGCTCTGTTAGTAGTATCCTCATCTTTCCCGCACTGGCCATACGATGTAACTATCCACATTCACGAGAGGTGGGGAGGGGTAGATCTGTCATCGTGATTTAATGCACTATGCGGTATTCATTTGAGAATCACAGTTAAATTGTGGCGTCGATTTACATTAGATATTAAACACTTGTTGTTTTTTTATCCAGTTTAAATTGACGGGTGGAGGTGGGACCCCAATTAAAAATTAAAAATAATTCACTTACACACATTACACTAACCAGCCACACAGTTGGCTACACTAGACCTTTGGGTCTGTCATGCGGTTTTTAAAACATGTTGGTTTAAAGAAACTCCTATGGTAGTAGTACACTTGTATAAAATAGTACACTTGTAAAATGGTACACATATTAAACCATGTTGGTATAAAGAAACCCCCTATGGGGGTAGTACACTTTCACGATTATATAAAAACATTTATTTTGGGGAATATTAAAATTTTTTAAACTCCAAGATCGAAAGGATTGTAGAAACACACCCCTCCTATACACCCAATTCACGCGATTCTGCTACTCTAAAAACACGCTTTTTTGGCCGCATTTTTGCAAAAACGCACATTTTTTTTCAAAAAATTGCAAAAGTGTGAAAACCTATGTTAATTCCCATAGAGAAATCCGACAGTTTGAAAAAAATCGGCCGATTCCGCGTTTTTCAAAAAACACATTTTTGGCCGCTTTTTTGCGAAAAACCACATTTTTTTTCTAAAAAATTTGCAAAAGTGTGAAAACCCATGTTAATTCCCATAGAGAAATTCAACAACTCCAAAACTTCAACTTGTTGAAAAAACGCACATTTTTGTTGTTTTTTTAACGTTTTGAAAACTTTTTGTGAAAAAAACGCTAAAATCGGCACATTCTTAAAATGTATGTTCGATGCTCTTGGCATACCCCTCATCATACGATATTCTTACAGTTAACTTCGTAACCGCGATATAGTGGAGGGGTATTGTAAGAACGATGGTCTTGGTATGCTTTCAGCATACTCCTTTGGTACACCCTTGGTACGCTTTGACATACCCCTTGACATGTCTTTGACATGCTCCTAGCATGCAATAACATAGACCTTGAAATACTTAATCACTTTATTTCATTATCCTCATTAACACCTTTAATTCATTTAGAAAAAGAAAAAAAAATACGAATATTTCATACTTAATTAACTCATTTATAAAAAGAGAAAAAAATCCCAATTTTAATTCTCCTTTCTGCCGCTAGGGGGCGCTGATGGCTCCATACCGCCACTGGCGGTGAACCCCAAGCGTTGCCACCCCGAAAATAGTTTCTCCTATACTTAGAAAAAATCTGAAGTTTAACCCCCCATAGTTCCACTTTTCGCCGCTAGGGGGCGCTGATAGTTCCATACCGCCACCGACGGCGTTGCCACCTCAAGAAAAGTTTCTTCCATACTTAGAAAAATCTCGTTCCAAAAAATTTATTTCCCCCTCAACCCCTCGTACAAGACTACGACATCGTTGCCACCCGACAAAAAGTTTCTCCAAAATTTTTACCCCCACTTTTTTTCATTTACCCCCCTTTTACACCCCCGTCCAGGATTACGGAATTCAAGATGGCGGCCATACCGCATACCGCACATACCGCCACTGGCGTCCAGAAAGTTCCGCAACGGCGCAATATCTCGAGATATTCACTTCGGATCAAAAAATAAAAAAAACACGTATTCAATATTTTTAGAAAAGCTATCCAATGATACCAAAATTGACCCCTGCCCCCTCCTGGGGGGAGGGGGGGCAACTTTGAAATCTTCAATGGGAACCCCCATTTTTTATTGCAGATTTGGATTCTCCAGAAAAAATTACATACATTTGACCTACGATTTTGATTCAAGCATCCCGAACATGAGAGGGAAGGGGAGTTACAGAAAAAAGCACCCTGATCATGAGAGGCAAGGGAACTCATGTTAATCAAGCACCTCGATCATGAGAGGGAAGGGGAGTTACAGAAAAAAGCATCCTGATCATGAAAGACAAGGGGACTCATGTTAATCAAGCACCCCGAAGGGAACAGAAAACTACTACGTCCATATCGTTGTTCCTGGGTAGTGATAAAAGTAGTTTTGAACCGTTTTCTAAACTGAAGTCAACAGTTGTCGCTGAAGTGAACGATTAGCGGGGGGGGGGGGGGGGAGGGGGTCAAATTTTAGCATCATTGGATAGTTTTTTTGGAAATATTGAACACGTAATTTATTTTTTATTTTTCTATCCGAAGTGTATTTCCCGAGACATTCCCAGTTTTAAACGTTTGTGCCCCACTTCCGTTTTTCTCGATTATAGCGTCGTTTGTGGGAGCAAAAATCGTAGGTATAATGTATGTAATTTTTTCTGGAGAATCCAAATCTGCAATAAAAACTGGGGATTCCCATTGAAGAATTCAAAGTTGTCCCACGCCCTCCCCCAGGAGGGGGAGGGAAGGTCAATTTTGGTATCATTGGATAGCTTTTCTAAATACATTGAATACATGTTTTTTAGTTTTTGATCCGAAGTGTATTCTCGAGATATTGCGCCGTTCCGGAACTTTCTGGATATCCTATATATATACATATATATATATATATACATATAGGTATATATACATATATATATATATATATACATATATATACATGTATATATATATATATACATATATATACATAGTTATATATATATATATATATATATATATATATAACTATCAGAAACTTTACTCCCCATTACGATTCCTCTGAAACTTTCAGTAACATGCTTGCAAATGTTTCACAGCATACTGTATTCGATTTGTCATCATTTCAGAGTTTCTAGAAAAGGTCTTCGGCACTCCAATAACATTGTAAGGAAATGTCCATGAGTGTACAAGTTATAGGTCTATCTATCAAAGCTTCGTCAGATTGCTTTTCATCTAGCGTGTATACATTGCACAGACATACACATACGTTGTGCTGAAATGCTCAAAAGTGCAATTCCGACAAAAAAAAATCTCTTAACATTTTGAAGCCCAGTTTCATACTTTCAGGATACATTACCATATGTGGTATGGAACGTAGAAAATGACTTTAAGTCTGAGAAGAAAAATGTGCTAACCACATAAGAATTTTTTCGCTTTACAGAATTGCTTGTGCCAGTAAAAACCTAAAGGTAATATTTGACAATAAAGACTATAAAACTCATTGTACAACGATTCATTTTATTAAAACGTTAAAAAACGTTTTAATAAAATAATTAAATATATAATATAAAATATTTAAAGTAATAATATTATACATTTATTATATATTATATTATATATAACGCAATAAATAACATATATATATAAACATACTTTATATATATAAAAACGTTTTTTAATTATTATATATGTTATAATATATAATAATACGCTATATATATATAATATATATAAAATTATACGTTTATATATATATATTATAATATTACGTTATATATATATATATATATAAACATTAATATATATATATTAGTTATTTTTAATTAATAAATATATAAAATATTTAATTTTATATATATATATATTAATTTATATATATAAAATTAATGTATATATATATATATTAATTTACATATATATTAATTATATAATTAATATTAATTATATATTATATATATATAATAATATATAATTATTAATAATATTAAATAATATATATTTAACATTATTAATTATACATAATTAATTATATTAAATAATATTATATAGTATTATATTTATATACTAGTATATTATATATATATTATATATAATATACTATTATAAGTGTAATACTTATATATTTATATAATAGTATACATATATAATAGTAAAAGTAATATTATATTATTATAATAATATTATTATATATACTTATATTATAATATATATAATATATTATAATATAAGTAACGTAAATAATTATTTATTTACGTAAATATAGCAATTTATGCTGCGTACTCCTTTGAATATTTTCTTATACCCCTGGGGGTAAGTGCACCCCAGTTTGGCAAATATCATTTGTTTATGTTTTATTTATTTAAAACAAGAAAGATCAATCATGCTTAAAGCATTGACTATGAAACACTTTCCAACTTCAATGCAATTTTATTTAAACATGTCTAAAATGCAATACATTCCTCGGTAATATTTTAAAACTTCTCACAATACTAAATTGATTTATTATATTTGAAAACTTTAACATTCATCGAAAAAAATGAACTTCATTCAAATGACGGCATTGAAATATAAATTGCCTGGTTTAAACATCTCTAAAATGTGATATATTACTCGGTAATAATTTTATAATTATCATAATACCACGATAATTTATTATATTTAAAAACTTCATCGAAAACAACTGAAATTCATTCGAATGACGTCATAGAAAAAATAACACGCCTGGCTCTCTCTATAAAAGTAGCATTTCATTCATAAATAATTTCCCATTCATATCATTCATCACAATACTATAATAATTTATTTTATTTAAAAATTAAGACCATGGAGCTACAAGAAATTTAACTCTTTGCTTAAAACTTCATCGCAAAAAATCGTCCTTCTCTCGGTAAAGTCAATGAATATTTCTTTCATATCAGCTATGCAGACTCCATGAGCTAAATTCTTTTGCGTGAAAAAAATATAGCAATTTCTATACAACTCATCCTACATATTCTGCTGTTTACATTTTACATAAGTGAAAAATAGGCTTCGTTGTAGAAATAATCAAATTTGGATGAGCATTTAAACTCATATATATTGTAATTGCGTTGCTTAATATGTAGATGCAGAATTTAAACCAAAATAAAGTGGTTTTAGGACGGATACAACACTCAATATGAAATAAAAAGAACTTTAAAAATCCCGATTTTGAGACAAGATGGATGCCATATATCATTTTGAAGTGGATCACACGATACTTTCATATCATGGTCACGTGATCGTTTCATATAATAGGTGTTATTATTATTTTAATTTTTATTTTAAAAACTACTGAATATATTTCGCTGAATTTTTTTTTATATATTTTATGGAACAATTTGAATATTACCTAAAAATTTCGAAGCAATTTATGAATTTTAAATCCGCTTAAAAAATGTTTGAAAAATAAGGTCCCATAGGGCTCAATGTATTTCATTTTTTCAACCCGGGTTCAATCCAAAACTAATTGGGTGCTATTATTCATTTATATTCCCATAGGTCCTACAGACCGTCTGAACAACATACTAAAATTTCATTTTGATTAAGTCATTTTTGCGGCAGTTATCGTGCTAGCGGACAGACAGACAGACAGACAGACAGACAGACAGAATGAACAAAGTCATAAACGCTTTTCAACTTTGTTGTAAAGTGTTAAAAATGCAAGCTTCAGAACAAAGTCTCAGTAACAGCGTTCAAAATAAAATTCAATACAAAAATATACCGACTAAAATATTATAAAATAAATTAAAAAAACAAACTATTGGCAGCAAATGATCTTTAAAAGCACTTGCGAATGAATATAAAATACATTAAAGTATAAAATATTTTCAACACATCATTTTTAAAAGCAATTTCAGATGAATAAAAAACATCAACATCATCGGGGAAACTGTTATATAGTTTACAGAAACTATTAATGGTACAATAACAACTAATATTAGTACTAAATTTCCTTTCAGCAAATAAACTCATGCTCCTGGTAAAATACTAGAAATAATATACAGGGTTAATATGAAAGCCCTTAAGTCCATGAATGTGCACATTAGGTCTATATATAGTAAAGGGACCATTCCCAATCGAATAAAAGTGATGACAACAACTCTAGTGGAGAATTTGAAAACAAGAAAGATCAATCATGCTTAAAGAATTGATTATTAAACACTTTCCAACTTCAATACAATCTTATTTAAACATCTCTAAAATGCAATACATTCCTCGGTAATATTTTAAAACTTATCACAATACTACATTAATTTATTATATTTGAAAACTTAAATCTTCATCGAAAAAAATGAACTTCATTCAAATGACGGCATTGAAATATAAATTGCCTGGTTTAAACTTCTCTAAAATGCGATACATTCCTCAGTAATATTTTTAAAATTATCATAATACTACAATAATTTATTATACTTGAAAACTTCATCGAAAACAACTGACATTCATTCAAATGACGTCATAGAAAAATAGCACGCCTGGCTCTCTCTATAAAAGCAGCATTTCATTCATAACATTTTCCCATTCATTCCATTCATCACAGTACTAAAATAATTTATTTTATTTAAAAACTTAAGACCATCGAGCTACAAGTAATTAAACTCTATGCTTAAAACTTCATCGAAAAAAATGGTCCTTCTCTCTGTAAAATCAATGAATGTTTCATTCATATCAGCTATGCAGACTCCATGAGCTAAACAATTTTGCGTTAAAGAAATACAGCAATTCTTATACAACTCATTCTACATATTTTGCTGTTTACATTTTACATAAGTGAAAAATAGGCTTCGTTGTAGAAATACTCAAATTTGGATGATCATTTAAACTCAAATATATTGTAATTCCGTTGTTTCAGTATGTAGATGCACAGAATTTAAGTAAAGCGGTTTTAGGATGGGTACAACACACAATATGAATTAAAAAGAACTTTAAAAATCACCATTTTGAGACAAGATGGATGCCATATTTCATTTTGAAGTGGGTCACGTTATCTTTTCATATCATGGTCATGTGATCGCTTCATATAAGAGGTGTAATTATTATTTCAATTTTTATTTAAAAAACTACTGAATATATTTTGCTGAATTTTTTTTTATATATTTTATGGAATAATTTGAATATTACCTAAAATTTTCGAAGCAATTTGTGAATTTTAAATCCGCTTAAAAAATGTTTGAAAAATTAGGTCCGATAGGGTTCAATGTATTTCATTTTTTCAACCCGGGTTCAATCCAAAACTAATTGGGTGATATTATTCATTTATATTCGCATAGGTCCTACAGACCGTCTGAACAACAAACTAAAATTTCATTTTGGTTAAATCATTTTTACAGCAGTTATCGTGCTAACGGACAGACAGACAGACAGAATGAATGAACAAAGTCGTAAACACTTTTCAACTTTGTTGTAAAGTGTTAAAAATGACAAACTCAGCAACAAAACAAGATAGAAGGGAAAAGGCAATTACAGAGTTGTAAAGCATTGAGAAATAAGTAAGAATAGACCAAAACACTGTTACAAAACTCATTTATTTGACACAATAGAGTTATTGGCGAATTCTTGTCCTATTCAGCAATGCTAAAATAAAAGGTTCTTACATGCGCAGGAATCCAATGCACATCCTATTTAAAATACCATCTTTATCAATAATGCACATTTCAATTCGAGATGGAATATGATCGCGTACTTCGACAAGCATTGCAGGCGTCACCGTGTTACAGTTTCTAATAATACAATTTTAACAGGTATATATTGCCTTCCATATACGCTGCATTTTGGCGTTTCTGATATCGATTCCTACCCTACAACTTTGTAACTGGCTTTTTTTTCTTGTGTTTTGCTCGCTAGCCGAGATCATCATTGTCACTTTTTAAATTCTCCGCTAGGAACTCTAAAATCACTTTTATTCGATCGTGCATGGTCACTTTACTATGTATAGATATAACTAACATATACGCTCATGCGCCGTTCCTTACAAATTTATTGGGGTGCTTAAGGACTTTCCTGGATTCACTGTAGGCTTAAAAATACTTTTCTTCTTGTCATGGTCGGATTCTCCTGGCATTTAGAAATATTTCCATTCTGTGTGTATATCTCCGCACTTCTGCAAGCTCAGGTGTGGACAATGGTTAAAAAATGTTTGCACCAATTTCTAACAATTTTTATATTAATATATTATGCAAATCAGAACTAAATTGTCAGTTGTTTAAGACAAGGACGCGATTATTGGAAATTCAAGATTTTATTACCACTATGAGACAGCTGGTGTTATATTTATACATGCAGAATAGAAGTTATATTTACACATGCAGAATTTTGAGCTTCGTTATGCATTAACCTTCGGATAGCGTCAATCTTTAAAGAAGAACCTCTCAAAAAGATAGGTATTTGACATACCCTATCCCAAACAGTTCAATCCCCTTTGCAGGCATTGGCGTCCATGGACGCCAATGTTAAAATTAGAAGCAAAAGGTTAAAATATCTGATGTGGTCAGCACATGACTTTCCCTGCAATGCAATGACATGGAAGTAATGATGTGCGAGGTCCAATTTTGACGCTTAAAAGTACACTTAACATTTGGCGCTATTCTGGATGAAGCTATTCTGGATATTTTAAAGTACCTAATTAACATAATACCTGTGCAAATATAACTTGACAACTAGAAATAGTGATAGCATTAGTTAAGAAATATAGTACATTTTATTAAAAGTTGTTAATTATTAATTTATTAATTTGGCGTCATTTTCGTAATTTTAACGTCATTTTTGCTAATTTGACATCATTTTTGTTAATTTGGCACCATTTTCAAAATATGGCCCAGCTGGTGACATTCTTTCAGACATACATACGGGGGGAGGGGGGACAAAGTTCCTTTTTCGGGGTAACATTTCATTTTAGCGTAGTTTCTATTTATGTGACAGCATTTATATATATTTATATAGGGCAAATAGAAAACTTGCCCCACCCCAACAGTTTCATTCGCCTCCCCCCTCGGCTAAAAAGCCCTGAATGAAACCATAGGCGGTATTTCCCGAAATTAATTATCAAAGTTGCCAAATTTTTAACAGAATATTACATATCTGACATTATACAATTTTAACTGACATTATACAATTTTAAACGCAATAGAACAATAGGAAAACACCCCCAATTTTCGAATGAAATTTTGAAATAAATCATCAGAAACCAGAACATTCAATAATGTTAAGTAAAAGATTATTTCTTATGTAATTTTCAATAGAAGACGATTGACATAAATTTTAAAACGCTAGTATGAATCGTTCTCGAGATATTGTACTTTATCAAATAAATTAATCAAAAAATCACAATATTAGAATATGCATTAACTAGTGTGAAACATGTTCACTTTACTGCGATAAATTTGTTAACCTCATTCTCGTGGATCTAGTTCGTTTCATTCACAAAAGAAGATACTTTATGTAAAAGTTTCGTAATTTGACCCCTAACAATTCGCCAACATTCATTTATATATAAGAAATGCCCTTCTCTATGTCTGTAACGATCGTCAATAAATTGGCGAACTTGGTGACTCATTTAAAGAAATATCACAAACCTGGCGATATTTTGCCCCAGATTCATGAAAAGAATCGTTAAATTTACAAAAATGACGCCAAAATAATGAATTAATTATTAAAATATTTTAATATATGTACTCTATTGCTTATTGCGGATACTATGCATATTGATAATTGTCAATTTAGAGTTACGTGAAATATAAGTTTTTGGCGGGGCTGCGTTGTGTCACTTACTGCTACGAAAGTCATCCCAGATTATTCCCTCGTCCTCGAAGAACTCTTTTTGGCCTGATGACATAGCGCGGGATCAGCAATCAAAAGATTCCGAGTTCGAACCTATTGTAGGGGGCAGCGAATCCCCGATGGTGGGAAATAGGTTCGAACTCTGAACCTTTAGATTGCTGATCCCGCTCTATGCCATCATGCCCAAAAGAATTCTCCAAGGCCGAGGGAATAATTTGGGATGTCTTTCGTAGCAGTGAGTGACGCAATGCTGCAACTCCACAACAAGTTGATTGGGTCCTTCGAAATAATTTTACATGTTATCATCCGGAAATGCGCCAAATGTGCAATTTAACATCAACAACATTGTACATTATCGATACATCATACATCACTGTGAAAAAAGCAAATTCACAGAATTATATAGGAAAAGTCATGTGCTGTCTACATCAGAATTTTTTTTAAATACATTTATTTTTCTGAATTATCTACTTGCATTCACAAAAGCAACGTTCTAAATGAAATTGAGGAATACATAATAGAATTCGAAATTAAGTTCCTTCCCTCCGAAAATGCATTCTTATTTCCCCAAAGAAAGTAAACAGTTAAACGCCAATTATAAAAAAAGAAACTTTTTTTGATCGGGAATGAGACGCTAAGGAGAAAGTAAATTTGGCAGGCACAGGAAAAAAAATGTTTACTTTAAATTGCAAATTGAAAACAGGCAGATTTACAATTCTTTTCCTGTAAAAAAGAAACTGGAATCTATCTTTGAAAAAAAAAAAAGTATTTTGCCTTCAAATCCCTTTCAACATATACTCAAAGATTCTAAAAATACACATACACTTGGAAGGAGCTGTACTCAGTGTATGTATCAAATTCAAAAGAGAAGAAAAAATTGTCAGTTTTCTCAATTTTTCCATTTATCAGTTTCAATCAAGTATTTTTCAAAGCGTCCGTTTTATATAATACTTTTCCCCAAAACGATTTGGTCCAATATTTTATCTTCGTTTTGAATAGAATTGGCAGTTATTTTATTGATAGTGTTCCCAGGAAATTTCACAAGGGAATATCGCAGGGAAAATTCCTTACACAAAAGGATGGAGTGAATACTTCCGACGTTGCTCCCCAGAGTGCTCTGCTAGACTATCTGTGGTTAAATGGTATAGGTTTTGCAAACACGCGTCCGAAATTAATGTTTGCTTGCTGGCAATAACGTTGAACGATATTTTTGAGGCAATAGAGACATTCGAAGAGCTCCAAGGTACAATCGTCGCAACATCCGAAAGTTTTATAACTTTTAAGAAATTAAAAACAATTATTTTCATTTCAAAGCATCATAAAGCAGTGTTCGAGCCTCCGAAGATTTTGAAAGAAAATGAAATAAAAAATGTCTTTTATAAGATGATATATGGTAGGAATAGACTTGAAAGGGAAAAATCTATGTTCTTTGAAAAGGAAATAGAATTTTTTAAAGAGTTCTATTAGGAGTTATTTTAAGCTACGGAAAATATTACGTTTTTCATTGAGAAAATAAATGTTACGATTTCTTAAATATATAATTCATTGATATTTTATTCTTTAGTATACAACACTTTTACATTTTAACTGACTCTGAATAAAATATTAAAATCACCACATTAAGAAAACACCAGCCATTTAAAATTCTACTCCAAATATATGAATAACAGTTAAAGTAAGATCAAATAAGATGTTCACTGTGAAAACCAACAACATACCTTTTGGTGCAATCAAGAATTTCAGTTGCCGGTAGAAATAATAAATGTTTCTTGTCAAAGATGGAATATATGATTCGGCTGATGATTTGCAGCTTATGGAAAGACCTTTACCATGTCATTTGCTGTACTTGACATTTCTTTTTAGCAGGGAAGGAAAAATCAATGGATGTGGTTCGTGGTTTGATACTTTTTGAAAAGGTCCAGACTGGCTATATAACTGTGTAAAGGCCATATTACACAACAGTAATTTGGGACAACAAACCGTTCGTAAAACAGCTTTGGAACGTTTGTGACGTCACTTCACGCAACACAGACTGAACGTGACGTCACTTCACTCAACAAGTGGAGGAAGCTATTTCCCCCTTGCATTCACTTCGTAATTTCCTCATAGAAATACCGTTTTAGAGATGTCATACGGTAAAGATCGCTTTTACCATCCCAAAGGTTCCGTTTGGATTGAATAATGGTGTTATTATACAGAACAATTTTTATTACCGAACTTCGGCAATTCCGCCCGTCAATCATACTTTAGGCTCCTCCTCTTTAACAGGTCCATTTTCTCTAATGCCGGTGATTTCATTCCAGAATCATTCTTCAGTGTGTTTTTCGTATAATATAAATCATTTATATCTCAAAAGTGTCTGTAATTTGGTAAAAATTATTTTCTATTTTTCCATCTGCATTTCCAGACTTCAGCAATTTTGTCCAGCAACGATACTTTGGGTCCCCGCCTTTCTGAAGCTCCCCGTCTCTTTAATGCCGACGATTTCATTCCAAGAAACATTCTTTAGTGTTTTTGCGTATAATTTGAATCCTTCATATTTCAGAGATGTCTGTAATTTGGTAAAAGTTCTATTACTATTTTTCCATCTCCAGACTTTAGCATTTCCGTCCGGCAATGATATTTTAGGTCCCCGCCTTTCTAACGCCCCCTCCCCTTTAATGTCGCCGATTTCATTCCAAGAAACATTCTTTAGTGTTTTTTGCGTATAATTTGGATCTTTTATATTTCACAGATATCTGTAATTTGGTAAAAGTTCTATTATTATTTTTCCATCGCCAAACTTCAGCATTTACGCTCGACAATGATACTTTAAGCCCCTCCTTTCTAACAGGTCCTTCCTGTCTAATGCCGCCGATTTCAGAAAGCATTCTTTAGCGTGTGTTTTTTATATAATTTGGCTCTTTTATATCCCCCAGGTGTCTGTAATTTAGTAGAAGATCTATTATTTTTTCCATCTCGTGATTCTAACTCATTCCAAAGCAGTCTATCGGCCATATTGGTTGCCATTAAAGTAAGAAATAAAATTACTAGAAAGCACGTCACCTGTGACGTTCGGATTTACGCACTTCTGATTGGTTGATTTTCGCACAACCGTTTCCTCAACAACAACATTTTAGGTTTAAACCTAAAATGTTGAGGCTAAATTTGTTGAATGATCTGCTTTGCGAACGGTTTTGCTGTCCCAAATACTGCCGTGTAATAAGGCCTTAAAGAACCTTGCTGTCCCAACCGGGAATCGAACCCTAGATCTCCGAACTGGCCAGCCGACGCTCTACCGTTGAGCTACTGGGACGAAATTGCAAGCTCTTATCGTCGAAGTGGATTCTGCATTCTCCACCCTCTAATGTCAGATTGGCGGGCAACTAACAATCTTACTGACCACCTTCTGCTATTTTAGCTCAAGTGAGCCTCCTGCGACTACTATTTTTACCCAGGTAAGTATCCTGTGCGGTTGCTCTCCTCTCAATTTGAAATCGGTTCTCAATCTTTAAGAGTCCACTAAATCTGTACTAGTCGTACTAAGGTCAATTTCAGAACTCCGACATATTTCACTAAGTTACTGGGTTGATTTGTTCAGGCGCCATTGTAAAGAGCCTTGCTGCCCCAACCGGGAATCGAACCCCCAATTTCGGTGTGTACGCATCAATGTTTTAAAATGCATGTGCTGCAACATTGGCATTTAAAATCTCGTTAGCTAATGACAGAAATAGTTTCAGCGATAGCTTCAGTTTTAGAGCTATGAATAAGAAATTTATTTTTAATTGATTAAAACATTTAAATGTGTACTACATTATTTTACAAAACTGGAGGGTGTGGAGGACTCTGGTCCTGTTAGACACATTCACTAACCCCCGATTTCGGTGTGTACGCATCAATATCTTAAAATGCATGTGTTACAGCATTGGCATTTAAAATCTGGTTAGCTAATGGTAGCAAAAGTTTCAACGATAGCTTCAATTTTAGAGCCATGAATAATAAATTTATTTTTAATTGATAAAATCGTTTAAATATTACTTCTATTGAAATGGCAAATATAAAAACGATGAAATAAAACGCCCCACGGATGAAAAGATTGAAAATACCTTTATAATTTGACACTTATATCTAGGTGTTGCTAGTATTGGCATTTGACTCTATGTTTTCATTTGACACAACACGAAGGCGTATTGTTTAGTATATGTCTTTTTGATTATTTTTAAATCAAAGTTCCCGCATTATGTTACCCAATCTTAGTTGGTTGCAGAACAGGGTACAGAATATATCAAGATAAAAATAAATTATAATATAAAATAAATTTGAATACGCAGAAGTATTCTTTATTGTTTGGGTTCTAATCTGCATTTCACCAATAATATTTTCCTGCAAAATTAACACTTTAAATACATATTAATAAATTCAACATTCGCCCTTTCAACATTCGCCCTTCACCATAGAACTACATGTAAACTGGGTGGTACTTATCTTATGTCAGCACCACATAAATTATTGTCTCAAACGATTTTGGAGTTTTCCGAATAAGAAATTATAACTCTTTCCCTTTACCTCCATGGAGGTTTGATTTTGAATAAAATAATATTTTCGCTCTAAAATTGCATGAAAAATATAATAACGCATAAACAAAAGCGAAATTTAAAAAAAAATCTGATGTGGGCAGCACATGACTTTCCTTATATAATGCAATGAATTTGCTACTTTTACAGTTAAAAGAAATGTTATTCTTATAGTAGATACTTATATTCTTTCCAAGATATTGAATTTTCTTCAATTAGTCGTCATTTTTATTGATTTAGTGTCATTTTTATCCATTTGGCGAGATTTTCGTTAACTTGGCAACATTTAAAAATGTCGCCAAGTTGGCGACATTCCGCTAAATTTGTCTAAAAAAAAAAAAAAACTAAGGCCACAATCGAAAATCTATTCATGTCAGCATGTTCACCCAACATTTCTCTACAAATGTACTACATTTTATACTTTTGCACACTAAAATATTTTGCGGTTCGAGGCACAGAAATATGAGGAACGCGAAATTCGTGAAACAGTAGAGGAGGAGGCAAACATTTTTACTTTCCATATAATACATGGGTAAAATATAAGGAAAGTATTGGAGTCGTGTCGAAAATTGCCAACCGAGTTTTCGACCAATCAACACGTTTCGAGAACTCTAGAATTCGAAAAACTATTTTTAACGTAACGTAACTTGCGTGAGCACAATGCATGTATTTACTCTAGCTAAGAAACTAACTGACCAAATTTCACACGTTTGAATAACTCTAGCTGAAAAAACAATTAACCAAATTTTAAAAAAATTGTTAGATAAGAGTGCTGATTAGTGCTGATTAAAGCTGATATACAGGGTGATTCAAAAAAGATAGGCCAAACTTTACTAGGTGGTAGTACTACACACCAAACCAAGCATTTTTCGTCATAATTTACCGGGTCGGAAATGAAACGTAAAGGCACCAGTGGGCGCTTAATGGTGAAACCGATGAGGTGAGGCGAAAACACAAGATTGACATAGAAGTTATAAAATGACATTTAATAAACACTAATTACAGTAACGGCTCAAAAGAGTGACCGCCAACCTGAATGCACGTCTCACAGCGGAGATGGAGGGTTTGGCGAAACTCTCTCGAACAGACCAGGCATGTCGCGCACTTTGACAGCAGCGGCCGATATTCTGGCGACGAGTTCCTCTTCAGATTCAAGGGGAGTGTCATAGAAGAGACTCTTGAGATATCCCCACAAAAATAAGTCAAGACACTACAGATCAGGCGATCAGCCTCTCAAAAATTGGAGCTGCGAATATCTGCTGCAAACTGATAAGGCATTCAGTGTTACGAAAATTTGCATAAAGGTTCTTCTTCTTCCTTAGATGAAATTTACATACGTGGTTATCTTCTTCAACCATAAAATAACAACGAGAATGACTCTTTAAAGTTTGCAGAGAGGCCGCGTCCCAACGAGTAAGCTCCTTGTAACGCCTATACGTTTCATTACCGACCAGGTAAAGTATGACGAAATATGCTTGGTTTGGTGTATAATACCCCCTCGTAAAGTTTGACCCATATTTTTTAATCACCCTGTATAACCTAATATTATAACATATAATCGAAATATGTTATATATACAATCGAAATATAAGATATATGTAATCTTATATAATAATATATAATCTAAATATTATAGCCTCCACTTCGGAGGTAAGAACTTGGAAACGTATTCCAATAGCCCAACAGTTAAAGAAACAGCTGGCCATTTCGAAGATCCCCGTCCGGTCCCCGGATGGGACAGTGAAACCTTGACAATGGCGCTCAAACAAATTAATCCTGCAAATTATATACAATGATGGAATTAAGAAAAAGCCCCAGTTACATATTTTCAAAGGACCCTAAGAATCATGGCGACAGTTTCAATATCACAACGGAACATGAATTAAAACAGAGAGAGATACGAAAAGAGAAAAGAATTTTCAAAGGACCCTGCGAATTAAACCTGCAGCTTTAATATCAGGACCATACAAGAGGAGCATTGATTAAAAAATCTGATGTGGGCAGCACATGACTTTCTCTGCAGACTTATATCCGCATTCTCTTAATTAAAGTTAATTCACTTTTAATTCAATTTTCGTTCTCATTTGGTAACTGGACTTATTTTCAAATGTGGCGTAGAGAAAATACGAGAAAACTGAAATATCTCGAGAACAGCTAGTCCTAGTGTAATGGGGTTGGTCTTATTCTGTTCTTCGTTAAACATTACGTATAAAACAAGCATTTAATGGATATATTTGAGCATACGTATTTTTTTATTTTAGATTTTGACGATTTTTGCGGGCCATTTTGCAAAAAAAAAGCAGATTATTTTTATCCGAATCCTACCTAAATCTAATCAGCACCAGGGTGATACACAAGTGACTTATCTACAGAATTTTGTGAGATTTGGTCCATTAGTTTTTCAGCTAGAGTGGATACAAGCTTTTGAGGGCCACTTCACAAAAAAAGGCAGGTTCTTTTATCCCGATTCGTACCCAAAACTAATCAGCACCAGATTTGACCACAAGTGACTTACTTACCTACCAAATTTTATGAAATTCGGTCAATTAGTTTTTTAGTTAGAGTAGATACAAAATCTGCACAGACAGATAGACACACACACATACAGACGTCACGCTAAAAATGACGTCACGCTTCTTTCGTATTCTAGAGGTCCCGAAACGTGTACATCCGTCGAAAACTCGAGTTGCGAATTTCGGCATGATTCCAATACTTTCCCTATACATTACCTTGTATTGCAGGGAAAGTAAAAAGAGGGAAGGGGAGACGAATTTTTAAAGGAGTCTGTTAATCATGGCGACAGTTTCAATATCGCGATTGGGTTCTATACTATATCACTTTTACTTCTACTTTAATTCTTTTAGTTAACTTATTAATTTCATTTTTTTACATGGTACAAATAGCACAAAAATAGATGCAATTTTAATGTACAGTTTTATATACTTATTTATTGTTAAACTAGTCATACATGCTTAGTATATTATATTTTATTATATTTAAACTTTTTTACTATTTTGCTTATATATATATGTGTGTGTGTGTGTGTGTGTGTTTATATATATATATATATCCTTTTCTCGTTTTTGCTGTGTTTGCTTTTTCATTTTATATATATTTATATAACACCTATTTAATTGTGATCTATGTATACTAATATTCCCTGCTCAGCATTCTGCCAGTGTGTGATTCGCAAAGATTTCAAAATGTTGTTGGTTTTATATATATATATATATATATATATATATATATATATATATATATATATATATATATATATATAATGTCCTTTAACAGAAACTACCATAGTACAAACAGTACAAAATCAGCTATCTAGACCTATAAGCGCAATGCAACTCGAAGTAGTCTATAATAGTAAAATAGTAAAAATTGAATGTTTGGACATGGAGTCAGCCAACAGGTAATACATAAAAGGCCTAGGGGGATTGTGACCCCTAGTTCCCGTTTACAAGTCGACTTTTGCACCATTGGCAACACTCACGGAGCCATGCATTACCTGCCGTTAATTTCAGTACAGTGTCGAAACAGAAGACGCCCATACGAAGTATATATCAACCGTAAAAGGAAAAATCTGATGTGAGCAGCACATGACTTTCCCTGTAGACATATTAACGTTCTCTTTATCTTAATTAAATTTATTTCACTTTTCGTTCTCATTCGGTAACCGGGCTTATTTTCAAAGGTGGTGTAGAGAAAGTACGAAAAACTAAAATATCTCGAGAACAGCTAGTCCTAGTGTAATGGGGTTGGTCTTACTCATTTCGTCGTTAAAAATTACGTATTAAACGAGCATTTAATGGATATATTTGAGTATACCTAGTTCCTTAGTTTAGATTTAGACGATTTTTGCGGACCATTTTGCAAAAGAAGGCAGGTTGTTTTTTTACGAATCGTACCGAAATCTAATCAGCACCAGGGTAACCCACAAGTGATGCATCTACCGAATTTTGTGAAATTCAGTCCATTAGTTTTTCAGTTAGAGTGGATACAAATTTTTGCGGGCCATTTCGCAAAAAAATGCGGGTTCTTTTATCCCAAATCGTCCCCAAAACTAATCAGCACCAGACTCTCTCACAAGTTACTTACCTACCAAATTTTGTGAAATTTGGTCCATTAGTTTTTTAGTTAGAGTGGATACAAACATCAATGGAAAGGAATCGATTAAATAATATCAAATAAAATCCAAGCATGAAAGCTTTACACATGGACAAGCCCTAGGCCTAATAATGAATTTTTCATTTTGATAAAACTTTTTGTCAAGTCCAGGTATTTCATAAAAATGTACACAAAATGCATGTTTCTGATATCAGTGATAGATTAGATCTATAAACTTAAATAACCTGGACAACATGCATAAAGATTGAAAAATAATAGGAAACAAGAATACCTGAAAAAACACTGCATACGTCTGATCCTTTGGAGCCTTGAATAAAGAGACCAATGTTGCCAATCTCAAAAAATAAAAGTTGAGAACTACTGTTGCCAATCGTCAGAAAGAAATAACAAATGCGAAAAGACGGTAAAAAGTGATATTCAACAGTAAGAACATGTAAATGCATGGTAATGCTTATTCAAGAGAAAGTGTATATCAGGCTAGAATAAGATACTAAGGAGAGAATTTAAGTATAATCTACCATTCCAAACTTTTTAACTATACTATGTACTAAATAAGCTGGATATTTATATAATTTGCTAGTAATTTTAAGTTTATTAATATGCATAGCATGAAATTTTTTATCAGATAATCTGTAAATTCTAAAGAGCTGATTAAATATAATATTTCTCAACAATTGAATCGAGTTAAAGGAATTAAAAGGTAATAATTTATTAATGTTAAAGTTAAAAAAGTCTTTTATATCAAATAAATTAGTAACTATCCTACTAGGTTCAATAATAAGAGTTACGTCCAAAAAATTAATGTTATTACTAATAGTGGCTTCATTAGAAATTAGTTCCAAATTATCCGGATAGAAATCTATATCTATGACACGGTTGTCTGTAAAGACCAAACAAATCAGATCATCAACATATCTGTAAATTTTATAATCTGTTGAAGTAAAAGATTTTTCATAATGATAAAGGTATAAATTAGCTAAAATACTGCTACTACAGCCACCTTGTGGAACCCCTGAGACTTGTAAGTGTAATTTATTGCCTTGAAGTATATAATTATTGAAAAGAAGGAAGTGAAGAAGTTTAGGAAATTTGGTAAATATAGTATGAGTAGTATGATAAGTAGTATAAGCATTATATAGAGCTAAAATTACTACATAAAGATCAGAGATCTTAATATTATTAAAAAGATCTTTAAAATCAAAAGTTTGAAATCCAATTAGTTTATCAAGTGATGCTAATTTATTCTTTAATTCTTTACTATTATTTAGAATAAGGTAGTTATTGCTAGAAAAACGTAAACTATCATTTATTACATTTAAATAATTTAGAAGTAATTTACTCGCAGTAGTAGAGTAAGTATTATGACCACTAGTTACTGTTCTAAATTTAATAGGATTTTTATGAAATTTAGGTATTAGCAATATATGGAAATTTAAAAAAATTATAATTAATATTTAAATCACTATACATATTGATAATTTTCAGTTGAATATTATTAATGGAGTGTGAATCAAATTTAAATAGAATATTGTTATTTAAATAATCTAACAGAAATTCTATATAGAATTTTTTACAGATAATAGCATAATTATTAGAGGCTTTATCAACATAAGTAATAACAAAAGATCTTTGTAAAACATTAATGGAATGTTTTAAATTATCAATATTACGTAAAGATCTAGTCAATTTAATACTGCAAATAGTACTTTTAATAAATTTATATATATAATTAATATTTATATACAATTAATAATTTATATTTAATTAATAATATATATATATATATATATATATATATATATATATATATAATTAATATAAATGGGAGCTATACACTTATTTATTGTATTTATAATAAAGAAAGTTTCTGTCAGAGAATAGGGAGCGGAATATGATTCAATAACCCACAACCTACTCATAGGTTATATATACAAGATTACATAGCGAAAGTAAAAACATGTCCATCCGAACAGCGATTTTTCTGGCAGTGCTTCAAAACCCCATTCCGCAAATATGCTGGCAGTCCCACTTCCCTATAATTTGCGTTTCCTAAATATAATGTACCTCCGCGATCGATCTCTCTGTCCGCTAGATGGCGCCAAAATGGGAGAAAGATAAATTGCCACCGCACCTAAAAGAAGATATTTTGCCTCAGTCGCGAAATGGTTGGAATCTGGAAGAAAAGGTAAATTCGGAGCATGCGCATTATGCGGAGAGAAAAAAAAAATGGAAAGTAAAGATGGCCGCAAAATATATTAAGTTATTTTATTTCATTTTTTTTTTTTTTTTGCTTTAGAAAAATTTTCAACCTTATGGCTCGGTGAGTACTGGCATTTTAGACGGATGATTAAGTGAAGAGTGGCACAATAGAAGAATTTTTTTTTTCCAACCTCTCAGCGAGATGTCCCCAAAAGAATGAAATTTATTCGCTGTTTAGCGGGAGGTGGTTGGTCCGGAATTGCATTTGTGGAGACCTACCTCACAGTGCATTAGTGGAACACTTTAGCGCCGCACTTTCACTTCGGTTATAACGAAGTTTTGTATTAGAAAAGAACAGGCTTATTCCGCGGTAGTCCTCCCTAAATCGAATATTGAAAAGTTCTTATTAAAATAAAAGGCCTTTCAGTGTCCTTTCTCGACTTCCCATTTACAGAAGAATTCTGATAGCACCCCCTCCAATTTTCAAAAGCAGCCAGAGAAAGAGCGAGACTATAATTTAAAAAAAATATATATGGAATTCAAAGGATAACGAAACGAATTTTCGAACATAAAAATTGGATGTTGCAGCCTATGTTTTTGGAAAAAAGATTCATTTTCAGCGTTTTTAAATAAAATGAATATTTATATAAAAATAAATATACCAAAAATGTTAATATTTTTCTATTTTCAAAAATAAATAGTTGGCAAATTGAGGACTTTCTCATAATCCGATCTCTCTGAAATTCAAGTATTTAAAGTTGTATAGATTGAAATAATCGTACCAAGTCCGATTTTAATAGTTCAATTTCTTTCAGATGACTTCTACCTGCAAACAAACAGGCCCACAGACATTAAATAAAATCTGATTTGAACAGCACATGACTTTCCTTATATAATGCAATGAATTTACTACTTTTACAGAAAAAAGAAATAGATTATTTTTATAGTAGTTATTTATATTCTTTCCAAGATATTGAATTTTCGTCAATGAGTCGTCATTTTCCAGGTCGTCATCATCAATGAGTCGTCTTTGATTTAGCGTCCTTTTTATCCATTTGGCGAGTTTTTCCTTGATTTAGCAACATTTAAAAAGTCGTCAAGTTGGCGACATTCCGCCAAATTCGAAGCCAAAATCTCGCCAAGCGTTATGGACGAAGAAATAAGTTATTCTTACAGCAGATAAATGACTATTGGCGTTCAAATACAAAAGTATTACTCAAAGTATCTTTTTTCATGAATGGAACGAGCTAGATCCACGAGAATGACGTCACCAAATTTATTGCATGGTATTACATATGAAAAGTGAACATGTTTCTCAATAGGAAATATTTTTTTTTATTTTATATGACATTTTGATAATTTTTTTGAAAAATGTGCAATATCTCGAGAACGGTTCATGTTAGCGTTCTAAATTTTATGTCAATCGTTTTCTAATGAAAAATTACATAAGAAATGTCTATTTGCCTAACTTTATTGGCGGTTTTGATTTTTTGACAATTTTTTCAAAATTTCACTCAAAAATTTAGGGAGGTTCTGAACATTCGATTGCGTATAAAAACAATAGGTTTCCAGTGTTTACGGATTGTAATTTTTGTACCAAATTTCATTCGAATCGGTCCATTCGTTCGTCAGTTATCGTCTCCAGACTCACTGACACACACACACATACTTTCACACACACACACACACAGAGAGAGAGAGAGACATCGCTTCAAAAATGTTTGATTCGTGATCAGGGATGCTTGAAATGTGCTGTCCCGTCGAAAACTCGAATTCGAATTTTCGACCCTGTCACAATACTTTCCTTATACATTATGTATATAAGGAAAGTAATAATTCATTCACATTCAGTTGGGGCCGGACACTCAAACAGCTGCTACAAAACCTTTGGGTCAATCGAGTGGTTTGGATTTTCAACATGCAGTTGGGGGAGGGGCTTAAAAAAGATAGTTTTTTTGCAAATCAGAGTCGCATTTTTGAACCCTATTATAACACAATTTACGTTATATATACAATTAAATATCGCACGAACAGTAAAAACTTTTTTACTTTCCCTACAATACATGGTAAGGTAAATATAAAGAATGCATTGGAATCGTATCGAAACTCGAGTTTTTGACGAATCTACACGTTTCGAGCACACTAGAACTCGAAAACACTATTTCTGTCTGTGTGTGCAATGTATCTGTTCATTCTAGCTGAAAACAATGTACCAAATTTTAAAAAATGTGGTAGTTAAGTCACTTGTGGATTACCCTGTGCTGATTAGATTCTAGTACAACTCGGAAAAAAAGAGCCCACCTTGTTTTGCAAAATGGTCTGCAAAGTCTTATGCATCCACTCCAGTTGGAAAACTAACTGACCAAATTTCACAAAATTTGGTAGATACGTGTCACTTGTGGGTTACCCTAGTGTTGATTAGATTGTGGTACAATTTGAAGAAAATAGATCTTTTATTTTACTATTATTGTTTTTCTTTTCAAATGGCCTACAAAAATCGTTAAAATTTTAAAAAATCTGATGTAGGCAGCACATGACTTTCCTGTATAATGCAATGAATTTCACAGTAAAAAAAAAAATTATTCTTATAGTAGATACTTATATTCTTTCCAAGATATCGAATTATTGTCAATTAGTCGTCATTTTCATTGATTTAGTGTCATTTTTATCCATTTGGCGAGATTTTCGTTAATTTGGCAATATTTAAAAGTTGCAAAGTTGGCGACATTCCGCTAAATTCGTCACCAAAATCTCGCTAATTGTTATGGAAGGAAAAATAAATTATTCTTCTAGCAGATAAATGACCATTGGCGTTCGAATACAAAAGTATTACTCAAAGTATCTTTTCTCATGAATGGAACGAGCTAGATTCACAAGAATGATGTCACCAAATTGATCGCATGATATTACATATGAAAAGTGAACATGTTTCTCAACAGTTAATATTATTATTTTTTTATTTTATGGGATTTTTAGATACATTTATTTGAAAAATGTGCAATATCTCAAGAACGATTCATGCTAGCGTTCTAAAGTTTATGTCAATCGTTTTCTAAGGAATAATTACTTGAGAAATTACTATTTGCGTAACATTAGTAAAGGTTTTGATTTTTTGATGATTTTTTCAAAATTTCACTCGAAAATTTAGAGAAGTTCTGAACATTCGATTGTGTTTAAAAACAATAGGCTTCCAGTATTCATAGATTGTAATTGTTGTTCCAAATTTCACTCGAATCGCTCCATTCATTCGTGAGATATCGTCTCCACAGACTCACTGACACACATACTTTCACACACACACACACATGCCCAGACATCACCTCAAAAATGTTCGATTCGTGATCAGGGATGCTTGAAAGATGCTTTTCCGTCGAAAACTCGAATTCGAATTTTTGATCCCGTCACAATACTTTCCTTATATACATTATACTATGTATAAAAGGAAAGTAATAAAAGACTGCATATGCTCAAATGCATCAATTAAATATTTGTTTTACACGCAATTTTTGTAGTCGAATAAAAAAAGACCAACCCAATAGCTCTAAGACTAACTGTTCCCGAGATATTTTTCAGTTTTCCGCATTACTGTCACTGCCACTTTGAAAATACTTCCAATTTCCAAACAAACGAAACTTGAATTAAGACTGCGAAATTCAGATTAATTTCAAATAATTATAATGGTTATTTTGAGCAATTAAACTTAATTTAATGAATTGTAAAAGAAGAAAGAACAAAATGAATTTGAGTTTGTAGAGAAAGTCGTATGCTGCCCACATCAGATTTTTTAATTTGTAAGAAAAATCATATTATATTGGACCTACCAGACCTATAATTCAAGAGTAAGGCAGCCATTTAAAGTTTTCATTTCGACTTAAAAGCGTCCTCATCATAAACAATATTAACAAGTACTTTCAACGAGAAAAATTAAATGATTTTCGTGAATCATGTATGGAATAGGTAGTTTTGATGCTGTGACTGTTATGAAGAAGTGCGCCACCTAGATTTAATCGCAATTACAATCATATTATATTGAACCTACCAGAGCTATAATTCAAGAGTAAAGCAACCATATAATGTTTTCACTTCGACTGAAAAGCGTGCTCTACATAAGAAAAAATCTGATGTGGGCAGCACATGACTTTCCTTATATAATGCAATAAATTTACTACTTTTATAGTTAAAAATGTTATTCTTACAGCAGATACTTATATTCTTTCCAAGATATTGAATGTCAATCGTTTTCTAATAAAAAATTACATAAGAAATGCCTATTTGCGTAACTTTATTAGCGCTTTCGATTTTTTAACGATTTTTTCAAAATTTCACTCGAAAATTTAGGGGGTTCTGAACATTCAATTGCGTATAAAAACAATAGGCTTCCAGTGTTTACGGATTGGGATTTTTGTACCAAATTTCGTTCGAATCGGTCCATTCGTTCGTCAGTTATCGTCTCCACAGACTCTCTGACACACACACACAGAGACATCATCTCAAAAATGTTCGATTCGTGATCAGGGATGCTTGAAACGTGCTCTCCCGTCGAAAACTCGAATTCGAATTTTCGACTTCGTCACAGTACTTTCCTTATACATTATAAGGAAAGTAACAATACAAGTCCTTCCAACGAGGAAAATAAAATTATTTTCGTCAATCATGTACGGAATAGATAATTTTGATGCTGTGACTGTTATGAAGAATTGTGCCACCTGGATTTGATCGCAGTTTTCCGCATTGTCAGAAAACGAGCTTGAATAAAACCAATAAAAAAATGTACGTTCGAAAACACCTGTTTTTTCATTGTAAGATCTTTACATGTCAATCATCGGGAGGTGTCATCGAATAAACGGTTCAGTGTGAGAAATGGAAGTTTTATTTTACCAATTTTCGAGAGAACACAAATAGAAACTACACCGAGAATATTTATGTAACCAAACAGTCATTCCTTAAATTAGATTTCAAAAATCTGATTTGGGCAGCACATGGCTTTCCATACAGAATTAAATCCATTCTCTTCATTTCTTTAAAAATTCATTAAATCGAGTATATTTTATTCACCAAATTGAGTTTTATTACTTTTCTTATATACAATAATGTATAAGGAAAGTATTGTGACGGGGTCGAAAATTCGAATTCGAGTTTTCGACGGCAGAGCACGTTTCAAGCATCCCTGATCATGAGTCGAACATTTTTGAGATGATGTATGTGTGTGTGTGTGTGAAAAAGTGTGTGTGTGTGTGTGTGTCAGTGAGTCTGTGGAGACGATAAATGACGAATGAAATGACCGATTCGAACGAAATTTGGTACAAAAATCACAATCCGTGAATACTGAAAGCCTATTGTTTTTAAACACAAACGAATGTTCAGAACCCCCCCAAAAATTTTGGAATGAAATTTTGAAAAAATCATTTAAAAATCAAAACCTTTAATAAAGTTACGCAAATAGACATTTCTTATGTAATTTTTCATTAGAAAAAGATTGACCCAAATTTTAGAACGCTAGCATGAACCGTTCTCGAGATATTGCACATTTTTAAAAAAATTATCAAAAATTCATGTAAAATAAAAAAAGGTATTACCTATTGAGAAACACGTTCACTTTTCATATGTAATATCATGCGATAAATTCACATCATTCTCGTGGACATCATTCTCGTGAATCTAGCTCGTTCCATTCATGAAAAAAGATACTTTGAGTAATACTTTTGTATTTGAACGCCAATAGTCATTTAGTTGCTGCAAGAATAACTTATTTCTCCATCCATAATGCTTGGCGAGATTTTGGTGACGAATTTGGTGGAATGTCGCCAACTTGTTTAAATGTTGCTAAATTAATGATAAACTCGCCAAATGGATAAAAATAAGACTAAATCAATGAAAATGACGACTCATTGACGAAAATTCAATATCTTGGAAAGAATATATCTCCTATAAGAATAACCTATTGTTTTTACTGTTAAAGTAGTAAATTCATTGCATTATATAAGGAAAGTCATGTGTTGCCCACATCAGATTTTTTATAGACAGACACACACAAACAGCCAAACACACACAGACGTCACGCTGAAAGTAGTTTATTCGTATTCTAGAAGTCCCAAAACGTGTAAATCCGTCGAAAACTCGAGTTGCGATTTTCGACACGATTCCAATAATTTTCCTATACATTACCATGTATTGTAATGAAAGTAAAAAATCTGCTGTAGACAGCACATGACCTAATCTACAGACTAAAACTCATTCCGCTTTGTTTCTTTGATAATTCGTTAAACTGAAATTTGATTCCACAAAATAACACGCATAATTATTTGAAATTAGACTGAATTTGCACTTTTAATTCAATTTTCATTTGGTAACTTATTTTCAAAAGTGGGGTAGCAAAAACACGAAAAAACTAAAATATCTCAAAAACGGCTTGTCCTAATGGTGTTCATCCTATTCCTTTCATCATCAAAAATTACGTATAAAACATTTAATTGATATATTTCATCATACGTAGTCTTTTATTTAGATTTTAGCGATTTCTGCGTGGTATTTTGCAAAAAAGGGCAGATTCTTTTATACCAGATTTCATGGCCGTACAATGCTTATATTTCCCACTACAGACTTTACAGACGCACACATACATACAAATTTCTTCCTTTATTATGTAAGATTTTTTTTTTCGAATAAAATAGTTCAAAAAAATCTGATGTGGGCAGCACATGACTTTCTCTGCAGACTTATTTATATCCACGTTCTCTTTATTTTAATTAAATTTAATTCACTTTTCGTTCTCATTTGGTAACTGGACTTATTTTCAAAGGTAGCGTAAAGAAAATAAGAAAACACTTAAATATCTCGAGAACGACTAGTCCTGGGGTAATTGGGTTGGTGTTATTATTTTCTTCGTTAAAAATTACGTATAGAACAAGCATTGAATGCATATATTTGAGCATACGTAGTTTTTTATTTTAGATTTTGGCGATTTTTGCTGGCCTATTTGCAAAAAAAGGCAGGTTATTTCTTTCCGAATCGTACCTATATCTAATCAGCACCAGTGTAATCCACCAGCAACTTATCTACTGAATTTTGGGAAATTCGGTCCATTAGTTTTTCAGCTAGAGTGGATACAGACTTTTGCGGGCCATTTCACAAAAAAAGGCGAGTTATTTTATCCCGAATCTTACCCAAAACTAATCAGCACCAGATTCGCTCACAAGTGACTTACCTACCAAATTTTATGAAATTCGGTCCATTAGTTTTTTAGTTAGAGTGGATATAAAATCTGCACAGACAGACACACACACAGACGTCACACTAAAAATGATTTTTTTCGTGTTCTAGAGGTTTGGAAACGTGTAGATCCGTCAAAAACTTGAGTTGCGATTTTCGGCATGATTTCAATACTTTCCCTATACATTACCATGTATTGCAGGGAAAGTAATATTAAAATATCCCAATTATTTTTCATATTAAAAATTGATACCTTATTTTCGATCAATCAAGCATAAATTGTTTATTCATTCATTAGGTTCGGAGATATAAGAGTCCAAAGTGTTTACATTTTTCGTAGCGCTCCGATTGGACACGTATACCCCGACCAAGATACTGGCCGCCAAGGGTTGGAAAAAGGACTGCGCGTGTTGGCCTTCTGGTTCCCGGAATACCATTAAGTATCAACTGATAACACTGGTCGAAAAAACATTTTTTCCGTTCTCGGTTAAAATTTTAATGATTCTTGTAGATTGTACATTAAATGTGACAAACAACTTACTCTATCATCCGCAGCTGTTATAGGAAAACGAGATTAAATCCATAAACTAAGCAAAATTGTTTGCAAATTTAAAAGGGCTATTTTAATACAAAATGTCCGAAAGGCATGATTCCTGTTGAAGATTGACATATATTTAATTGACTTTTCAAAAAATACACAGGTGGTTTATTTGTCCCATATTATATGAATACCATTATAAATAAAAATATTTCGTTTTAAGGTACGTGCTATACAGGATGTCCCACAAAAAGATTGAAACGCGCTTTAATTCTTTACCTGTTGGAGATAAGTGGGCAATGTTAATTACAAAAATGTTGAAAGTAAGGTAGGAAATAAGACTACGTTAATGAAATAGTCTTCCCATTCATTTTCAAAAAGTTACACTTTTTAACTTTTTATATGACCCCCTTAGACGAATTTGGTCAATCAGAAAATTTTTATTTTAATACAACAAGACCATTAAACAAACCCGCATATCTGTATCTTTAAAATTGGGTGAGTTATATTTAATTGAACATTGTAAATGAGGACCATATATCAAATCAGAAATGTAAATTTGTGACATATCACAAAAAAGATCAATGTATGCATATTTTAATTACGTGCCCCAACCACGTAGTGAGTACCACTGTTTTGTATGATCTCTGTCTGTGTAATGCTTTATTTAGATGCTTTTGTGATAAAAACTTTTGACACATATTAACGTATTTTTGATCTAAACAATTCCATCGTCAATTTGTTTATGATCCCTATTCTTACTGATGAAACAGCCTTTCACATGGTACGGAAAAGTGGCATAAGTCAGATTTTTCCCTTTATCATAATTGAGTTGATTTTAAAGATACAGATATGCGGGTCTTTTCTAATCTTGTTGCATTAAAAATTAAAATTTTCTGATTGACCAAATGTGTCTAACGGGGTCGTATAAAAAGTTAAAAAGTGTAACTATTTGAAAATGAATGGGAGGATTATTTCATTAACGTAGTCTTATTTCCTACCTTACTTTCAACATTTCTGCAATTTACATTTCCCACTTATCTCCAACAGGTAAAGAATTAAAGCGTGTTTCAATCTTTTTGGGACACCATGTATAGTGATGTAACGAAACTATCCTGTATATTTGCGATCCATAAATATAATAAATGGGACCCCCAGCAGCTATACGTGATATAAACTTAATTACCACATATTCTAATGGTACGAACATAATACCACCAGAAAAACATTCGAAACACAGCTATATTAATTCAACTGAAGTTACAAGTGATTCATTCAATCTCTGAGTGATGTAAACAATGTATTTACATATTAGAGTTCATCAGCATATCCTTTTACAAAACTAATACATCATCTAACACATGCCATGCACGCACTCCTCCTAGTCACTATTATAATTATTTCATATACAATTCCCTATAGAAGCATATGTACCATTACACCACTTATAAGACGCAATTAATTTACGAAACTTTAGACCCCCTAACAAAACGTACAAATCCCGCAAACAGTAAAACTCGCCATATTTCTATTTCTCGTCACTTTAGGGGCGACAGGGATTGCCCAAAAAATTAAACCTAATTTTCCCAGATGTTGATTTTTCATCATTTTGGCATCATTTACGTTAATTTGGTGCCATTTTCGTGAATTTGGCACCATTTTCATCAATCTGGCAATATTTCTAAAGGTCGCCAAGTTGTGTTGAAATTTCGCCAAATTCATCGCCAAAATTTTTACCAAGCGTTACAAACATGCAGAAAGAAATACAGAATGGCTGACGAAAAGAAGGACTTTTTCTTATATAGTATTACCAATTCTTCGTTTGGAATATATCATGTAAGAAAATTTGATTCACAATTTGCGGTGAATTTTTAATATTTGGAGTCTTTTATTTTGAAATTTCATAATAATTTTTACGGAAAGGAAAGAATTGAGTTCTGCCATGCTGATATAGTAGACAGGCAGAAATACTACTTATAATTTTATTTATATAAATAAGAAATTTTTTACAATTAAACAAAATATTCTTTATAGACTACTTTTCAGGTCTTCTTATTAGGGGCAGAAATAATGAAAGATGTGTGCCCCTTATTTAGGCAACATACAGTCGTCCATGTGAAAAGCAGCAGATGCTTATGTCTGTGCCCACAGAGTTGCACGTCTGCACTTGATTCTGATGTCGTCCCTTCTTGCTTATAACGCTTCCATAAATAGAGGAACAAACAATATCGTCGCTTTATCGGATTTTAAATTGTCTTTATTGTAGAGAGAGACCCAATAAACTATTAAGTCACGTTAATTTAGAAACTCAGATAACGATTTGGTTATATTTGTTTGGGGACTCATATAGCGATTAGGTCACGCTCAAAGTGAGGAAATAATCAAAAGGACATTAAGACAGATAGGACGCTGAATTTAATGTGGGATCCTATCAATGAAATTCGATATTTTCATGAAATTCGATGGAGTCGCTCGCTCGTCCATAATTATGAGACAAACAGATCAATTTTCAATTTTATTTATATAGAAACTTACTTTCTCATACTATAGAATATATTATGGAAAAAGTGTTGTTGACACGTTTTGACTATTTTTAAAGTGATGTCCGTCTGTCTGTCTGTTTGCATGTTTGTCGTTTGTCTATGATAAATCTCTTGTGTATATGAGAACTGCCACAAATATGAATGCATTTTCACAAAACATCATATCCGGCTTTGTAAACGTAAAATCTAGAACTAGGTGGAATTTTTTGGAATTTGAGCGAAAACATCGAAATTGATTCGAAATTTTATATTTTCTTAACATGACAGCATAGGACAAAATTTAACTTATGTATAAAAAAGCCTATTTATGGCTCAATGATGACAAAACTTAACAGTTTCAATCATGGTAGTGAAAATTCGATACAATTGTGTTAATAACGTCATTAGCCCTCCCTAGGGGATACATTGTCAATTATGGTATCATTCGAAATATTTTTTCAAGCCCTTTAAAATGAAGGGTACCATGCTACGATATATATTTTTCAAATTTTTTTCTAGCGTAAGAAAGTCAAGTTGACCCACACTGCAGTTAATTTACATCAGGAATGAAATTATTCACAGACAAGTGTATTTCTTAATTATATTCAAATCATAGAACTTGGATCAGTTTGGCTATCAGAAACAAAATGGCTGCACGACGGCCTCTCGGCATTTAAGCATTCAACAACGATCCATATCTCATTTTTGCAGAAAAAGGTCATTGACCCTTTTGCGGAATAAATTCTAATCCCTCTGACCCGGATAGCGAAATCGATGCATAATCCAGCCATTCTCTTTATTACTCTGGAAAACCGTCGCCCTTTCATATTCAGAGATGCACCCCCCTTCTTTTAATATCTACCGGATATTTTCCGGAAAATCTAATAAGACCGCCTGCCATCCCATATTTAATATCTTGTCCGGAAATGCGCGAAGACTATTAAATTATGTTGGTGAGTTTGAGTATCAATGTTTAGAGAAATCATATTGCGGCCAGGATAGGGCATTCTCTAGATGTTATGGAATCTGATGGACTTTGTAAGGAAAGGTGCATGGGTGTACACGTTAGGTTAAGGTGGCCATTTTTTTCCTGGGCGGATCCGGGGACGATGGGTTACACGAATTACGTCTGTAGTTGGGGTATCTCGGACTGAAATCGGAGCGTTACGAAAAATGTAAACACTTTAGACGCTTGTATCTCCAAACTTAACAAAGCGAAATGTAAACAATTTATGTTTGTTTGTTTGAAATAGTATATCATTTATGAACGTATAAAAATAGTTTCAATATTTTGAAAAACATCCAGGGGTTCGCAACATTTTATTATCAGCGAGCACCAGACTATATCAAATTCTTATAGGGAGTACCAGTATTTTATTTTCTTCTAAGGGCACTAACACTATGTTAATTTTAAGAGAGTATCGGTTTTATGTTAAAATATTTTTGAAAGTACCAGCACTATGTTAATATTTTCTGGGAAGCACCTATACTGCGTTGATTTTAAAAAGCACCAGTCTTAAGTTACTTTTTATTGAACATCAGCAATATGTAGAAACATTATAGAGAGCAACATGTTAATTTTTAGAGAGTATCAGCACTATGTTATCGTTCTTTAAGGAGCACCAGTACTGTGCTAATTTTTTCTATTTTTCCTGAACATCAGACATGCAGAAGTGCATAAATAAGGCCCAGATCTTAACACCATTGGAAAGTTCGGAGAATTTTCTTCCAAAAAAAAGCTTTAAATTCGTACTATAAATAGCTGCAATTTCTTAAATTTTTAATATATATATATATATAATTTTCATATTTTAATGATTTAACGGATTATAATTCCGACATAGAAAAATCGACTGACAATTAGATTTTCATAAATTAACAGGAAATAAATTGAGTATCAGGCACTGCTCCAAAATAAAATTATGTTTCATGGAACATATTTTCATTAATTATGCTTTTTATAAAACATCGTAATCTTTTTTTACTTCATCATGTGAAGCACTTCAATATAGTCGCGTTAGAATGACGTTGCATATATTTTCACCTTTAAAATGTTAACAGAATTAAAAAATGGGTGCCATTTTTATGCTTATATCTGAAAAGGTTTTCCCATCAGAAAAATTGTCATCAAATTTTATTGACCAGTAAGTACACGCGTGGATCAAATTAATTCCACGTTATTATTTGGGCTGTTATTATCATTAAATATGTGTGTTTTTTCTATAATCTTTCCAACTTTTTTCCAACCTATTTTAGGAGATAAACGATTTTTAGAATATCACTCGTTTTCAAAATAAATTTAAAATGTAGTTTAAAAAAGACAAAAATGGTAAAAAAAAATAAGTCGAATTTTCTGACTCTATGTGTGTGAACGTATAACAAATCTATGTTCGTAATTAACGAGTAAAGTGTACAGGTGTCACATTGAAAGACCTTTAACCAGTTTCCCCGAAGTCTCGATGAAAGTAGCTAGTAGATAAATATAGACTTGCCGATAGTATTATTATAGTTGAAAGCTATTCAGAATCAGTATTTAAAACAGAGAAGGTATATGATAACTGAAAGAAAATGTCATAAAAATTCACTAAGAATATAGTTAGTGGAAGATAAAATGCTGTAGATATTAGTGATAACTGCATATACACTCGTCAAAAGTGAAATTGCAACACCATGAAGAAATGAACGTAGCCATATGCAAATCACAAAACCGGTAGAAGAGAGAGTCACGTGCAAATGATTAAGTTTTCGACCATATCGGGTGACGTGACGCCCAATTTCGGGTGATAAATACCAGCAGGCGGCTCGTCCCATAAATGCTATCAGCGACGATTTGCACCAGCCGAACTTTCGAAAAAGTGAAGAAGCGATGTTTCGAAGACAACTGCTGCTATACAGCTCGCTGACAACAGCTGGGGAGCGAGATCGTATCCTGGAGATGCGTAATATGGGTTTGTTGATGAGTGCAATTGCCACGCGTAGTGAGAACGACGTGAGTACCATCCAACGATGTGTAACACAATGGAAGGTAACACAATGTAACACGCCGTAAAGGTAGTGGATCGAACAGGTGCACGGCAGAGCGCATAAACCGGCATTTTCGCCGAACGGCTCTTCGAGACCTACACAACGGCAAATGACATCCAAAACAGCCTGCTACCATCAATGGTTGCACCTGAGTGCACCCAAACCATTCGCAACAGGTTGCATGATGTACAGATACGCACACGGCGGCCAGCCACTGGGATGCCATTAAGCACTCGATACGCCTGCCGTGGTGTCGTCGCCATAGCAACTGAACCAATGAATGGCATCGGGTATTATTTACGGATGAATATCGCTTCTGCCTGTGAAGAATGACAGCCGCGGCGGCTTCCCGGGGAACGCCACTTACCAGCCCATATCGCCGAGCATCACACCGACCCCACAGCGGATATCATGGTTTGGGGCGGTATCATGTTCGATCAGCGGACAACTCTGGTGCTGCACATTGCAGGTCCGGTTCGTCACACAAGTTGACGGTGGTGTTTCAGCATTTTCTTGCTGGAAAATCGTCCCCGGCACAGCGTTCCAGCAAGACAATGCCACACCTCACACCACACGGCGAAGTCTCACCAGCCTAAACGGCCTCTCCCATTGAACAAGTGTGAGTCTTCATCGGACGTCGGGTACCTCGGGGACTACCGGTACATACCGTAGACGAACTGCGTACCGCAGTGGGCGCTACTTGGCAAAGATTACCTCAGACAACCATAATAGCCTCATCCATAGTATGCCTCGCAGTTTAATGGTAAGCCGTATAACTACGTATTTTTTACATATTTTTATTAATAAATATTACTAGCAGTAATTTTCGGGTTGCATTTGGCACTTTGAGGATAAACGATGTCTTTGTTATGATATATATTTCGGGATAATTAAAACTAATTACACAAATGGGAGGAAAGTAAAAAAAAATAATTTGAACTTCTAGTGTAAATCATGTGCTGCTTACTTCCGGAAGTGGACAGCACATGACTTATACTAGAAGTTAAAATATGTGATAATATTAAGTTCGTGGAACTGGTATATTTAATCAATCCGAAAAAATATTTTAAAGTTGGTGGAACGAACTATTTAATAAATCTGTAAAAATATTTTAAAGTTCGTGGAACGGGCATATTTAGTCAATCTGAAAAAATATTTTAAAGGTCGTGGAACGGACCTATTTAATCAATCTGAAAACATTATTTAAAGCTATTGGAACGGGCATATTTAGTCAATTTGAAACAATATTTTAAAGTTCGTGGAACGGACTATTTAATCAATCTGTAAAAATATTTTAAAGTTCGTGTAATGGACATATTTAATCAATCTGAAAACGCCCCTGAATAAAAAAAAATCTCCTTGGGAGAAAATGACCGAGGGATATTAAAGGAGCTCACAATGAATATGCAAAAGATAATTTCAATAGCAATAAAAGAGGTACGAGCGGTCGGCTGGGGCTGAGGATCAATGGGTTGGAAGGATTGGAAAATTCCCTTTAACGTTGCCTGATAAAGTTCTGTGGCTGTGAACACGCACATAGCACAATGTTTGTAGGAAAGCAAAGCACGCAAATTAAAATTGAGATATCTCTAAATAAATCTAAGAATAAGATTATTTTTACTGCCTCATACGTAGTATTGAGAAAAAATTTTGTTTTCTCGAAAATTTTCGAATTCGAGATTTTGACGTCAATATATGTTTTCCTCCTGAGCACGTTTAGACTACTTTTGGAGCGATGTTTGTCTGTATGTCTGTGGTCGATTTCTTGTGTACGCAATAGCAGCCACAAATATTAATGGATTGTTACGAAACTTTATATCCAGCTTTATCGTCAAAAAATCTAGAACTAGATGGAAAAAAACGTATTTGAACGAAATCATTTTTCAACAAATTTATTCGAAATTTTATATTTTTTTTTTACATGGCAGCATAGGACAAAATTTGACATAATCAGGCATAAAAAGGGTTATTTATAACTCAATCATCACGAAACTCAATAATTGTTCCATAATTGTTCAATAATTGTGATTAACAATTATTTGAATAATTGTGAAAAATAACTGCAAAACAAAATTTTTTGTTCGTGACGTCATTAGACTCTCCTCGGAGGGGTTACATTGTCAACTATGGTTTCAATAGAAAAAAATCTGATGTGGGCAACACATGACTTTCCTTATATAATGCAATGAATTTACTACTTTTACAGAAAAAAAAATAGGTTTTTCTTATATAGATACTTATATTCTTTCCAAGATATTGAATTTTCGACAATTAGAAGTCATTTTTATCCATTTGGCGAGATTTTCGTTAATTTGGCAACATTTCAAAGAGTCGCCAAGTTGGCGATATTTCGCTAAATTCGTCGCCAAAATCTCGCCAACCGTTATGAACGGAGAAATAAGTTATTCTTATAGCAGATAAATGACTATTGGCGTTCAAATACAAAAGTATTACATAAAGTATCTTCTCCGGTCGTCCAAATGGTTGCTCAAGTCCTAGGATGAGTCGGACGGTCTGGGTCTTCAACAAAGTATCTTTTCTCATGAATGGAACGAGCAAGATCCTCGATAATGATGTCACCAAATTTATCGCTTGATATTACAAATGAAAAGTGAACATGTTTCTGAATAGTTAATATTTTTTTTTAATTTATGGGATATTTTGATAAATTTATTTGAAAAATGTGCAATATCTCGAGAACGGTTCATCCTAGCGTTCTAAAGTTTACGTCAATCGTTTTCTAAGGAAAAATTACATAAGAGATGCCTATTTGCGTAACTTTATTAAAGGTTTTGATTTTTTGATGATTTTTTTTCAAAATTTCACTCAAACATTTAGGGGGGTTCTGAATATTCGATTACGTTTAAAAACAATAGGCTTCCAGTATTCACGGATTGTGATTTTTGCACCAAATTTCATTCGAATCGCTCCATTCGTTCGTGAGATATCGTCTCCACAGACTCACTGACACACACATACTTTCACACACGCACACACAGACATCACGTCAAAAATATTCGATTCGTGATCAGGGATGCTTGAAACGTGCTCTCCCGTCGAAAACTCGAATCGGAATTTCCGACCCCGTCACAATACTTTCCTTATACATTATGTATATAAGAAAAGTAAAAATTTCAAGCCCTTTAAATTAAAGAATAGCACGCTATAAATGTAATCATTCGAACCCAAAATACCGATTTTCAAATTTTTTCTTGTAAAATTTGAAAAAAAGAATGGATTCTGGTATGAAGAAATCGAATTGACCTAGACACCAATTAATTCCCTTGGTCTCGGTACTAAAACGTGACAGCAAAATCAAGTTTCTAACTATAGTGGGAATACTCGATAATTCTGATATGCCACCCAATCACCAATCAATCGGTCAGTTCAGTGCGTGTTATTATGATAATACTATCTATTCTAAATGATAACTCAACTACCTCATCTCCTTATGATGCATATATATATATTCTAACCCTAATGTTAGCGAATATATTAACCCTTATCTTAAACATGTCTTAACCGGCAATCTCAGCATAGTAAATCATCCTAGCTTACACAGAATTATGCGAAAAGGCAGTAAATACTATCTATCTATAGGTCAATGATTCTCAACCTTTTTACTTTCCCTGCAATACAATGTATAGGGAAAGTATTGGAATCATGTCGAAAATCGCAACTCGAGTTTTCGACGGATCTACACGTTTCGAGACCTCTAGAATACGAAAAAACCATTTTTAGCCTGACGTCTGTGTGTGTGTCTGTCTGTGCAGATTTTGTATCCCCTCTAACTAAAAAACTAATGGACCGAATTTCATAAAATGTGGTAGGTAAGTCACTTGTGGGCGAATCTGGTGCTGATTAGTTTTGGGTACGATTCAGGATAAAAGAACCCGCCTTTTTTGCGATATAGCCCGCAAAAGCTTGTATCCACTATAGCTGAAAATCTAATGGGCCGAATTTCACAAAATTTGGAAGATAAGTCTCTTGTGGGTCACCCTGGTGCTGATTAGATTTTGGTATGATTCGGAAAAAAATAACCTGCCTTTTTTTGCAAAATGGCCCGCAAAAATCGTCCAAATCTAAACTAAAGAACTACGTATGCTGAAATATATCCATTAAATGCTTGTTTTATACGTAATTTCCAACGAAGAAAAGAATAAGATCAACCCCATTACACTAGGACTAGCCGTTCTCGAGATATTTTTGTTTTTTCGCTACGCCACATTTGAAAATGAGTCCAGTTACCAAATGAGAACGATAATTGAATTAATAGTGAATTAAATTTAATTGAAATAAAGAGAATGTGTATATAAGTCTGCAGGGCAAGTCATGTGCTGCCCACATCAGATTTTTACTTTCCCTGCAATGCATTTCCCTGCAATGTTTAGGAGAAGTATTGGAATGATGTCAAAAATCACAAATCGAGTTTTCGATGGATCAACACGTTTTGGGACCTCTAAAATACGAAAAACTATTTTTAGCTTGACGTCTGTGTGTGTGTGTCTGTCTGTTTGTGTGCAGTGAATGTACACACTCTAACTCAAAAACTAATGGACCAAATTTCATAAAATTTCATAGGTAAGTCAAATGGTGTTGATTAGATTTTGGAATGATTTGGAAAAACAGAACCTGCCTTTTTTGCTGAATAGTCAGCAAAAATCGTCAACATCTAAAATAAAAGACTACGTATGCTCAAATGCATCAATTAAATATTTGTTTTATACGTAACTTTTAGCGATAAAAGAGTAAGACCAACCCCATCATTTTAGGACAAGCCGTTCTCGGTATATTATTATTATATAATTTTTCCCTCACCTTTGAAAATATGTCCAGTTACCAAATGAAAAAGAAAATTGAAATTAAAGTGCAAATTCAGTGAGATTTAAAATAATTATGGGTGGTACTTTGTGAAATTAAACTCAATTTACTGGATTACTGAAGAAATAAAGAGAAAGTGAATATGTGTCTGTAGGGAAAGTCCTGTGCTGCCCACATCACATTCTTTTGCTTGGAGGAACCCTTGCAATATTTCTAAAAATTTCCCTTTAGTTTGATTGACTGACACTTGTTAGGTTCTACAGGAGTAAATTACAAAGTAGATGTGTAAAGCAGCAAAGTTAATAAACTAACTCTTACTTTCGAATAAAATATTACAAGAGTTATTTTTTGTCTATTTCTAAATTACTGTTAACAAAAAAATGTCAGACTTTTTTGCTGTACATTTAAATTATCAGTTACAAATCAACAGTATGTATATTACTTTCCCTGCAATACATGATAATGTATAGGGAAAGTATTGGAATCATGCCGAAAATCGCATCTCGAGTTTTTGACGGATCTCCGCGTTTCGAGACCTCTAGAATACGAAAAACTATTTTTAGCGTGACGTCTGTGTATCTGTCTGTGCAGATTTTGTATCCACTCTAACTAAAAAACTAATTGACCGAATGTCATAAAATTTGGTAAGTCACTTGTAGGCGAATCTGGTACTGATTAGTTTTGGGTAAGATTCGGGATAAAAGAACCAGCCTTCTTTTGCGAAATGGCCCGCAAAAGCCTTTATCCACTCTAACTGAAAAACTAATAAACCGAATTTCACAAAATTCGGTAGATAAGTCACTTGTGAGTTACCTTGATGCTGATTCGATTTTGGTACGATTCGGAAAAAAAAATAATCTGCCTTTTTTTTTGCAAATTGGCCAGCAAAAATCGTCAAAATCTAAAATAAAAACTACGTATGCTCAAATATATCCATTAAATGCTTGTTTTATACGTAATTTTTAACGAAAAAATTATAAGATCAACCTCATTACACTAGAACTAGCCATTCTCGAGATATTTAAGTTTTTTCATATTTTCTCTATGCCATCGTTGAAAATAAGTCCAGTTATTAAATGAGAATAAAAACTGAATTAAAAGTGAATTAAATTTAATTAAAATAAAGAGAATGTGGATATAAATATGTCTGCAGGGAAATCCATGTGCGGCCCACATCAAATTGTTTTGTATTGATAGTATGCCAATATAATTGTTCTCATAAAAAAATAACAATAAATAAGTTACATTTTATTGTGATACTAGCCGCCTTTGGCGACCAGCGTGTTCGCTACCCTTGAAAATTCTGACCCTGGCAAACTCACTGGCGCGACCTACCAGAAAGGTGTAGAAGACCCAGGCCGTCCGACTCATCCTGAGGATTTGAGTATCTAATTGGACGGCCGGGAAAAGAGTTAGCGGAAGCCAACTCCCGGGGCGGCCAACGTCCGACGGTCTGGGGCAAAGTTTATTTAAGTTTCAAAAAATATACATTGAGGTTACAAAGAGTTGTACAAAGAGGTGAAGATGAGTTAACATTTTGATGATTAGATGACATGATTAAATATAGATGACATGATATTTAACAAGATGACATTATATAAAACATGATGTCTGATGACAGTTGTAGATGATTAGATGACAGGATTGAAGAATGATGACATGTTTAAGAATTGATGACAAGTTATTTTGCATGAAGACAAAACGGCCCAAAAACTACCAGAAAGGTGTTGTTGTTGTTGAAACCCAGACCGTCCGACCTACCAGAAAGGTGTAAGGTAACTGTTTGGACGGTCGGGAAGTGCCACCCAATTTAGACTGGAACCCAGTGGGGGAGGCATCCACAGGGACCGTACCCTCCTTCCCCTACCACCAACCTCTCGGAAGGACTTTCGGACCCACATGTTTAACGTGATCGTACTCCGCATGAACACGGCGGCAGTTTTGGCAGTGGCTGGAATCGAACCCGGGCCTACCGAGTGCAACTCCAGCGCGCTAACCAGAAAGGTGTTGTTGTTGTTGAGACCCAGACCGTCCGACCTACCAGAAAGGTGTAAGGTAACTGTATGGACGGCCGGGAAGTGCCACCCAATTTAGACCGGAACCCAGTGGGGGAGGCATCCACAGGGACCGTACCCTCCTTCCCCTACCACCAACCTCTCGGAAGGACTTACGGACCCACATGTTTAACGTGATCGTACTCCGCATGAACACGGCGGCATTTTGTGGTAGCGTGCAAATCTAGTGCGCAAACCACGGGGATACCGCACCCGAGATGGCCAACAGCACGCGGTGTTCCGAGGTGGTCACCCACCAAGTACTAACCGCGCCCGATGCTGCTTGACTTCGGTGATCTAACGAGAACCGGTGTTTTCAGCACGGTACGGCCGTTGGCCCACAACCAGAAAGGTGTGAAAGCCCCAGGCCGTCCGGCTCGTCCAGAGGACTTAGAGCAACAAATTGGACGACCAGAAAGGTGTAAGGTAACTGTTTGGACGGCCAGGAAGTGCCACCCAATTTAGACCGGAACCCAATGGGGAGGCATCCACAGGGACCGTACCCTCCTTCCCCTACCACCAACCTCTCGGAAGGACTTACGGTTCCACATGTTTAACGTGATCGTACTCCGCGTGAACACGGCAGCAGTTTTGGCAGTGGTGGGAATCGAACCCGGGCCTACCGAGTGAAATTCCTGCACGCTAACCTCTGGGCTACCGCGCCCTCCGCGACAATCTCCATAACTTTCTTTTCATTCGCCCAATTTAGACCGGAACCCAGTGGGGGAGGCATCCACAGGGACCGTACCCTCCTTCCCCTACCACCAACCTCTCGGAAGGACTTACGGACCCACATATTTAACGTGATGGTACTCAGCGTGAACACGGCAGCAGTTTTGGCTGTGGCGGAAATCTAACCCGGGCCTACCGGGTGCAATTCCCGCGCGCTAACCACTGGGCTACTGCGTCCTTCGCGACAATCTCCATAACTTTCTTTTTATTCAACCAATTTAGACCGGAACCCAGTGGGGGAGGCATCCACAGGGACCGTACCCTCCTTCACCTACCACCAACCTCTCGAAAGGACTTACGGACCCATATGTTTAACGTCATCGTACTCCGCGTCAGTGGCGGGAATCGAACACGGGCCTACCGAGTGCGATTCTCGCGCGCTAACTTCCCGCGCGGTAATTTAAATTTTATAATTAAGCTCTTAATTCCATCATCCTCGTTCCATCGTTCCATCATTTAGAATATCCATAAAATTAAAATATCCATTTAAAATATCTATAAATTAAAATATCCATTTAAATTATTCATAAATTAAAATATCCATTTAAAAAATCCATATCGTTCTATCATTCATTCTTATCGTTCCACCAATCCATAAATATAATAATTTCAAATACATCACCACAATTCAAACCACCATAATTCAATCATTTAAATTATTTAAAATATCCATTTAAAATATATAAATATAATAATTTCACCCGATGTATCTATCCAATACATATGCTAAGCTCTCATTTCATTTAAAACCGAAAGCGCGGTCTCCATGGAGACGGATAAAAACTAATGCCGAGGGGGAAATGCCGTTGAAGAACTTAGCGGATTGCCGAGAAATATAAAATCATGACGTCTTTAAAATTGCGATCCTGCGGGCAATTTTCATTATTTTTTGACCAGATTGGACTTGCAAGAATGCCAGATCTTTGACCTTTCTAAAAATGTAAATTATTAGTCGAAATTATGAGTAGCTTTTACGATGGGAGGATTTAAAAACGAAAGTTTTTATTTTTTTAACCGAAAGTGACTTTTGTTTTAAAATATTTAAAAAATATTAGAATTTGTCCCTGAGATTTCAAATTTATATATTTTTACTCGCAATTGACTGCTCTTTCCGGTGGTGTGATTTGTTTTTTTCTACAACGTCTGGATCGTGGAGAAAAAAAGGGCAAAAATGGCAAAAAACGGTCGAAATCGCATAAAACATTTAATAAAAAAATAATTAAAATTTTAAAAATCGGTTTTCACGTGTCCCCTTCCTGCCCCCCCCCCCGGGTCTCCGATTGCCAAATTTCGTAGCTCTCCGACGCGCATTCGCTGAACGTATAGTGTATAAGACAGACACATACACACACAGACAGACATTGCCTTTTATTATATAACACATTCACATTTTGAGGAACTTTCTCACACTAAAATTCATTTTCTGTTTTTTTTTCTGATTTTACTTTCCCCCTCCCCTCTCCAAGGGGGCTATTGACGCCACTAACACAAAGGAATTTTCTCGGCTATTTTTTACGACAATGATTGAAACTATGAAGTCTGGTATCATTGTGCTATAAATAAACCCTTTTATGCATGATTTTATGGAATTGTGTCCTACGCTGCCATGTTAAAAAAATATAAAATTTAGAGTTTTTGAAGTTTTAGCGCGAATTTGAAAAAAGTCTATCTAGTTCTAGATTTTTCAAAGCCATGTATAAAATGTCTCCAAAACTAATCAAAACGTGTTCAGAATGTCTTAAAACATGTACTGGCATCAAAATCTCAAATTCGAAAACGTTCGTAAAAGCAATACTTACTTTATACTATGTTACATAGTATAAAAAAGTAAATATATTTTCACTGGCTTGGCATTTTTATATAATTGTTTGCCTATTTTCTTCAAAATTTTATCTGGTAGCCCTATGAGTAGTTGACGGGAATACTGGTAATATTCTTGAATGTCAACTGAATTCCTTACCGCTCCAAAAATTCCTCGTTTGAATAAAATTCCTCTTTTCAAGTAAAACACTCGCAGCTTAAAATTTAACTACCAAGCGAATTATCTAACTACGCTGAACTTTCATAAGGCTTTATTGTTTTTTAAAAGAGCAAGTTAAAACTTTAATGATTTAAGTATTTTTACTCAATTACGAAAAAGATACCAAGCTGTACTTTTATTTGAAGGCTCAGAAAATATTTTCAGATCCTCAAGAAGCTCCCTGGTGACCTAGAAAATTGAATCTTTGCAGACATTATCATCGGACAGAACCTAACGGAGTCGGATTTTCGATTTACTCTCCCCCTCCCCGCGGAAAAATGGTGGAGTACAGAGCCTAGAAGTAAGAGCGTTGTATCCCACAGGCACTGTACCTGTATGTGGGATCTCGAAAAGTGTTTTCAGATCCTTTAGTCCCTTGATTTAGATCCTCTAGTGCCTCCAAGTCCCCTGGTGTGCTGAAAAGTATGCTTAGTATATTTGCACACTTATGGTATCGACCATTAGACTGAATCTAACAGAGTTAAATTTTCAATTTACCCCCCCCCCCCCCCCGTGGGGTGCGGGATCTTGAAAAGTATTTATTGATTATCTAAAAGACTCTGCATTGTTCTAGAGAATTGAATGTTTGCTCACTTATAGTATCGACTGCTATTCGGAATCTAACGGAGTCAGATTTTTTATTTACCCCCACCCCCACCCCCGGAAATGGAAAAAAATTCTGAGTCTCGAAAAGTATTTTCCGATCCTCTAGACGCTAACTAATAACCTAGAAATCTGAATCTTTGCACACTTATAGTATCTACCTTCGAGCAGAACCTAACGCAGTCGAATTTTCGATTTACTCCCCCCACCATCACACGCGGCGAAAAAAAATGTGGGGTACAGAGTTTAGAAGTAAGAACACTGTACCCCACAGGCACTCACTGTATGTGAAGTCTCGAAAAGCGTTTTCAGATCCTTTAGTCCCCTGGTTCAAATCCTTTAGTGCCTCCAAGTCCCCTGGTGACCTAGAAAGTACACTTATAGTATCGACCATTGAATTGAATCTAAGGGAGTTAGATTTTCAATTTACTCCCCCGGGGGGGGGGAATGCGGGGTCTCGAAAATTATTTTTAGATTATCTAAAAGTCCCTGCATTGTTATAGAAAATCAAATCTTTGCACACTTATAGTATCAAACATCGAACAGAATCGAACGGAGTCGGAATACACCTCCTCTCCCCCCCCCCCCCCCAATTTCCCTGCGCGGCGGGAAAAATGCGGAGTCTGGAAAAGTATTTTCAGATATTTTAGAAGTCATCTGATAACCTAGAAATTACACTTATAGTATCTTTGCCCACTTAAATGTATCGACCATAGAACTGAAACCAACGGAGTCGGATTTTCGATTTACTCCCCCCCGGGGGGGTTGAAACCCAGACCGTCCGACCTACCAGAAAGGTGTAAGGTAACTGTTTGGACGGTCGGAGGGGGTGAAAAAATTCAGGGCCTTGAAAAGTCTTTTTAGACCATCCAAAATCCCGTGTATTGCTCTACAAAACTGAACTTTTGTACACTTATAATATCGACTACTGTAACTAACAAGTATGTAATCGAACTGAAACTAACGGAGGCGGATTTTCAATTTACCCACCCTCCCTCGGGAAGCGAAAAAAATCCGGGGTTCTAGAAAAGTCTTTTTAGACCATCCAAAATCCCGTGTATTGCTCTACAAAACTGAACTTTTGTACACTTATAATATCGACTACTGTAACTAACAAGTATGTAATCGAACTGAAACTAACGGAGGCGGATTTTCAATTTACCCACCCTCCCTCGGGAAGCGAAAAAAATCCGGGGTTCTAGAAAAGTCTTTTTAGACCATCCAAAATCCCGTGTATTGCTCTACAAAACTGAACTTTTGTACACTTATAATATCGACTACTGTAACTAACAAGTATGTAATCGAACTGAAACTAACGGAGGCGGATTTTCAATTTACCCACCCTCCCTCGGGAAGCGAAAAAAATCCGGGGTTCTAGAAAAGTCTTTTTAGACCATCCAAAATCCCGTGTATTGCTCTACAAAACTGAACTTTTGTACACTTATAATATCGACTACTGTAACTAACAAGTATGTAATCGAACTGAAACTAACGGAGGCGGATTTTCAATTTACCCACCCTCCCTCGGGAAGCGAAAAAAATCCGGGGTTCTAGAAAAGTCTTTTTAGACCATCCAAAATCCCGTGTATTGCTCTACAAAACTGAACTTTTGTACACTTATAATATCGACTACTGTAACTAACAAGTATGTAATCGAACTGAAACTAACGGAGGCGGATTTTCAATTTACCCACCCTCCCTCGGGAAGCGAAAAAAATCCGGGGTTCTAGAAAAGTCTTTTTAGACCATCCAAAATCCCGTGTATTGCTCTACAAAACTGAACTTTTGTACACTTATAATATCGACTACTGTAACTAACAAGTATGTAATCGAACTGAAACTAACGGAGGCGGATTTTCAATTTACCCACCCTCCCTCGGGAAGCGAAAAAAATCCGGGGTTTTAGAAAAGTCTTTTTAGACCATCCAAAATCCCGTGTATTGCTCTACAAAACTGAACTTTTGTACACTTATAATATCGACTACTGTAACTAACAAGTATGTAATCGAACTGAAACTAACGGAGGCGGATTTTCAATTTACCCACCCTCCCTCGGGAAGCGAAAAAAATCCGGGGTTCTAGAAAAGTCTTTTTAGACCATCCAAAATCCCGTGTACTGTTCTAGAAAATCGAACTTTTGTACTGTATTTCAACAACAACAACAACACTTATAGTATCAGGACGTGGTAGTCTAGTGGTTAGCGCACGGGAATTGCACTCGGTTGGCCCGGTTTCGATTCCCTCCGCTGCCAAAACTGCAGCCGTGTTTGTTCACACGGAGTACGATCACGTTAAACATATGGGTCCGTAAATCCTTCTGAGAGGTTGGTGGTAGGGGAAGGAAGGTACGGCCCCTGTGGATACCTCCCCCACTGGGTTCCCGTCTAAATTGGGTGGCTCTTCCCGGTCGCCCAATCAGTTACCTTACACCTTTCTGGTAGGTCGGACGGTCTGGGTCTCAACAACAAAAACACTTATAGTATCGACTACTGTCCGGAATCTAGCGGAGTCGGATTTTTTATATTCTCCCACCCTACCCTAGGAAGCTAAAAAAATTCTGAGTCTCGAAAAGTATTTTCAGATCCTATAGAAGACCCGTGGTAACCTAAAATGCTTAATCTTTGCACACTTACAGAATCGACCTTGAGACAGAAACTATGACAGAGTCAGATTTTCACCTGACCCTCGGGGGGCGTAAAAATGAAGTCTCGAAAAGTATTTTCAAATCCTCCAGAAGCCACACTAGTGGCCTAGAAAGCTTAATCTGTTACACACACTTATATTATCGACCACTGGACTGAGCTTATCAGAGCAGAATTTTCGATTTTCCTCCCAGAATGAAACAATAGAAGGAAGAGGGAATTTTTCAAAGCCCTCCCGAAGCCCCCACCAGAGACATAAAGGGTTAAAGCGCGAACAAGGGGCAACACCTAACCAAGCCAATTTTCAATTGAGGCAATTATTTTCAACGTTAATCACCATAAACTCCTAAACAAAATAAAACTTTAAAAAATATTAAGCTGCAATTAATTTTTAAGTGTTAAGTTTTTTAAAAATTACTTCGTTTTGTATAAGTTCAGCTGAATTTGTGGTTAAATTGCTTATCATCCATTCATTTACATACTTTTTTTTAAATATTTGGAAGATTTAAAAATTAAATAAAGACATTTGTATTTAATGTACTTTGGTGGTATTATTGCGGGGTTCACTGTTATACATTAAAGTCAAAATCAACTGATGAGTAGTCATAGAGTTAATATTATGTGCTAACTTGTATTAACTTTTAGAAATTAAATAAAGGCATTTGTATTTAAGATACTTTAGTGGTATTATTGCGGGGTTCACTGTTATACATTAAAGTCAAAATCAGCTGATGAGTAGTCATAGAGTTAATATTATGTGCTAACTTGTATTAACTTTTAGAAATTAAATAAAGACATTTGTATTTAAGGTACTTTGGTGGTATTATAGCGGGGTTCACTGTTATACATTAAAGTCAAAATCAACTGATGAGTAGTTATTGAGTTAATATTATGTGCTAACTTGTATTAACTTTTAGAAATTTTCTTCGCTTAATTAAAAGCTTCGCTACAATTTAATTAATTGTAATTATTATATATTAATATTGATGTATAATAACTATATGGATTTTCACAATCAACTATTAACTTGCAAATACTAACTATACACCCTAATAGCATTTAATATTGGTCAAATATTGTATATCTCGGCATTTTGTGTAAATATTGCGGTTACATCGGCCTCCAATATTGGCTAATATTTTCATTACAATATTACGCTAATATTGGTGTTATATTGGAAATATTCCCAATAAAACGCCAATATTAGCGTAATATTGTCCCAATATTATAAGCCGATATTGAGCCAACTCCGTCAAAATGTCCACTTTTTCATATTAGTCCAATATTGTTTGCCAATATAGGAATGCCACTAGGGCAATAACTATACATTCGACCATTTCTTAATCATTCATATAATATAATTTATATGGATTGAAATATACAATAAATATTAACGTTTACAGATGTTAATTATTATTTGGTTTTGTAGTGCTTGAGCTTTAACTCAATAACACATAATAATAGTGGTAGTCTCCCTAATAATAAAATGTACGGTATTTAGTTATAATTAATTAAATTATTTACTTTAAAAAGCAATTCATTTAAAAACTAAAATTTAACATTCGAGTGCATCCCATCCGTCTCACCCCCCTAAAATGTCGATTCAGACCCTGCTCCAGGATTTTTTTGGCCCCCCCCCCTTAATTTTTACTCCAGTCCCTCATAGATTTCGTTTCTGTTCATGACCCTAGTGAGCAATCGCGTCCTAGGTGTTTTTGAGGCCCCAAGCGAATATTCATGAGAGGTCACGTCTCAACAATAAATACCGTAAAACATCACAAATCCAGAAATCGGTAATCCAAACTATCGATTATACGACAATTTATTTATGTTGCTTTTACAAGTTCAAAAATAAATACGGATGCGTTACATTAGTCATTTTTTGTTAGGTTCTGACATAGGATTTTCCCCCTCCTGGATCAACAATATTTAAAAGGGGGGGGGGGCTTTGTTTATGATATAAAAATATTCCTGTGTCCAAAATAATTCCAATAATTCCAATCCGACCCTGGTTATATAACCCTGGTTTTTCTATCTAATATCTAGATATCCTTTACTAAGAGCTCAGACTGCAAGAAGGAATAATGATTATTCAAATTCTTTTAAGCCGGGTTCCATTAAATTATTCTAAAATCATAAAATACCGAAATTCTTAGAAGAAGCAAATACGAAATGCTACAGAGCCTACATTAAAATCGCCAAATCCCAAAAGGAGCACACACCGTGGATGTTACAGTATCATGTGTGTTCAACTACAATTCCGTAAAAAGGTCACTCCTAAAACATTGTAAAGGCAACTGTAAACTGATATGCAAGTGACTAATGATAAAATGCAGAATAATACAAAATACAAGAAAACGTTGGATTGGCTACAATGCACTAATCAGTCTTTTACAAGAAAAGTCCAATAAAAATAATGTAAAGTTTGATGCCCTTGCAAACATGAGGGTCCTAAGCGGGCGCTTAGGCTGCTTGGGCCTCGGGGCCGCCCTGCCTTCTGCGTGTTGATGTTCATATGCTAAACATTCTTATATAGTCTATATTCTACACTACATACCAACAAAGAGAAAGTTTTCCACAGCGGTTTATTTTCGTACACTCACGATGACAGAGCATAAGCCGCAGAAATCTCCAAATCCCAAACCCCGATGAGCCAGAGAAACTGCACTAACAGAGATATTTCGAGATGGGAGGGGGGGGGGGGCATTTATTGATTACCAGGGAGTGGAAAGGGCTTCTGGGAAGGGAGGGGGGCAGTCCTCTGACGTAAAGTTCGGAAATCGATGCTGCTGAGTCACCTGCGAGCAAAGAGACACATATCTAGAAATCGCTTTTTAAGCACGTAGCGGACACTAACAGCGAAGTTTCGGAGGATTTGATTTTTTGTTTCTTTTTTTTTTTGTGACTGAACTGCCTTTTTGTTCTAATGATGTCTAAATTTGGAATACAAAGAGCAGGGGTTGGGCAGCCTGCGAATCGTTCTCTTTCGATCTTACAAGCTAGATGCAAGTCCGTCATAAGACGAGGCGTATAATGTGAAGGATTCACTTCCATCCACCCGCCAGCAGAACTTGCACTCCTAAAATCACCTAACAAATGCAGACTACGGCATTTTTATTAAAACCATCTGATGATGGCATTAAACTTCTATTCAGAAACCAGACAATAGTTCTGAATTCAGATCCTAACTTATAGATCTGAGAAATGCTCTAAAGTTATTCTATCACTTCTGCTGAGAAGTTTGCCAGGATTATAACAGATTGTAAACTTAAATTATGGCCTAACATTATAAACAAAATTTTTTTAGATATTATCACCCAGCCATTTGTTATGCAATCTACTAATTCCTTGTGTCTTCGATGCATATATCACCTCATGTTGACTTGTATGGCATGCTTGCTTGTCATCATCATGTTGGCTTGCATGACATGCTTGCATGTCATCATCATGCTGGCTTGTATGATTGCTGATTTACTCGTCCATAGCAGTATGATTTTTATCTGATGGAATAATTGCGAACAGATTATTCCATCAGATAACAAGAAAGATCAATCATGCTTAAAGCATTGATTATGAAACACTTTCCAACTTCAATGCAATTTTATTTAAACAAGTCTAAAATGCAATACATTCCTCGGTAATATTTTGAAACTTATCACAATACTGCATTAATTAATAATATTTGAAAACTTAAACCTTCATCGAATAAAATGAACGTCATTCAAATGACGGCAATGAAATATAAATTGCCTGGTTTAAACATCTCTAAAATGTTATACATTCCTCGGTAATAGCTTTAGAATTATCATAATACTACGATAATTCATTATATTTGAAAACTTAATCGAAAACAACTGAAATTAATTCAAATGACGTCACAGAAAAAATAACACGCCTGGATCTCTCTATAAAAACAGGATTTCATTCATAACTTTCTCCCATTCATTTCATTCATCACAATATTATAATAATTTATTTTATTTAAACATTTTATTTAAGACCATGGAGCTACAAATAATTAAACTCTATGCTTAAAACTTCATCGAAAAAAATCGTCCTTCTCTTTATAAAATCAATTAATATTTCATTCATATCAGCCATGCAGACTCCATGGACTAAATTATTTTGTGTTAAAGAAATACAGGAATTCGAATACAACTCATTCTACATATTTTGCTGTTTACATTTTACATAGGTGAAAAATAGGCTTCGTTGCAGAAATAATCAAATTTAGATGAGCATTTAAACTCAAATATATTGTCATTGCGTTGTTTCAGTATGTAAATGCACAGAATTTAAACAAAAATAAAGTAGTTTTAGGACGGATACAACACTCAATATGAATTAAAAGAATTTAAAAAAATCACGATTTTGAAACAAGATGGATGCCATATATCATTTTGAAGTGGGTCATGTGATCGTTTCATATCATGGTCACGTGATCGGTGTAAGAGGTGTAATTATTATTTTAATTTTTATTTAAAAAACTATTGAATATATTTCGCTGAATTTTTTTTTATATATTTTATGGAACAATTTGAATATGTCATAAACTCTTTTCAACTTTGTTGTAAATCATACTGATATGGAAATCTACTCGCTGTTTAAATCAAAACCCGTAAAACATATGAAATATTCATCCCATTCATACATGACATGGTATCCAGCTAAATGTTCTGGTTTAGTTTATTAACACTTTACAACAAATTTGAAAAGCGTTTATGACTTTGTTCATTATGTCTGTCTGTCTGTCTGTCTGTCTGTTAGCACGATAACTGCCGTAAAAATGACTTAATCGAAATGAAATTTTAGTATGTTGTTCAGACGGTCTGTAGGGCCTATGGGAATATAAATGAATAATATCACCCAATTAAATTTGGATTGAACCCGGGTTGAAAAAATGAAATACATTGAGCCCTATGGGACCTAATTTTTCAAACATTTTTTAAGCAAATTTAAAATTCACAAATTGCTTCGAAAATTTTAGGTAATATTCAAATTGTTCCATAAAATATATAAAAAAAAATTCAGCGAAATATATTCAGTAGTTTTAAAATAAAAATTAAAATAATAATTACACCTACTATATGAAACGATCACGTGACGATGATATGAAACGATCACATGACCCACTTCAAAATGATATATGGCATCCATCTTGTCTCAAAATCATGATTTTTAAAGCTCTTTTTAATTCATATTGAGTGTTGTACACGAACCACTTTATTTCCGCTTAAATTCTGTGAATCTACATACTGAAACAACGCAATCACAATATATTTGAGTTTAAATGCTCATCCAAATTTGATTATTTCTACAACGAAGCCTATTTTTCACCTATGTAAAATGTAAACAGCAAAACATGTAAATTAGTTGTATTAGAATTGCGGTATTTCTTTAACACAAAATCAATTAGTGCATGGAGTCTGCGTAGCTGATATGAATGAAATATTCATTGATTTTACAAAAAGAAGGACGATTTTTTTCGATGAAGTTTTACGCATAGAGTTTAATTACTTGTAGCTCCATGGTCTTAATTTTTAAATAAAATAAATTATTATTGTATTGTGATGAATGACATGAATGGGAAATTATTTATGAATGAAATTCTGCTTTTATAGAGAGAGCCAGGCGTGTTATTTTTTCTATGACGTCATTTGAATGAATTTCAGTTGTTTTCGATTAAGTTTTCAAATATAATAAATTGTTGTAGTATTATGATAATTCTAAAATTATTACCGAGGAATGTATTACATTTTAGAGATGTTTAAACCAGGCAATTTATATTTCAATGCCGTCATTTGAATGAAATTCATTTTTTTCGATGAAGGTTTAAGTTTTCAAATATAATAAATTAATGCAGTATTGTGATAAGTTTTAAAATATTACCGAGGAATGTATTGCATTTTAGACATGTTTAAATAAAATTACATTGAAGTTGGAAAGTGTTTCATAATCAATGCCTTAAGCATGATTGAACTTTCTTGTTTAGTTTAAGGCCCTAGAGTGCTTCAGCACGCTTTGATCAGACTTAGTGAATATACTAAATCCATGAAACACGTAGGCGGAGTTGTTGTTGTTAAGACCCAGACCGTCCGACCTACCAGAAAGGTGTAAGAAACCGTTTGGACGGCCGGGAAGTGCCACCCAATTTAGACCGGAATCCAGTGGGGGAGGCATCCACAGGGACCGTACCCTCCTTCCCCTACCACCAACCTCTCGGAAGGGCTTACGAATCCACATGTTTAACGTGATCGTTCTCCGCATGTACACGGCGGCAGTTGTGGCAGCGTGCAAATCCAGCGCGCAAACCACCGGGCTACCGCGCCCGAAAAGGCCAACAACACGCGGTGTTCCCAGGTGGTCACCCACCCAAGTACTAACCGCGCCCGATGCTGCTTGACTTCGGTGATCTAACGAGAACCGGTGTTTTCAGCACGGTAGGGCCGTTCGCAACACGTAGACGGAGTGAATATCTTCCCCTCTTATGTTTGTTCTTCTGTTCCTGCTACTCCTCCACACATCCTTCATTATGTTGGTGCGTCGGTGATACAGTTCTCAGACGACCAAGAGGTGGTCTCAATTTGCGAAATGGTATTTTTAACACTTTACAACATAGTTGAAAGTGTTTATGGCTTTGTTCATTCTGTCTGTCTGTCTGTCTGTCCGTTAGCACGATAACTGCCGTAAAAATGGCTTTATCAAAATGAAATTTTAGTATGTTTTTCAGACGGTCTGTGGGACCTATGGGGAATATAAATGAATAATATCACCCAATTAGTTTTTATTGAACCCAGGTTGAATAAATGAAATACATTGAACCCTATGGGACCAATTAAAGTTTCAAATTAAAGATTCAAACATTTTTTAAGCGAATTTAAAATTCACAAATTGCTTCGAAAATTTTAGGAAATATTCAAATTATCCCATAAAATATATAAAAAAAATTTCCAGTAAAATATGTTAGGTAGTTTTTTAAATAAAAATTATTTAATATAGGGAGAAAAACAAATTCAATTAAATTCTGACTCTCATTATATCATCCAGAAAGAAAAAAGAGATATATTATATAATATATATCTTTCCAAGAGTTCGATTATTTTATATATGAGAAAGGTTTCACATTTTGAAATAAATATGGTAGATAATAATTTTTCAAATTTTTAAATAAAATAAATTATTATAATAGTGTGATGAATGAAACGATTGGGAAAATGTTTATGAATGAAATGCTGCTTTTATATAGAGGCGATTTATATTTCGATGACGTTATTTGAATAAAGTTCATTTGTTTTCGATGAAGTTTTCAAATATAATAAATTATTGTAGTGTTATGATAATTTTAAAAATATTACCGTGGAATGTATCGCATTTTAGAGATGTTTAAACCAGGCAATTTATATTTCAATGACGTCATTTGAATGAAGTTCATTTTATTCGATGAAGTTTTCAAATATAATAAATTAATGTAGTACTGTTATAATTTTTAAAATATTACCGAGGAATGTATCGCATTTTAGAGACGTTTGCATAAAATTGCATTGAAGTTGGAAAGTGTGTCATAATCAATGCTTTATGCATGATTGATCTTTCTTGTTAATTTAGTCGAGGTCGTTCTTGGACCAAGGGAATTAGTAACAACAACATGCAACTTACTTACTTCTCCCAACCCATTATATTAATTATTATCAGGGGCGTATTTCAGGGGGTTTAGGGGGTTCAAGCCCCCCCCCCCCTTTCCCCTGAAATTGAAAAGTTTCAAAATGCTTCCTAAACGCACATATGATAAAAGAAAAATATACTGAAACCCTGTTCAGTTTGTCGTTCTAAAATCCTTGAATTAAAAAAAACAACCAGTTTTAACCCTAAATAAATTTAAAAAAAATAAATAATAATGAAAAATGGAATAAAGTCTTAGATGTTAGATACAAAAAATTAAAATTTTACCCCGGCCGAAAATATTAAGGTTTGACTCTTCCAAAGCCCAAGTATTTTTTTAAATATTTCATCCGACCCTAACCCGTACCGGCCCGAATTTTTTGTAATTCATTGAAGCTTGTTACCTTGTATGATGATCCAAATTTGCATTTAAGGAATTGAACACAAGTTGTATTACATATAGTAATAAATTAAAATGAACTCAAATTTGAAAAATCTATGCAAATCAAGAATGAACATTACTATAAAGTGTGTTTATATTTATCATTTTGGTTTGATAATGTCAAAAATTAAATGAGTAAACGGCTCTTCACTGAGATTATGTTTAAAAAATGCTTTTTTCACCCATTTAAGTTATCAGTGAGCAATGCAATGCCCTTTTGTTAGAGCTCATCAGCACCAAATATTCATGACTGCAGTGGTTGCAAAACAAATATGTCATATGTCACAATTGTTAGCATTTTTAAAAATATTTTAGTACGATTAAAAATTCTATGTAAGTATACATAGATATTATTTTCTTTATGACATAATTATGAATATATTTAAAATTTAATAATTTTAAATTAAAAGTGGTAGATATTTAGAATACAAATATAAATGAATCCAAGGACGTCTTATCCATATATTAATTTTAAATTATAACAGTTTGCTCAAATAAATCTTCATTTAATATTTATTATCGGAAAGAAATCGACGGAAGTGTTTAAAGAATAGAATTTATTTACTTATTTATTTTTAATTTAGAAACATTCGGAACCTAATAATTGAAATTAAAAATCACAGAAAAAAATTGAAAATAATATATTAATGTAAATTTTAAGTAAACAGTACCTATTGGCTTTTTTATTTAATTTGACCCGGCCCAACACGACCCGATTTTAATAAAACGTGACCTGAGCCGGCCCATGGAATAGGTCGAGTCTACACCGGCCAGATCGGGCTTATGTCCACGGGCCAGGCCCGAGCCCGTGGGCCAGGTTGGGTCCAAACCCTCAAGGCAGGAGCGAGCCAGTGCAGACCTCTAGCTTGGACACCTTGAGATTGATATTTAAAACTGACCCCCCTCCCCCAAGTGAATTTTAAAATACGCCAGTGATTATTATAATACATCGTAACAAAACATAATTATTAAGCGATCGCCCAGCAAAATGTAATTATTTTACGACCCCGTAGTTAAAAATACAAATTCTATCTGATCACCCTGTGCATGAAGATAGATATTTCTTAATCACATGGACAAAAGGTAAGCGATAAAATACTGATGACAACACCGGAGGATTGATATCGCATAAATGAGGGGTACCAAGATGTCTGGAATTAACAAGGGTGTTGTATTTCACTCGGACAGTGGCATGGTCCAAATTTATGATTCTCTTCAGGGGCTAAGATGACCCAACACATCACCCAGACAAAGCCTCGAGAAAAGAGAGGAGTGACCAGAATGAGACTTAAATTCTGCAGTCCAATGGCAAGAAGGTCAAATCACCAAGAGTCAAGATCCAGGTGGCGCAAACTCCGCCCCAATCTTTTAGAATCGTCAAGAATCAAATAATTTCGAGATTCATTGCTGATTCGAAGATCGAAGAAGGTTAAAATGAGTTGGGAAACAACAGATTTCGTAAAAAAAGTACTGTGACACAATGACTCCAGAGAGATACGGAGTGAGAATCCCGCAATTTTTACTTGCAGTATGATATGCATCAATGTCTGTTTGTCGAACAACCCTGTCGAACCTCAATGTCCAATAACCCTGACCATATGCTATGGTCAACAATCTATATCTTATTTTGGACGAGAAGTTATATTTTGATAAATATAGCCAGTGAACAATGCGCTGTCGTCACTGGAAACTAGCTAATTTTTTATAAATATTCAAGTGATGAAATGTGCAAATTAAAAGCTTATTAAAAATTTACATGGGTATGAATAATTAATAAGTGTACTAGAAAATGCCTTAACCACTAGACTGGGGATTTTAAACGGGAGTATAATTAAGTCATTCCTATTGAGCTAATAAGTTACCAAAAACACCCTATTTCAATTTACGTGAAGTTAATGTATTGTCAAAAAGATTGTGCCGTGGATTTTGTAGGTCGTTATTTCGCATTGAAAGAAGTAAAACCAGTCCATTATGTAGGGAAAGTCATGTTTCGACCACATCAGATACTTTTAAAGTTCTTTTACATCAGCATAAGTAAAGTCATAAAGTTTGCAAAGTTTGTTGCTAGTTCTTGCTTACATAGAGAAGCAGACGATTTATATAAAATGAAATATTTTGCCATAGTTACAACAATATCGAAGAACTAAAATTTATAGGGAATGTCCTGTTCTGTCCACATCAGTTACTTTTTCAAGTTCTTTTACATTAGAATAATAATAGTCATAAATTTTGCAACATAAAGTCAAAACCAGCATTTAACAAAACGTGCTAATTATGAAAACGAGAAAAAAAATATCACTGGAATCCAATATGAATCGACAACGTGCTGTCGTGGCATATTGCATTACAGCATATCATAAACCTCTCGATCTCAATTTTCTAATGATCTTTATCTGCTAGATGAAGAGGGATGGAGGGGTATAATCTCGTGTTACATTTTTCCTAAGAATCTATTTAAACACGCTGAATTATTTTTTTCCCTGCTAATAAAAGCCCAAAACGTGAAATTATTTTTGTCCCAAAAATAGAACGAATGGAAGAATCAATTTAGTTATTTATTCTATAGAATGGGATTTTCATCTATACATCGCACAAAGCTGACTAGACAACATAGAGAAAAAATGAACTGGAGTGTAACTTAACTCGACTTTCTCATAACAGAATCCAAGTTTTAAAAACTTTTTTTTTTCAAATTTTAAGTAAAAATTTTTGAAAAATTGGTATCATGGGTTCAAACGATTACAATTATAGCATGTTACCCTTTACTTTAAAGGGCATGAAAAAATATTACGATTGATACCATGCTTGACAATGTACCCCCCCCCCCCGGGGGGGGCGGTTAGGTTGCCCCTTGAGGGGGCGAATGAACAGAAAAATTGTATCTTGGCTATTTTCCACAAAAATAATTGAAACTATAAAATTTCGTGATCATTAAGCCATAACTAAACCATTTTATGCTTAATTGTGTTAAACTTTGTCCTATACTGCCACGTTAAAAAAATATAAAATTTAGAATAAATTTTAAAGTTTTCGCTCGTATTTAAAAAAAAAGTCTATATAGTATTAGATTTTTCAATAACAAAGTCGAATATAAAGTTTCGTGAAAATCCATTAATATTTATGGCTGCTATCGTTTACACACTAAATCGACCACAGACAGACGGACATCACTCCAAAAATAGTCAAAACGTATTCAGGAGGTCTAAAACGATATTGGCATTAAAATTTCGAATTCGAAAATTTTCGGGAAAAAAATACTTTCTCTATACTATTACATAGTATCAAAAAGTTTTTTTTTTTACTATATTATTTGGTTTTCTGGTAGTTTTCGAATAAAAACAAAAAAAATGAAATTTTAGATTCCGCCAATAAAGAGCTATAATATTATGATTGCTGTGCGTTGTTTGCGCGCATGCGTGGTTGCATAAAGTTGCATATGACTATACAAGAGTGAAAACTGAAGGATTCAGATAAAAATGAAAGGAGGAAATAATTTTGACTCAAACCAAGCGATTTAGAAATTGAGTGATTTTATCTGCATTTGTATTACTTAAGTAGCAGGCGCTTATTTAAAACACAACCAATGCTGTGTAATTCCGTTTACTCCAAAATAAAGTAGTAATAGCGAAAGTATAATTTTCCCTCATTGTTGTCTTTTCTTTCGAAGACCTAACGGAGAAAACACCCATAAAGCTTTCCCATTGCATGAACGTAAGGTTGCTAGAAGTTCGAAGTTCGAAGAAGGGTTTCCAGATTTGACGATTTATCCCCAATTTGGCGACATTTGGAGACTTTTTTACGATTCGAGAAAGACTGCGAAATAACCCATATTCTATGAGATATAGAGAATTCCAGAAATTTCTATAGCGAGACTATAAAAAGGAGTCATCAGTCCGTTAGAGTTAGTTGACAATATCAGTTATTTTGTGAAATTAGTGGAGCATTTAAGTGCTGTTTGACTGTATATTGTTCCTGTATACGTTGTGCTTGTGAATAAACGTGTTAGTTATCCAGAAATTTAGACTCATTCTTGTATCCTGAGTGCACACCCATGAATCTGGATGATACACCGTAACAGTACAAACACAATCTGCACAACTAAATATTCCAGCATATTACGTTACAGAATATTCTAAACTTCTCTGTCTTGCCTTCTAATGGTTTCTAAATGCAACGTGCTGAGATATCATCTTCAGTAGCATTTTTCTTCATAGCCTATTTAAATAGACAGCATTGTGTTTCTTTTCCTAATAAAAACCTGAAACCTGAAATTAATTGTATCCCAGGAAAACAGGTACGAAGGGGAAGAAATGTTTCTCCTATGTTGGTAACTTGAATGCCCAACACGGACTAATTGTTTTACCGGTGCGTCTAACAAGGGAAAGTCACGAGTTTATAGTCTGAAAACTGTAGAAAAAATATAATGTGAGCAGCACATTACTTTCCTTATAGACTTGAATTCGTTTTTTCTTTATTACTTCCCCTACAATACACAGTAATGTACAGGGAAGTATTGCAATCATGTCCAAAACCTCAACTCGAGTTTTCAACGAATTTACATGTTTTGGGACTTCTAGAATACGATAAAACTATTTTTACCGCAATGTCTGTGTGTGCATTGTATGTATCCATTCTAGTTCAATTACTAATGGACCAAATTTCATAAAATTCTATAGGTGAGTCACTTTGTGGATTACCCTGGTGCTGATTAGATTTTAGTATGATTCGGAATAAAAGAACCTGCTTCTTTTTGCAAAATGCATAGCAAAAATTGTATGTATTCACTCTAGATAGAAACTAAATCAAATTAACTGCCTCATTAGATTTCGGTACTGCTCATTCACTGCTCATTAGATTTTGGTACTGTTCATTAATTGCTCATTAGATTTTGGTACTGCTCATTAACTGTTTATTAGATTTTGGTACTGCTCATTAACTGTTTATTAGATTTTGGTACTGCTCATTAGATTTTGGTACGATTCAGAAAAGATAAACTTTTTTTTTTTTTTTTTTTTTTTGCGATGTGACCCGCAAAAATCATCAAAATTTAAAACTAAAAAAGACGACGTATGCTCAAAAGTACCAATTAAACGCGTGTTGTGAACGTAATTTTTAACGGTGTAAAGAATAAGATCAACCCCATTGCTCTAAAACTAGCCGTTCTCGAGGTATGCTGGTTTTTCGCATACGCCGGCTTTAAGAATACGTCCAGGTTATCAAATAAAAACGAAAATTGATACAAAAGTGCAAATTCAATGTAATTTCAAATAATTATTTGTCTTATTTTGTGCAGTTAAATTCCATTTAATGATTTATTAAGGAAGTAAAAAGAAAATAAATTTGAGTCTGTAGGGCGCTGCCCACATCAGATTTTTTCTTTAATAATTCATTAAATTGGGTTTAATTGCACAAAATAACACGCATTATTATTTGAAATGACCCCGAATTTGCATTTTTAATTCAATGTTCGGTTTCAAAAACATGCAGTTTCAATACATACGATTTTTTATGTCCATTTTGCAATAAAAGGCAGATTATTTTATCCCGAATCTTACCAAAAATTGATCAGCACTAAGGTAACCCACAAGTGACTTACTTATAAAATTTTATAGATTTTAGTCAATTAGTTTTTGAGTTAGAATGAACTCATTCATTGCACACACAGACATACACCGAGACACACACACACACACAGACGTCACGCTAAAAATAGTTTTTTCGTGTTCTAAAGGTCCCAAAACATGTAGATCCGTCAGAAACTCAAATTGCGATCTTCGACATGATTCCAATGCTTTTCCTATCATGTTCCTAATCCATTCCTTACCATGTATTGTAAGGTAAGTAAAAAATTAATCTAATGATATAGGTATACATAAAATGAAAATATATCAAGTGGTTGAGGTCGAATAAAATTCTATTAAAGGCCACACGCGTTCCGTCAGTAGTCGCCTCCTGTTATGGGTGAGCGTCAGTAAATCTTCTGCCCTATCCGCGCTTTGTTAACTTTCGCAGTATACTGTTTTCGCCGAAATTCTGCTTAAACAGTTGCAAAATATTTTCTGAAAGATAAAATGCAATGCTTAGATTATATTAAAACTAAATTCAATACCCAATAAAACATAGAATATATTTTTAATTTTAAACCAAAATATTTTTGGTGCTGCCATCTGTTGTCGTAATTTAATTCATACAGATTATTTTTATTTTTTAATGAACATTTTTAAATATCTATTCCTTCTAATACAGTATTAAATACAACAACAGATCATATATAATAATGCCACGATCACAGAAAGGAATTTCTCATTCTATAAATTTGAAAAGAGGATCTGAATGTACATCACTGAGGACTGCAGCTTTATATTCAAGTTCCTTTGTCTTCAAGTCCAAGTTCAATTGCGTTTTCGTGATTGTGGCATTATAATATAAGATCTGTTGTTGTATTTAATAGCGTATTAGAAGGAATAGACATTTTAAAATGTTCATTAAAAAATAAAAATAGTCGGTATGAATTAAATTACGACAACAGATGGCAGCACCAAAAATATTTTGAATTAAAATAAAAAATATATTTTATGTTTTATTGGGTATTAAATTTAGTTTTAATATAATCTAAGCATTGCATTTTATCTATCAGAAAATATTTCGCAACTGTTTGAACAGAATTTCGGCGAAAATGGTGTGCCGCGAAAATTAAAGCGCGGATAGGGCAGAAGATTTACTGAAGCTCACCCTTATAGAAGGAAAACTCAATTTCTACTATCACGACAATCATTTTCGGGATAAAAATAAATCAATTTAAGAGTCTCGGGTTTTCGTTACCAGGAAGAAACACAATCCCGAGTATTTAAATAGACACCCGGGAAAACTGTTATACACACGATACCACGGATATTGGAGTTAGAGACTATTAGTAAAGGAGGAGACATTAATTGATTCTCCACATTATACGTATTGCTGAGAGGTAACTTTTCTCAAAATGATTTGTATCATTAAAAGAAGTAACTTTTTGACGTGGAAAACGTCTGTGGTCGGGGCATACATCTGAAATCGGAGTACAATCAACCCTCCTATGACGAGGAGCAAAAACTGCGAAAGCCCTCTAATAACGAGGTACTCATAAAACGCGCTAGTCTTATAACGCGACTTCGATATAACGCAACTCAAATAGCTTAAGCAGTCTCCCTATAGCATGAATTTTTCTATTACACTTTTACGGTTGAAATGAGTGAGGAATTCCCCTGTTTTTTCATCCACGAACAACGTTTTTCAATTTCAGTTATCAGGGAAATCCCCTGAAAAAAATTAATACATTCACCTCAAATGCACTGGTAGACGAAAATATGGGTAAAGAATGGATTGCAAATTTCAATTTAAATGATGTCAAAAGGGGACTGGATTTTGATAAGCAATTGGAAAATTACTTTATTGAAAATGATCCTTGCATATAACTTTTCCAAAGGTTCAAATTCATTTTTAACACTTTACAACAAAGTTGAAAAGTGTTTATGACGCTATATATACATTATATATATATATATATATATATATATATATATATATATATATAAATAAAAATTGAAGGATTTTAATCGAAAATTATGCATAAACTACTGTATGTACAAAAAAACCCATCTCTAGCATATCTGTTACAAATGAGTAACTATAAGCCAAGTCTAAGGATAAAGATAGAAGGTTACATATCACTACATTGGAAAGGGGGATGAGAAGAATATTAGGATTCAAAAATCACAATTAAAAGTATATAAAAGTAAATAAAAATAAAACACTGCAAAAATGAGAATAGGCAATAATAATCAGCTCAAGACAAGAGATCAAGAATAGAGAACAATCAATCGAAACCACACAAAAAATGGCGGTCAGTTCGAAATTGCATTCTCATCAGGACAGCCATACAATTCGAATTAAAACCGATAGAATAGCCAGTTTCTGACAATGGCGATAGTATTTAACTATAAACACCATTGGAACTGTCTACTGGCTAGAGGAATTAGAAAAATAAATCAATTGAATTATTCAAAGTTGAAAAACAATACCTCCACGAACTGTAATGTGAAATCAAAAGCATAGCAACACGTGTAAGATTAACTAGAGACTGAACATTTCACCTCACTTCGTCAATGCGAGTGGGCGAGCATTTCACCTCACTTCGTCAATGCGAGTGGGAATGAATACAATTGAACGATACATAATAAGTATGGAGACTTTCGAAAATAGTAAACAGTATAGGACTCAGGACAAGTGGAAAATAGACATTCTAAAATAGTAAACAGTATTAGACTCAGGCCAAGTGGTAAGTAAGGTGATAAGAATGGGTGAATTTTCAAAAATGAGTTAACCAATCAAAGATAAATAATGCATGTGTAAAATTATTACGTGGTATATTTGAAATTATTAATAATATTATTTACAAATACTTCCGGATATAGGTAGTTTTGACAAATGCGTTTAAGTTTATTGATGTGGAGAAAGTGAAACTGAGGATCAGAAAGTCGATGTATTCGAAATAGCTGGTTTAAAATGATGTTTCTAAACAATTGAATAGAATTACAAGATTGATATGATAGCAGCTTTATGATAGTGAAGTTGTAAGAATCTTTTTTATCATATAGATTGGTAATTACATGATTATTGAGGGTATCTAAATTTAGGTCTAAAAAATTAACAGTTTGACTAACGCAAGGCTCATTAGGAATTAATTCCAGGTTAGACGGGTAAAAATCAATATTAATGGGATAGGAATCATCAATGATAATACAAATTAAGTCGTCAACATATCTATATATAATATATGAATTACAGTTAAAATGACATTCATAATAATAAAGATATAAGTTAGCGAGTATACTACTACTACATCCACCTTGTGGTACACCAGATGTTTGTAAATAAATGTTATCACCTTGGATAATATAATTGTTGTATAACACAAAGTGCAAGAGCATAGGAAAATTTTTGACATTAAAAGCATCATGATTGGAAGATATATAGTCATGATAAAGAGAGATAATAACTTTATGTAAATCTTTAATGACAATATTATTAAATAGGTCTTTAAAATCAAAGGTTTGGAAACCAAGAATTTGTGGTAACTTGCTAAGGTGATTAACTAAATCAAAACTATTGTTCAAAATGAAATATCCTGAATTCCTGAATTTAAGAGATTCATTAATTCGATTTAAACAGTTAAGCAAGTACTTACTAGCTGTAGTGGTAAAGGTATTATGTCCACAAGTGACTGTTCTAAAACTGAGAGGTGATTTGTGGAATTTAGGAACCAAAGTAACATAAGGAAATTTAAAAAACTTACAATTAATATTTAATTGTGTATATAATTTTAGCATTTTAGTTTTGATTTGGATAGACTGATTATTAATGGGTTTAAAAATTTGATTATCTTTTAAGTAATTCTGTAACAGAGAAACATAATATTTTTTACAAATGATGGCATAATTATTAGAAGCTTTATCTACATAAGTTATGACAAAATGTTGTTGTAGTTCTTTGATAGCAGATAGGAGTTGTTTATAAGGATACCTAGGCTTCGTTAATTTAGTGTTTATAATAACATTTTTAAGTAGATGTAAGGTCGTATACTTCCATAGATTGAATGCTTCAATAGGAATAGAATGTGAACAAGCAAGTTGATATATGAATTTATCAAAATCAAATGATAGAGACTGAAGAAGTTGTTTAGGGTGATGGCAGAATGGAATGCGAAATTTAGACCCTTTATTCATAATATCCCTAAGTATATCGTCCTGAACTATACTGAGATCCCCAGTAATAATGTGACCATGAGTGGAGTTGACAAAAGGGGCAAGATTTTGATTGCTGCATACACATGATGTAAGATCATCGGAGTTTAATGTCCTAGAAACTTCATTGTAATTGTAAATAGTTCTACCAATTGGTAAATTATATTTGAATGATTTTTGTATTTTGATATCATTTACTGGTAACAAGTGCTTATGTTTTGCAAATAAATTATTGAAGTTAAGAGAATTAAGAATAGGGTGTTTAAAAGAGATTACACAGTAAGCTATTTTAGTATGTGGATTTGGTGAATGGAGTAGGTGGTAATTTAAGAAATGTGTACGTGAAAGAAGCAAATCAAAAAATAAATGTTTAAAATGCTCATGAGTTAATTTTAATTTTAAAAAATTAGTATAACCAATACTTAATTTGCTTTTTCTGACTTTATATAACCATGTTCTAACAGGTAGAAAATTGAAAGTTTGAGAATAATTATATTGTAATTTCAAAATGTCTGCTTTGTAATCAATAGTTTTACTTAAGTTACTTTTTCCGTTGCCACGCTTATATCGCTTTTTACTAGGAGATGATGACTTTGAAAAATGAAAAAGATGTTTATATACTGAAGATTTATGAGAATTGTATTCAAAACTATTGTTAACAACATTATTATTATTATAAATTTGATTTAAGCCATAGGGGAAGAGAGTTTTATATTTTTTAATGTAATAATTTTCAAATACTAATCTATCCGTGAGTGAAATTTTAATATCTAAAATATGAAGGGATACATTTTTAAATCCGTGTGTAGCAAAGTGCTGATATTCAAATTGATTTTTGGTAGGGAGATCATTAAAGACTTTATGGTCAAATTTTTTAATATGATCCCTGAGGACATTCATTCTCAGATGTAAAGGGTTGCTGGTTTGGTCAATATAGGATAAGTTACAAATAGTACAATTAAGTTTGTATATGCAATTAAAAACTTTACAGAATTTTTGTGAAGTGGAATTATTATTAATTTGTAATGGGTCAGCATATATATATATATATATTTATATATATATATATTTATATATATATATATATATATATATATATATATATATATATATATATAAATATATATATATATATATATTTATATATATATATATATATATATATATATATATATATATATTTATATATATATATATATATATATATATATATATATATATATATATATATATTTATATATATATATATATATATATATATATATATATATATATATATATATATTTATATATATATATATAATATATATATATATATATATTAATTCTGTATGTCTGTCTGTCTGTCCGTTAACACGATAACTGCCGTAAAAATGACTGAATCAAAATGAAATTTTAGTATGTTGTTCAGACGGTCTGTGAGACCTATGAGAATAAAAATGAATAATATCACCCAATTAGTTTTGGATTGAACCCGGGTTGAAAAAATGAAATACATTGAACCCTATGGAACCTAATTTTTCAAGCATTTTTTAAGCGGATTTAAAATTTACAAATTACTTCGAAAATTTTAAGAAATATTCAAATTATCCCATAAAATATATAAAAAAATTTTCAGCAAAATATATTTAGTAGTTTTTTTAATAAAAATTAAGCAAATAATTACACCTCTTATATGAAGAGATCACGTGACCCACTTCAAAATAAAATATGGCATCCATCTTGTGTCAAAAATGTGATTTTTAAAGTTCTTTTTAATTCATATTTAGTGTTGTATCCGCCGTAAAACCGCTTTATTTTTACTTAAATTCTGTGCATCTACATACTGAAACAACGCAATTACAATATATTTGAGTTTAAATGATCATCCAAATTTGATTATTTCTACATCAAAGCCTACGTTTCACTTATAGAAAATGTAAAAAGCAAAATATGTAAAATGAGTTATATAAGAATTGCTCCGTTTCTTTAACGCAAAATGATTTAGCTCATGGAGTCTGCCTAGCTGATATGAATGAAATGGTCATTGATTTTACAGAGAGAAAGACGACTTTTTTCGATGAAGTTTCAAGCATAGAGTTTAATTACTTGTACCTCCATGGTCTTAAGTTTTTAAATAAAATAAATTATTATATTATTTGGTGAATGAAATGAATGGAAAAATGTTTATGAATGAAATGCTACTTTTATAGAGAGAGCCAGGCGTGTTGTATTTCGATGGCGTCATTTGAATAAATTTCAGTTGTTTTCGATGAAGTTTTCAAATATAATAAATTATTGCAATATTATGATAATTTTAAAAACATTACCGAGGAATGTATCGCATTTTAGAGATGTTTAAACCAGGCAATTTACATTTCAATGCCGTCATTTGAATGAAGTTCATTTTTTTCGATGAAGGTTTAAGTTTTCAAATATAATAAATTAATGTAGTATTGTGATAAGTTTTAAAATATTACCGAGGAATGTATTGCGTTTTAGAGATGTTTAAATAAAATTGCATTGAAGTTGGAAAGTGTTTCATAATCAATGCTTTATGCATGATTATCTTTCTTGTTTCTAAGAAGATTGGCATTATTCTTTTCATCTTCAAAATTTATGAATAAAACGAGCAATGTGATTATTAATTATAAATAATTAAACAAATGCCCGCTATTTAAAAAATGCATTCACGCTCCAAATCGCACACGCTCTGCAAAAAATAAAAAATAAAAAATAAAAAAAATAAAAAATAAAAAAAATAAAAAATAAAAAAAATAAAAAATAAAATAATAATAAGAAGAATAATAATAATAATAAATATTAAAAAAAAAGAAGTACCAAAATCTAATCAGCATTAGAGTAACCTACCACAGGCTTACTCACCAAATTTTAGAAAATTGTTTTTGAATGAATGCATACATTGCACAGACATACAGACAAACACACACAGAGAGACATACAGACAGGACAGATACACAAATACACAAACGTCATGCTAAAAATGGCAGATTCCTGTTCTACAGGGTCTGAAACGTGTAGATCCGTTGAGAACTCGAGTTTCGATTTCCGATGTATACCAATATTATATATTATATATATATATATATATATATATATATATATATATATATATATATAATCTACGGCTTATTGTAAGGAAAGTAAAATAAAACAGCTGTGTTACATTTGAAAGAAAATGTAAAATAAAGAACAAGTACAACCTTCACAAGTAAATGTCACGGCATATTACGTTACAGCACATTCTGAAATCCTCGACGACGTTTTCTGTAATGGTTTCTAAACGTAATGTGCGGACATATCATCTTCAGTAGCAATTTTCCGTGTAGTCTATTTAAACAGACGAGATTTTGCTTCTTTTCCCAATGAAAACCCGAAACCCGGAATTATTTTTCTTCCCTAGAAAGCGTGAGCAGAAGGCAGTAGCGTTAAGTTTAAATTTTTGGATCACAAGCCGTATTATTTTAAGCCCCTCCTCCCCATCCAGCTGAAAGTGTCTATATATATTTTGAGATAATATACAACTGCTGAATTTATTTATTACTAGCAGCATACCCGTTCTTCGTACGGAGTATATAATATAAAGAAACTTGAAATTCATAATCATGCCCAAATTCTTATAGTATACTAAATGACATGTTTAATCAAAATATTCTGTTAAAATATTTAATATAATGCTCCTAAAAAGAAGTTTAAGAATCTCTGTTCTCGCTATATAAAATTATCTTCATGGACTTATCTGAAGAATAAAACATCTTGGACCCCTTATGTAAGCAAATATAAAAAAAAATATGGTATTGAATCAATATATGCAAAATAAAAGCGTTAAAATTGTATGGGAGCCGTACTAATTATATACGCGAATATTAGAAAATATAACCTGTATTAGTAGATTACATGTATAAATTGAAAATACCAATAAACCCGTAATCTTTAAATCTGAAGACAGTCATTTATTCCAATATATGTCAAAATTAAAGTGCTAAAATTATATGGGAAGATATACACGTACTACTTATAATGTCCGATTATTAGTAGAAGATTACCCGTTTTGCAATATGAGTCTCAAATGTTTTTTGGTAAAATACAACAGACGACGTAATAAATTGAATATATAATTAATCCCCTTAATCTTCATACCAGAAGACTGTACTTGATTCCAATATATATGCCAATATATGTCAAAATATATGCCAATATACCTGTACTACTTATATTCTCGTAGGTTAGAAGATATACCCGTGCATTCCTAGAAGATTACTCGTACAACGTACAATATGCGTGTGTCAGCAATTTTTGCCGCAATAAAACAATGGCGTAATAACTTAAAAATATCAATAATCCCTGAATCAATAATTCCGGAAAATATCAATAATAATAATGTTTAAACCTGAAGAGTATAATTGATATTATCCAGTCCAAAATGAAATGGCAATGAAATTTATTTTATATACATATCTTCATTATTCAAATCGGAAAGGATTTAATAAAAATCGTCTGCCGCATAAGCACATTGGATTTAAATCCGTTGCTAAGCGACATGATATCATTTGCTTCAAATAAATTGGTAGAAAAAATATCGTCTAAATAGTTATATTTCTATGGAACATTTGGCGACAGTTTCGTCAAATTAGCGACATTTTAAAAAATCGCCAAATTTATCGCCAAGTGGGACTGTAGAACTGACAGTTCCACTTTGCGACAAATTGACGAAATATCATCACAATACTATCCCCTAACAAAAAAACAATTAATATCATTTATGTAGCGCAATTTTATCAATTTCAAGATATTTTTATAGATTTGAAAACATTTTTATCAATTTGGTGACATTTTAAAAATTCGCTAAATGTATTAGTAAGTAGGATGGTTGGTCTGACAGATAAATGCTAACCAAACATCATTTTAGTACTCTCTTCTAACAAAACAAAAAAAAATTTCATTGATATGTAGAAGACCCAAGCCACACGACCAACCCGAAGGTTTATGGCAGCTGTTTGTGCGTCGTTTATATCAATTTGGCGACATTTCCGTCAATTTGGCAAAGTTTAAGAAAAGTTGTTAAATTAGCGATATCCCTCCAAATTCGTAGCTTTGAATTTGCAGATCTGAATGAAACATTCTTATCCCGTTTCAATATACTAAATGAAAACACTACAATTGAATTAGAAGATATACACGCTCTACTCTTTTTCTGTTTCAACAATCGGCTATATGAATTTATTGGCTAAACACAATATATGAGTTTAGTAGCTAAATACGATATGAGCTTGAAAACTCTTTGCCAAAATAAATGAAATTGATGTACGCAGTCAGCAATTAATATAATTAAAAGAAAAATCAAACCGTCCATTCATAAGATATATTTTATATCCATTTATCCATTTATTTATTATTTAAATCGAAAAAAAATAATAAAAACATTAACAAACACATTTAATTTAATTGCGATGCCGAGCAACATGATATATCCTCCTAAAATGTTAAAATTTATTAACCACTAACAGCACACCCGTTATTCGTACGGAGTGTATAATTTAAAGAAACTTAAAGTTCGCAGTCATGTGCAAATTCTGTTAAAATATTAAATTTATTGCTCCTAAAGAGAAGTTTAAGAATATATGTTCTCACTATGCAAAATTATCTTCACGATCAGATCTGAAGAATAAAACATCCTGCCCCCTTTTGTAAGCAAATTTACAGAAGAAAAAATAGGAATTGAATGAATATATGCAACCCCGTACTAATTATATTGTCGCAGATCAGAAAATATGCCAATGTGTTAGTAGAAGATTACCCGTATTACAATATGCGTCTCAAAAATATTTGCCAAAATAAAAGAGATGACGTAATAAATTGAAAACATCAATAATATCCGTACTCTTTATACCAGAAGGTCGTAATTGATTCCAATATATGCCAATATATATCAAAACATATGTCAATATACCTGTACTACTTATATTCTCGTAGATTAAAAGATATACACGTGTATTTGTAGAAGATTCGTACAACATACAATATATGAGTTTAAACAATTTTTGTCATAATAAAATAATTGCATAATAACTTAAAAATATCAATAATCCTTGAATCAATAATCCCCGAAAATATAAATAATAATAATTTTTAAACCTGAAGACCGTAATTGATATTATCCAGTCAAAAATGCTATAAGAAAAATCAAATCGTTCTTTTCTAAAATATATTTTTATATCCATTTATTTATTATTCAAATCGAAAAAATAATTATTAAAATTAACAGACAGATTTAATTTAATTGCGTTTCTGAGTAACATGATATAAGATAGAATCTTATAACATGTTAAATATCATGTCTTATAACATAAACTGCGAAATTAAATAACGATTTTGATTTCTCTATACTTCTCATTGTTCCGTAAAAGCTTGTTTTAAATAAACCATGAACCATGGAGATAGATTTCCCCTTTAAATCATGTTTCAAACAATTCATGTTTTCAGAAAGTGACTAATTAACGCAAAAAATCTCCCATCAAACTCAGAGATTAAATTTTAATTCACTTTCAAACGGTTTTCAAGCTTTTCGTTTGGATAAACCACGGAGTTAGGGAGTAGAACTCCAAGGAAAAAGTTCCGTTTTTCATTAATATCTCGACAACCCCAGGTCTTAGAAACTCGAAACTTGGACAAAATTTATGGGGGGATATTTGAAGGCTATTCACCAAATTTCATTAAATTCGGTTCAGCCGTTTTCCCGTGATGATGAGACAAACGAAAATTTCGTTTTTTACTAATATCTCGAGAACCACTGGTCGTAGAAACTCAAAACACGGATATAATTTTAAGTGGGGCTATTTCTGGGCTACCCACAAAATTTCATCAAATTCGGTTCAGCCGTTCTCCCGTGATGGTGTGACAAACAGACAGACAGACAGACAGACAGACAGACAGATTTTCATTTTTATTTATATAGATATGGAGGAATTAGCATGCAATTGCGTCACATAAAAATTGTAGCGAATTCGCTATATTTTCTTTGACGCCTGCTCCTTTGTCTGTCTCGAAGTCCAGGGGAAGAAATCACAGTCCCGTACGTCAAAATGGCGTGAAGATGACGTGAACCCAGGGTTGGCAGTATTTCCCAATTAGAAAAAAGGTTGTCAAATTTGGCGATTTATCGTCAATTTGACGACTTCCGGAATGTTCCAGAAATTTCTCGATAGCACGATTATTCTTTGAGATATAGAGATTTCCAGAAGTTTTTTTGGAGAGACTACAAACAGGAGACAAGACTGAATTGAGGAGTTCAATTAACGAGTTGACGAATGAAAGAACGGACATGACATGAGCTACATTGGACTGTGATTTTTATCAATGTTTTAAGAATAGTAGCGGCTGTTTTGTGAAATTACGTTCGTTAACATTTTGATAATAATATCGCTTATTCTGTGAAATTAGTGGAGAATTTAAGTGCTGTTTGATTATACACTGTTCCTGTTTACTTTGTGCTTGTGAATAAACGTAAGTTATCCAGAAACTTGGACACGTTATCCTGCGTGTACAATCACGATTGTAGAGGATACGGTTTGAAACAATATGTTAATACAGAATTTGCGAAAAGAAGAATTGATAATTTTTTCGAGCCTTTCAGTAGCCAACTTTGCTATAAGTTTTATCATATTCTACCTCATTATGACTTTCCTTATATACATAATGTATAAGGAAAGTATTGTGACGGGGTCGAAAATTCGAATTCGAGTTTTCGACGGGAGAGCGCGTTTCAAGCATCCCTGATCACGAATCAAACATTTTTGAAGTGATGTCTGTATGTGTGTGTGTGTGTGAAAATATGTGTGTGTGCGTAAGTATGTGTGTGTGCGTGTGTGTGCGCGTGTGTGAAAGTATGTGGGTGGGTGTGTCAGTGTGAAAGTGTGTGTGTGTGTGTGTGTGTGTGTGTATAAAAGTATGTGTGTGTGTGTCAGTGTGAAAGAGAGAGAGTGTGTGTGTGTGTGTGTGTGTGTGTTGAAGACCCAGACCGACCGACTCGTCAACAAGGACATGAGTAGCCATTTGGTCGGCCGGGTGTGTGTGTGTGTGTGAAATTATGTATGTATGTGTGTGTGTGTGTGTGTCAGTGAGTCTGTAGAGACGATATCTCATGAACGAATGGAGCGATTCGAATGAAATTTGGTACAAAAATCTCACAATCCATGAATACTGGAAGCCTATTGTTTTTAAACGTAATCGAATGTTCAGAACCCTAAATTTTCGAGTGAAATCTTTAAAAAATCACCAAAAAATCAATACCTTTAATAAAGTTACGCAAATAGACATTTCTTATGTAATTTTTACTTAGAAAACGACTGACATAAACTTTAGAACGCTAGCATGAACCGTTCTCGAAATATTACACATTTTTAAATCAAAAAATCTCAAATTTAAAAAATATATATATTAACTGCTGAGAAACATGTTCACTTTTCATACGTAATATCATGCGATAAATTGAGTGACATCCTTCTCGTGGATCTAGCTCGTTCCAGTCATGAGAAAAGATACTTTGAGTAATACTTTTGTATTCGAACACCAATAGTCTCCAATATCTGCTATAAGAATAACTTATTTCTCCGTTTATAACGCTTAACGAGATTTTTTTAACTAATTTGGCGGAATGTTGCCGACTTGGCGACTTTTTAAATGTTGCCAAATTAACGAAAATCTCGCCAAATGGATAAAAATGAAGCTAAATCAATGAAAATGACGACTAATTGACGAAAATTCAATATCTTGGAAAGAATATAAGTATCTACTATAAGAAAAACCTATTTTTACTTTCCTTATATACATAATGTATAAGGAAAGTATTGTGACGGGGTCGAAAATTCGAAATCGAGTTTTCGACGGGAGAGCACGTTTCAAGCATCCCTGATCACGAATCAAACATTTTTGAAGTGATGTCTGTGTATGTGTGTGTGTGTGTGTGTGTGTGTGTGTGTGTGTGTGTGTGTGTGTGTGTGTGTGAAAGTGTGTGTGTGTGTGTGTGTGTGTGTCAGTGAGTCTGTGGAGACGATAACTGACGAACGAATGGACCGATTCGAATCAAATTTGGTACAAAAATCACAATCCGTAAACACTGGAAGCCTATTGTTTTTATACGCAATCGAATGTTCAGACCCCCCTAAATTTTCGAATGAAATTTTGAAAAAATCGTTAAAAAATCAAAACCACTAATAAAGTTACGCAAATAGACATTTCTTATGTAATTTTTTATTAGAAAACGATTGACATAAATTTTAGAACGCTAACATGAACCGTTCTCGAGATATTGTACATTTTTCAAAAAATTATCAAAAAGTCATATAAAATAAAAAAAAATATTTCCTATTGAGAAACATGTTCACTTTTCATATGTAATACCATGCGATAAATTGAGTTACATCATTCTCGTGGATCTAGCTCGTTCCATTCATGAAAAAAGATTGAATAATACTTTTGTATTTGAACGCCAATAGTCATTTATTTGCTGTAAGAATAACTTATTTCTAAGTGCATAACGCTTGGCGATATTTTGGCGACGAATTTGGCGGAATGTCGCCAACTTGGCGACCTTTTTGAAATGTTGCCACATTAACGAAAATCTCGCCAAATGGATAAATATGACGCTAAATCAATGAAAATGACGACTCATTGTCGAAAATTCAATATCTTGGAAAGAATATTAGTATCTACTATAAGAAAAACCTATTTTTTTACTTTAAAAGTATAAAATTCATTACATTATATAAGGAAAGTCATGTGTTGCCCACATCAGATTTTTGTTAATTGTTAGATTAAAGTAAATAATTTAATCGTGATTGTCCGATAGAATTTTTACTTCCTCACACGCAGTATTGAGAAAGTATTGTTTTCACGAAAATTTTCGATTTCGAGATTTTGATACCAACATATGTTTAAAACCTCCTGAACACGTTTTGGACCGTTTTTGGAGTGATGTCCGTCTGTGGTCTATTTTTTGTATACACGATAGCAGCCGCAAATATTAATGGATTTTCCAGAAACTTTATACCCGGCTTTGTGATCAAGAAATCTAGAACTTGATAGAATTTTTTTAAATTCAAGGAAAACTTCGAAATTTTATATTTTTTTTAACATGGCAGCATAGGAAAAAATTACCCACAATCATGCATAAAAGGGATTATTTAGGGATCAATGATCAAGGCACTTAATAGTTTCAATCACTGTTGCGAAAAATAGCAGCAATACAATGTTTCTTTGTTAGTGACGTCATCAGCCCTTGGGGAGGAATTACCACCTCCTTGGGGGGTACATTGCCTAGTATAGTATCAGTTGAAAGGTTTTTATAAGTTCTTTAACGTGAAGGACAACAGTTATAGTTATAATAATTAGATCCATAATACCGATTTTTCAAATTTTTTCTTGTAAAATTTGAAAAAAAAAAATGAATTCTGGTATAAGTCGAGTGGAGCCACATTGCAGTTAATTTTTTCTAGTCTTCATTGACCTTTCAGCAGAAGCTACGGTGACAGGCCAAGTGAAAAGCAGCAATAATACATAATACACGTATAAATAAGAAAGATCAATCATGCATAAAGCATTGATTATGAAACACTTTCCAACTGAAATGCAATTTTATTTAAACATCTGAAATGCGATACATTCAGCGGTGATATTTTTTAATTATCACAGAGCTACAATAATGTATTTTACTTGGAAACTTAAAACTTCATCGAAAAAAATGAACTATATTCAAATGACGTCGTCGAAATATAAATCGTCCGACTCTCTGTGCAAAAGCAGTGAATATGTCATTCATACACTTTTATTCCAGACTCCATAGTTAAATAATTTTGCGTGAAGAAATTCAGCAATTCTTATTACAACTCATCTTACAATCGTTTACATTCTGCATTCATTAAAATTAGGCTGAGTTGTACAAATAATCAAAGTTTGATGATCTTTTAAACTCAAAAATATTATAATTGCTTTGGTACAGAATACAGATACACAGAAAATAGGCAAAAGTAAATCGGTTTTAGAACAGATGCAACACTAAATACAAATTCGAAGGAACTTTAAAAATCACGATTTTGACTCTGGGAAAAAGATGGATGCCCTATTTTATTAAGTGGGTCACATGATCTCTTCATATCATATGGGTGTCATTATCATTATAATTTTTATTTGAAAAAACTACCGAACATATTTTGCTGAAATTTTTTATATATATTTTACGGGATAATTTAAATATTTTATAAAATCTTCGAAACAATTGGTGAATTTTAACTTTGCCTAAAAAATGTGTGAAAAATTAAGTCCCATAGGATTCAATGTTTTTCAATTTTTCAACCCGGGTTCAATCCAAAACTAATAGGGTAATTTTATTCATTTATATACCCATAAGTCCTACAGACCGTCTAAACAACATACTAAAATTTCATTTTGAAAAAGCCATTTTTACAGTAGTTATTGTGCAAACGGACAGACAGACAGAATTAACAAAGTCATAAACACTTTTCAACAATGTTGGACAGTGGTAAAAATATGACGTGGGCAGCACATTACTTTCTTTATATAAGGTCATATAAAGTAATACTTTCTTAATATAAGGTAATACTTTCTTCATATAAGGTAATGCATTTACTTCTTTCACAGTGAAAAAATTAAGTACAAGTTCTGCAGCACATTGTTTTTAATGCTAAAATGCACAAGATTGGTCGCTTTTCGGAACGGCAACATGTAAAGCTATTTCGAAGTTCCTCATTAGCTTATATTTACTTACATTAGATTAACTTACACGCAACATTATATTGACAATGGTCAGTAATGATAGCATCCGCAGTAAGCAATAGCACCAATATATTATAACATTTTAATAATTAATTCATTGATATGGCGTCATTTTCGTTAATTTGGCGCCATTTTACAATTTTAACGATATTTTCGTCCATCTGTGGCGAAATATCGCCAAATCGGCGATATTTCGCTGAATGGGTCGATGAATTGCCAAGCTGAATCGCCGATGAATCGCAAAATGATCACCAAGCGTTACAGACAAACGAAAAGAAAATTATGTTTCACATATAAATAAATGTTGGCGAATTGTTAGCCGTCAAAATACAAAACTATTACACAAAATAGCTTTTCTCGAGAATAGAATGAACTAGATCCATAAGAATGATACAAATTTATCGCATAATATTACATATAACAAGAAAGATCAATCATGCATAAAGCATTGATTATGAAATACTTTCCAACTTCAATGCAATTTTATTTCAACATCTCTAAAATGCGATACATTCCACGGTCATATTTTTAAAATTATCATAATACTACAAAATTTAATTATATTTGAAAACTTCATCGAAATGTATTCAAATGACGTCATCGAAATATAACACGCCTGGCTCTCTCTACAAAAGCAGCATTTCATTCATAAAAAATTTCCATTCATTTCATTCATCACAATACTATAATTTATTTTATTAAAAAAATTTAAAACCATGGATGTACAAGTAATTTAACTCTATGCTTAAAACTTCATCGAAAAAAATCGTCCTTCTCTCTGTAAAATCAATGAATATTTCATTCATATCAGCTATGCAGACTCCATGAGCTAAATAATTTTGCGTTAAAGAAGTACAGCAATTCTTATACAACTCATTCTACATCTTTTGGTGTTTACGTTCTCCATAAGTGAAGAAATTAGGTTTCGTTGTAGAAATAATCAAAGTTGGATGATGTTTTAAACTCAACTACATTGTAATTGCGTTGTTTCAAAATGTAGATGCACAGAATTTAAGCAAAAATAAAGTGGTTTTAGGACGGATGCAACACTGAATTTGAATTAAAAAGAACTTTAAAAATCACGATTTTGACATAAGATGGATGCGACATTTTATTTTGAAGTGGGTCACGTGATCTCTCCATGTAAAGGATGTAATTATTATTTTAATTTTTATTTAAAAAACTACTAAATATATTTTGCTGAATTTTGTTTTATATATTTTATGGTATAACTTGAATATTTCATAAAACTTTCGAAGCAATTTGTGATTTTTAAATCCGCTTAAAAAATATTTGAAAAATTAGGTCCCATAGGGTTCAATGTATTTCATTTTTTCAACCCGGGTTCAATCCAAAACTAATTGGGTGATATTCTTCATTTATATTCTATATTCCCATAGGTCCCACAGACCGTCTGACCAACATACTAAAATTTCATTTTGATAAAGTCATTTTTACGGCAGTTATCGTGCTGACGGACAGACAGACAGACAGACAGACAGCATGAACAAAGTCATAAACACTTTTCAACTTCGTTGTAAAATGTTAAAAATTGAACCTATTCCACATTAGTTAATACTATTTTTAAACTTGTGATTTTTTTTATGAATTTATTTGAAAAAAGTACAATTTCTCGAGAATAGTTCAAGCTATAGTTCTAAAATTCATGTCAATCTTTTTCTAATGGAAAACTCCATAAGAAATGAATATTTACGGACACTATATTGAAGATTTCAACTTTTTGATAATTTTCTCAAAATTTCATTCGGAAATTTGAAATCTTCTAAACATTCAATAGCGTTTAAAATCAATGGGCTTTCAGTATTAACAGATTGTAATTTCTGTACCACATTTGTGAAATACCGTTTCCATAGGCTCACGGACACTCTCTCTCTCGCTCTCTCTCTCTCTCTCTCTCTTGCTCTCTCTCTATCTCTCTTGCTCTCTCTCTCTCTTGCTCTCTCTATCTCTCTCTCTCTCTCACACACACACACACACACACACACACACACACACACACACACACACACACACACACACACACACACACACACACACACACACACACACACACACACACACACACACACTCACAGACAGACGCCACCTCAAAAACAATCGATTCAAGTTCAGGGATGCTTGAAACGTACTCTCCTTTTAAAAATTTGAATTCGAATTTTCGACCCCATCACAGTACTTTCTGTATACATTATACTCTGTATACATTATACTATGAATACAGGGAAAGTAAAAAATGCAAACTTCGATGTATTTTTTAAAAAATAACATAATAAGTTATTGACTTACGGGCATACTGGAGACAGAATTGCACTGGAAATTTTCATATACAAGGTGTCCCAAAAAGATTGAAACGCCCTTTAATTATTTACCTGTTGGAGATAAGTGGGCAATATAAATTGCAAAAATATTGAAAGTAAGGTAGGAAATAAGACTACGTTAATGAAATAGTCTTGCCATTAATTTTCAAAAAGTTACACTTTTTAAATTTTTATACGACCCCTTAGACAAATTTGGTCAATCAGAAAATTTTTATTTTTAATGCAACAAGATCATTCAAAACAAGAAAGATCAATCATGCTTAAAGCATTGATTATGAAACACTTTCCAACTCCAATGCAATTTTGTTTAAACATCTCTAAATTGCAATACATTCCTAAGTAATATTTTAAAACTTATCACAATACTACATTAATTTATTATATTTGAAATCTTAAACCTTCATCGAAAAAAACGAACTTTATTCAAATGACGGCATTGAAATATAAATTGTCTGGTTTAAACATCTTTAAAATGCGATACATTCCTCGGTAATATTTTTAAAATCATCATAATACTACAAAAATTTATTATATTTGAAAACTTCATCGAAAACAACTGACATTCATTCAAATGATATCATAGAAAAAATAACATGCCTGGCTCTCTTTATAAAAGCAGCATTTCATTCATAACATTTTCCCAATCATTTCATTCATCACAGTACTAAAATAATTTATTTTATTTAAAAACTTAAGACCATGGAGGTACAAGTAATTAAACTCTATGCTTAAAACTTCATCGAAAAAAATCGTCCTTCTCTGTGTAAAATCAATGAATATTTCATTCATATCAGCTATGCAGACTCTATGTCTAAATACTTTTGCGTTAAAAATATACAGCAATTCTTATACAACTCACCCTACCTATTTTGCTGTTTACATTTTACATACGTGAAAAATAGGCTTCGTTGTAGAAATAATCAAATTTGGATGATCATTTAAGCTCAAATATATTGTCATTGCGTTGTTTCAGTATGTAGATGCACAGAATTTAAGCAAAAATAAAGAAGTCTTAGGACGAATACAACACTCAATATGAATTAAAAAGAACTTTAAAAATCACGATTTTGAGACAAGATGGATGCCGTATTATATTTTGAAGTGGGTCACGTGATCTTTTTATATCATAATCACGTGATCGCTTCATATAAGAGGTGTAATTATTATTTTAATTTTTATTTAAAAAACTACTGAATATATTTTGCTGAAATTTTTTTTATATATTTTATGGAACAATTTGAATATTACCTAAAATTTTCGAAGCAATTTGTGAATTTTAAATCCGCTTAAAAAATGTTTGAAAAATTAGGTCCCATAGGGTTCAATGTATTTCATTTTTTCAACCCGGGTTCAATCCAAATCAAATTGGGTGATATTATTCATTTATATTCCCATAAGTCCTACAGACCGTCTGAACAACATACTAAAATTTCATTTTGGTAAAGTCATTTTTACGGCAGTTATCGTGCTAACGGACATACGGACAGACAGACACACAGACAGAATGAACAAAGTCATAAACACTTTTCAACTGTGTTGTAAAGTGTTAAAATCCACATATCTGTATCTTTAAAATTGAGCGAGTTATATTTAATTGAAAATTGAGCAATGTGAATGAAGACCCTATAACAAATTAGAAGTGTCAATTTGTGACATATCACAAAAAAGATAAAACTGGATGATAATACATAGGATGCCCAACCGCGTAGTGAGTACCACTGCTTTATATGATTGATCTCTGTGTAATGCGTTATTTAGATGCATTTGTGATAAAAAAATTTGACACATATTAACTTATTTTTGATCTAAACAATTTCCATTGTCAATTTGTTTATGATCCCTATTTTCTCTGATGAAACAGCCTTTCACATGGTACGGAAAAATGGCATAAGTCAGATTTTTTCCTTTATCATAATTCAGTTGATTTTAAAGATACAGATATGCAGGGTTTTTTTAATGATCGTGTTACATTAAAAATAAAAAATTTCTGATTGACCCAATTTGTCTAGGAGGGTCGTATAAAAATTGAAAAAGTGTAACTTTTTGAAAATGAATGGGAGGACTATTTCATTAACGTAGTCTTACTTCCTACCTTACTTTCAACATTTTTGCAATTTACATTGCCCACTTTTCTCCAACAGGTAAAGAATTAAAGGGCGTTTCAATCTTCCCGGGACACCCTGTAGTAAAAATGCAATGACAATACGAAAAAATTGAACACTTAAAAAACACAACGAACAAAACATCGAATAAAATCAACATGCGTGTGCCACCCGCACGCCAATAACGCAACATCCTCCCGACATCAGATCTTCATAGTGGCGGAGGCTCGCATTACGGATTCGGAACCGGACCCGCTGTGCATCCGGTACCTATCAGGTGCTGAAACAGTCCTCAGGCGGTTCCGGTGATTATGGAACAGTTGGTTGGTCAACCACGCGCAGTTGAATTTATAGCGTCCGATAGCAGAGGGTTATGAGGTGGGTGTCACGGGGAAAATCCAATCATACGTCTAGTTGAGTGGCGCAGATATTATACGTTTTCTAGAGATTGGATTGAAAAGAGAAAAGGACGGTTTCTAAAGCCTAAATATCTACCGTTCTAATCATATGAAAAAAAAGATGTGGATAGAACATGACTTTACACAATGCAATGATTTTACTTCTCTCGCATTGAAATAATGGTATAGAAGACTACAGCATAACGTTTATGGCATTACTGTGACGTAAATTGAATATAATACGATGTACATAATGCAATGATTTTATTTCTCTCGCAGCGAAATAACGGTGTAGAAGACTACAGCACAACGTTTTTAACATTAACGCGACGTAAATTAAGTATAATACGATGTACATAATGCAATGACTTTATTTCTCTCGCAGCGAAATAATGGTATAGAAGACTACAGCACATTGTTTTTGACAATAACGCGACGTAAATTGAATATAATACAATGCACATAATGCAATGGTTTTACTTCTCTCTCCGCGAAATAATGGTGTAGAAGACTACCGCACAGTGTTTCTAACATTAACGCGACGTAAACTGAATATAATACTTACATTAACTATAATAATTATATTGAATATAATAATTATATTGAATATAATAATTCTTTACATTAGCATAAGTATGGTCATAAAATTTGCTACAAAAAATCTAAACCAACTTTTAAAGAAACGTGATAATTACAGAAAGTAAGAAAGAAAAAAAATTCACTGAAATCCAATATGAATCGACAACGTGCTGTCGTGGCATATTGCATTACAGCATATCATAAATCTCTCGATCTCAATTTTCTAATGATCTCTTAATGCAACATGCGCGGGAAGGGGGGGGGGGGGGATATTATTTGTGTCACATTTTTTCTGATAATCTATTTTAATACGTTGAGTTATTTTTCCCCGCTAATAAAAGCCCAAAACGTGAAGTTATTCTTGTCCCAAAAATAAAAGGGACAGAGAAATGAATATAGTTATGTATTCTATAGAATAGGGTTTTCATCTATACATCGCACAAAGCTGACTGGACAACATAGGGAGAAAGAAAAATATGATGTGGGCAGCACATGGTTTTCTCTACATAATGCAATGGCTTTACGTCTCTTCCAACGAAATAATGGTGTAGAAGACTCAGCACAATGTTTTTGATATTAACGCCACGTAGGTAGATTGAAATAGTAATTAAAGTGACCACGTAAATTAAATGAACACCACGTAACTTGAAATTGGGTGCTTTTGGCAGCTTACTTGTCCGAACAGAATGATTTATTAATACTCACTTGCAGAATCCGCACCAAAATTCAATTGACATGGATGATGCTTAGACTTTCTTAAAATTTTTATTTAATCTTTGTGAAATAGTTTTTAAAACACGTGCAATATCTCGAGCACAGTTCGTATTATTATTCATTTTCAAATGAAACATTACGTGTTAGATGATGACTTATTTAAAAGTATTGAAGGTTCTAATTTTTTAATGATTTTTTTAAAAAGTTATTAAAAAATTATGCAATTCCTCGAGAATGTTTCATGCTAGCGTTCTAAAGTGTGTGTGTGTGTGTGTGTGTGTGCCATTCGTTTTGTAATGAAAAATTATATCTAAAATGATTATTTATTTATCGTTGTTAAATATCTTGCCTTTTTCAATGATATTTTTTTACATAAATTCATTCGAAAATTTTAGTGTTCCCCAAACATTCAATAGGGCTCCAGTTGTCACAAAACTGTAATTATCGTACCAAATTAGGTTTGAAACTATCCATTCATTTGTAAGATATCGCATTCACAGAATGACGGCCACACAATCACACACACAGAGACATCACTTCAAAAACATTTGATTCGAGTTCAGAAATGGTTAAAATATGCTTTTCCGTCAAAAAACTCGAATTCTAATTTTCGTCCCAGTCACAATACATTCCCTATAGACTATTATATTGTAGGGAAAGTAAAAAACACACCATTTAACTTCTATGTCCTCAAACACATATACTGCTCAATGACTATGTAAGGAAAGAACCATAAGTAAACGCGTTAGATCTATATAAAGCGACCTTGCCGGATTGAATAAAATTGATTGCAGCGCCCCTAGCGGAAAATTGAAAAAAATTAGGATCATGAACTCAGCAAAAGAGAAATAGAAGCAAAATGTCAAATGTTGTAGAGTAGTGCCTACTTAGCAAGAGTGGACATCGGGAACGAACGAAACGCGCAAGATATGTCAAAAAGTCGTATCATCGGTGAAGGTAACACGGTGACATCTGCAAGGATTGTCATTGTAAGCAGTCGTATTCTTTCTCGAATTCAAAAGTGCATTGTTGCTGATGAAAGCCATTTTGAACAGACTGTATACATTATAGATTCCTGTGGATGCCGGTGTTGTTTCTTATATCATTACTAAATAGCACAGCCATTTTCCAATGACACTACTGTGTCTGAAAATGCCTTCTGTGACAGTTTTATGGTAGATTCCTACTTAATAGACAATGCTCTGCAACTTTGTATTTGGCTTTTTTTTGTCTATCTCGCTTTTTCGACGAATTCGTTATCTTATAAAATTATCCTCTAGGAGCGCTGCAATCTTTTATATTCGATCGATCATGTAATAGGATAAACCTAACATGTACACTCATTTATCTTTCCTTACAAAGTTACTGGAGTACTTGGGTACTTCCCTGGGAACCCTGTATAATTAAATATTAACCAAATGTAAGCTAAAATATTAACTAAATGCCCGTCACACGATGCATAAGGTTTTATAAAACATTCCCTCTCATTCGTCCGCCTGCAGCGATTCGAAAACGTCCAGTCATATGTAAACCACGCGCCTCTTCCAACGAATATAAGTAATTCCTATACGACTTCCTAACAAAACATAGTTACTGCACAGCCCGATAACTAAACACAAATTCTATACCGCATTCATCTTCAAGATTTCCCACAAATCCACAAGATATTATCAAATAAATTAAATTATATTTTCAGAGATATTACATTATCGCAAAAGGGGCAATATCACTCCAAATTCGTTGCCAATGTCGCTGAATTTGGCGCGAAGCGAGACAGACGGAGATATTAGTTTTCGGCAGGGGTACAGTAGGGGACCTGATTCCACGCCAAATATAGGAACCCTTTTTGGAAGGAACAATGAATAAGGATGTACGAGGGGAGTTATATTTTCAGCATGTCCACCAAAGTACCTCCGCCAACTTTTCTTGGGTATATTTGATTTTACCCGATCTTCCAATCATCAGTACACTGAAAAGAATTTAAAAAAAAAAAAGACAGAACAGAGTTTTTACAGCATAAATTGCTGTATATATTTGAAAATATATTTGCTAACATTTTTACAGCAAAATTACTATAAAAAATTTAGCGCCATGTATTGGTGAAAGTGCCATCTAATGGTGCAAGAAATACAGTAAAAATTACAATTTTTTGCAAAATTTACAGTATAAAACGCTATAAAAATTACAGCAAAAAATGTATTAGAGTTTTACAGTAGTACTGTAAAATTTACAGTGAAATGTCCTGGCGTCAAAATTGCCAGGAGTTTTTACTCTAAAATTGACAGTGCCTTTTTTACAGTGTTATTTAACAAAAAAAAAAGGTGCTCCTTATGATAAAACGTGCCGCTTTTTCTACATAAACAGATTATTTGCATCAAAAAATCAAGAGTTTCGAGCAGATATAACAAACATGATGCGCTTTAAAGTTTAGAAACAATGTTTTAAAGTTAAGAGGAAAAGGAGCTTTAAAGCTTCTTAGCAATCAAAAGTTCCAATACATCCCAGCACAGCTTTCCTTAGCACTAAATTTAAAATGGTTTCTATTTCACGGACTATCCACAAAATTTCATTAAATTCGGTGTAGTCATTCTTTCGTAATGAAGAGACAAACGCACACAAACACACATATTTTCAATTTTATATAGATGATGATTCAAGTCGATAAACGCCGAATAAAATTTCTAATATAACATGTAAAATAAATTAAAATGTGAACATAAAGAAAATTAAAATGTTAATCTTACCTTATTTTAAAGAGAAGTCACAACAGTGTAATTCCAGGGTAAAGAACCATAGTAGTATTTCTAGTAACATACTTCATCCATCATGGCATAACCCTACACAAAGAAACTTTACTTAATATATTTTTATAGCGTTACTTCTGTATTCACTTAATTAAATTACATACACTGTCTTCGATTTATTATTTCTTACATCTTATTACTTCATCTTTCACTTAAATTTACTGACTTTACTTCTAACTCTTATGTATGCACCTTATTCTTGAAGATAAAGAGCGAACAAGACTTCGCTGAAAACTGACCCCAAAAACTGATTAGCAGAGACTGCCCAAAACTAAGAACTGGTTAACAGAGACTATCCAAGACCAAAAAACTGATTAACAGAGACCATGCAAGAACGAAAACTGATTAACAGAGATTATCCATTACCGAAAACTGATTAACAGAGACTGTTCAATACCAAAAACTGATTAACAGAGACTGTCCAATACCAAAAACTGATTAACAGAGAATGTCCAATACCAAAAACTGATTAACAGAGACTGTCCAATACCAAAAACTGAGTAACAGAGAATGTCCAATACCAAAAACTGATTAACAGAGAATGTCCAATACCAAAAACTGATTAACAGAGAATGTCCAATACCAAAAACTGATTAACAGGGACTGTCCAATACCAAAAACTGATTAACAAAGACTGCCCAATACCAAAAACTGATTAACAGAGAATGTTCAATACCAAAAACTGATTAACAGAGACTGTCCAATACCAAAAACTGAGTAACAGAGAATGTCCAATACCAAAAACTGCTTAACAGAGACTGTCCAATACCAAAAACTGATTAACAGAGAATGTCCAATACCAAAAACTGATTAACAGAGACTGTCCAATACCAAAAACTGATTAACAGAGACTGTCCAATACCAAAAACTGATTAACAGAGACTGTCCAATACCAAAAACTGATTAACAGAGAATGTCCAATACCGAAAACTGCTTAACAGAGACTGTCCAATACCAAAAACTGAGTAACAGAGAATGCCCAATACCAAAAACTACTGTCTTTCAAATCTGCCAAGGTTACCAGACGTCCTCGATAAACAAGATTTTTAAGTATCCCCACAGCCAAAAATCACAGGGATTAAAATCTAGAGAACGAGATGGCCAAGTTGTCGGAAACGTACGACTAATTACTCTATCATTAATAAAATGCTGCCGAAGAAACTGCTGTACACAGAGTCCAATATGTTGAGTGTTGAAAACCCAGACCACACGACCAACCCGAAGGCTTATGGTAGCAAGATGTGTGGCCGGGAACTTTATTATTTGATTCAATAGATTACAGAACATATATTAAAATGAATCACATCACAGGAACACAGAAAACTACACAGATACTTATAACACATAGAACAACACAATTAAAACACAGAGTACACAAAAATACAGGAGTAATAAATTCAGGTGTAACCAGAATGGGAAAAGGATGAAAGTTTTCCCTGGAATTACATAAGATGATGAAGAATATTTTGATGGCAGTTTTTCCAAAAATTTACATATGATGATGAAGTATGATATGATGATGATGATGATAATTATACCAAATGAAAGGTGAATGTGGATGAAAATGGTTGGCAATGATTGAACAGAAGGTGTACTAACATTTTGAAGAGATTTACAATGATTATTCTGGATGAAAATTGGAATTTACCGAAGAGATTTACAATGATTTTTCAGAATGAGTAAATTGGAATTTACAGAAGTATACAATTGTTTACAGGTATTTTCAGCAACATCCCAAAAGAACCAAGGAAAAGAGGAGCAGTGCAAAGTCAGGGACCAGAAGGGGCCAGGAGACCCCCAGATTGAACAGAGTCCAATATGTGGAGGCTCTCCATCTTGCATAAAGGTAATTGAATCAAGACATTGGTGCTGTTGCAGTTGGGGTACAACAAAATTTTCGAGCATGTTTTTGTACCTCCTGGCCGTCACGGTGCATGTCACAGAGCCATTGGGAGTAACCTCTTCGAAAAAGAAAGGTCCAAGAATGAATGTGGCTGTGAATCCACACCAGACTGTAACTTTCAGTGAGTGAAGTGGAATCTCCTGGAAGGTACGAGGGTTTTCCGTGTCCCAAATGCGACAGTTATGGGTGTTGACTGTTCCATTTAGATGGAAATGCGCTTCATCGCTCCATAGAATCTGCCATGGCCACGATGCATCCACTTCAACTCTAGCCAGAAATGTAAATACAAAGATCAGTCGCTTCTCCCTGTCGATGGTCAGCAAGTGGTGATTGTGACTAATTTGGTACGGGAAAAAATGCACTATGTTTCTCAGTACGTTCCGTGTACGTTTCTCAGTACGTTACGTGCTGTAGGGAACACCCAAGTGTCGTGACACTCCACGTGCACTACTACCGCCTATAACGTTATCCATTGATTGTTCAACAATAGCGGTGGCAACATCGTCAACGACATCTGAAAGAGTTGATTTGCGTCCTCGCCCCGGCTGAACTCCAAGATGTCCAGTTTTCTCGAATCGAGCGATCATTCTCCTGAGAGCTTGTGGAAGTAATGGTCCTTTGCGCAAATTCTGAAGTCGACGAAACTCTCGAAGTGCAGCTGCAGCATGTCCTTTGTTTTCATAAAACAGCTTCACAAGCAAAGCGCGTTCTGGCAGAGTGACAGCCATTGCTGATGAGAATGAAAATTTCCCAGTTTTATTCCCTTTTATGCCCAGAACATAGTAGCTGCAAACCAAGGGTTTATGCAAATTTTTGTGCTTACAGTGCGAAATTGCAGTTACAATGACAGTTTAAGTTTCTTCACTTTTTTATCTTCTTTTTTTTTCATATCAGCAAAAGAAATTAGAAAGGAAAAATTCCATATCGCATGTGTTTGTTTTTTTGTGATTATTTTGTGTCTTTTCAGCATATTTTCTGTTGTACAGCGCCACCTATCAGTGTTTCTGGAACTAATTTTTTTTTTCGCGTAATCCCTTTCCCCATGTCTTGAATAGTAGGTTCAACAATTTTGGAGTCTTTACACTGAGTAGTTCGATGTATAGAGAGCTCAGAGTAGGGGTGTTTTAATTCTGACCATCCGGTATATATATACATAGTATATTATAATATATAATATAATATAATATATAATATAATATAATATATAATATAATATAATATATATATATATAAATTCTCACATGGGATTTAGAACCGAGCATATGGGTTCCAATTCTAATGCGGTAATTTATTTTCATACCTGGTCGGTATAGCTTAATGTATACCAAGCTTTAGCTATCCGGGTATGAATCTCTCACTTTTGATAGTGTTATATTTAATTCTCTGCAGTCTGCATCTATTCTTCCATGATCCTGTCTTAAATAATTATCCTTCCGCATACCACCTGTTCATTAAACCCACCCATACAAATGTTGCGCCCGTCCTCACCATCTCCGCAATCATTCGATCGGCTTAGCAAAGGAATCCTTCCAACTTCCACCTTTTTCGGATGGCTTATCTGAAACCTCCTTTGTGCAAATAATCCCCGGGGGGGGGTGCCTCCCCCCTTTTGATAAGGCTTCGCTCCTTTACAAAATAAGGGGATTACTTATCGCGAAACTCAAGATCGACTTTTATTTTTCATTGATTGTTGGGTTTCCCGCAGAAGTATGTGGTATGGTATGGTATAAGGCTCCTAAATATACAGGCTGACGTAACCGCCATTTTGACTCCAAGCGGTCCAGTTTAGTTATCGTCTGCCCGCACTAATTTAATGGTGCACATTTTACATGGCAGATATTTGATGCGCAATTTAGCTGTAAAATGGGTGCTTCTGTTTTCAAAAATATTGTACCAATTATTGAAGGTTGTAGTCTAGAATATTTTTATTTTCTCAAGATGACTAGAAAAGGGCAAGATATTAACCCTCTTTTCGTTATGTGCAGCCATGGCTTCAATTGGGAGTGAAGATGGCCGCTGTTGCGACAGCCTGTAGGAGCCATAGTATGGTAGGTATTGAGTAAGGGTATAAGGGGTATAGCGGAATCTAGATCAGTGGCTTATTCAAAGGGGGTGCAAGTATAAAAAGACACCCCCTATTTACTTTCTCTACTTGTATAATGTATATTCACTACCTGTAATGTATATTGTTGTTGTTGAGACCTAGACCGTCCGACCTACCAGAAAGGTGTAAGGTAACAGTTTGGACGGCCGAGAAGTGCCACCCAATTTAGACCGGAACTCAGTGGGGGAGGCATCCACAGGAACCGTACCCTCCTTCCCCTACCACCAACTTCTCAGAAGGACTTACGGACCCACATGTTTAACGTGATCGTACTCCGCGTGAACACGGCGGCAGTTTTGGTAGTGGCGGGAATCTAACCCGGGCCTACCGATTGCAATTCCCGCACGCTAACCACTGGGCAACCGCTCCCTATAACACATATTGTGACAGTAATGGATATTGTAATGTATATTGTGACGGGGTCGAAAATTCGAAATCGGAATTTCAAAGAAAGTGCACGTTTCAAACATGCCTGCATACACGTTGGACTTGTGTGTTGGTAAGTAACGGTGAAAATCTAAAATCTTTGAATTTTGTTGAAAAATTTATAAATCTCAATATTATTTTGTCCAAATGTTCTTATAGAACAGTTAGATACATAAAATTCATTTTTATATAGTCATATGCAGAAAAAAATATCCTAAATTGTCTTAATGAGTTCTATTTATTTATAACCAACCATTCTTGAGATATTGTAATTTAAAATTATAGCATACGATTTTGTCACATTTTACATTTACATTTTTATGCAGCTTTTTATTCTATTTATATCCATAGTAACAGATAAGGAAATCAATAAGCAAAATACACATTTTACAAAGGATAATGAAAACCTGAGTAGCGTATATAAGCACAAATAACACAATAATGTAACATATAGTTTTTCGAAGATACGCTGGATATCCTTTGTCAATACAAGAGAACCAATAGACCCGGAATCCAAAAGAGGAATGGGGGCAAATAGAAGAAACAGAGGGGGTTATATACCCAAAGATTGAATTACACGCTCCCATGAAAGAGTCAATCAAAAAGAAGAATGAGTAACTTTCCAGCCAATCCGGAATGAGAAGTAACACATTGGCGTCCGGCCGTCCAAATTGTTGCTCAAGTCCTTGCTGACGAGCCGGACGGTCTGGGTCTTCAACACAAGATTGGCGTGCGATCAAACACAACTGAATTATCCCGACAAGAGAAGTCCAAACAAGAATAAATGAGACAAAAAAATATGTTAAAACGACACATAAGAGCCCCAAAGGTTAAGAAATGAAACAAAGAATGTGAAAAATCTTGCAAAGCACTCCGCCAGACCGCGGACATGAATGAAGCATCTGACAAGTCATCAACTAAATTACCAGAATTTTTCTGGATATGGAAGGCTTAAAAAAAATCACGATTATAGATTGATGTGTATTTCTATATGATCCTTGCTGAAGAAAACTCAAAACAGGGGTCAAATTAATAGCAGTGTTGAGTAATTGAAGGTATATTTAATTTTATGTATATATATATATATATATAATGGTGTATAGTGGCATTCTCGTTTATCCAGTTTTCCTATGAATTACTTGTTTAGTAAGAATTTTCATCTTTGATTCATGTTCTTATTCATGATTGCATATATGGGTTGTTCATTTTCTGAATTGCTTGTCCGGTCTCCAGCTTAGACTCACTGGACGGGTCTGGGAGTATTACTGTGAACGTTCGTACCTCCTCCCTGGTAGAATTTCGACTTATTCATTCCGGTGCTTCTAGATAATTAAGCTGTTGAGGTTGATCGTGTATACACGTGGTGGAAGAAGAAGGGTTCATGCCGCATGGTAATACAAATTTTCTTAATGTATCCTATTTTCATTTTTTCATTTTTTGATGCCTGTAGTCTGAGTTTGGGTATTTAGAGTAATGTACTATTGCCCAATCTGAAACAGGCATATGTTTGGGTTGGTTAGAGTTGAATACTCAGACGAGAGGAGGAATTTAACTCTGACTAATCATCGAATTTGGGCTGGTGCTGTTCTCTACTCTTGTCGGCATTGTGGCCGTGGATTTGCTTCTATGGTGGTGTTGATATTGCTTTTTTTTATTATTATTTTTTATTTATTTATTTATTTTTTATTATTACATATTTCTAATATATATATATATATATATATATATATATATATACACACTCATGTTCAAAAGTTCATAATTCGTAAAATGCGAAAAATTCGGAGTTAATATGGATATAATGGTTCACAATCAGTTGTGGAGAATCGTGGAAGGAAGGTGCATATGCATTGTGCATATGCAAAACACATCAGTCGACTTGCGCAAAGCACCGGCGCCCGTCGAAACGAGTATAAAACGGTCTCGAGCGGTATGGCCAGTTGAGGCAGAATTTCGCAATTGTTGTGGTATGGAGCGCGAAAAGGACGAAAGATGTCAAAAAGATGCCAACTGGACATGTTTTTGAAGGGACGAATTATTGGAATCCTGGAATCCGGTCGATCCCAAACCGAAACGTCTCGAATTCTGAATGTGCCTCAGTGTGTGATCTCCAGACTGTGGCAGGAGTTCCAAACCACTGGAGATGTTACCCGACGACCAGTACCAGGTCGGCCAAAGGAAACAACCGTTCGACAAAACCGATATTTGGAGATAACTGCGCGACGTCAGAGGAATCGTTCTGCCAGGCAACTGGGTTCAGCAATTACAGCCGCCAAAAGAGTCACTGTTTCGAGACAAGCTGTTTGCAGGAAACTCAGACACATTGGTCTCTATGCCAGACGACCAGCAGTTTGCATCCCCCTGACGTCTGCACAGAAACGCGCGGGTTTACAGTGGAGTTTGGAACATCGGCAGTGGAGTGGACAACAGTGGGGCAATGTCATGTTCAGTGACGGGCCCAAGTTCGGCCTGTATACTGATTACCGTCGTGCCAAGCTCTGAAGAGAACGTGGAACACGTTTTCACCCGGGAAACATCACGGAAAGTCATCGTTTTCCGTTTGAGGGAGTCACGGTCTGCACAGGCATCACGATGTACGGCCTCACAGACCTGCACATCTTTGGCACAGGGTCGGTTACCTGTCAAAGATAGAGACGAAATCCTTGAGCCTACCGTTCAATTGTTTCAAGGTGCTGTTGACCCTGATTTCATATTCATGGCTGATAACGCGTCTCCTCACTGTACGGCCTTGGTCGGCGACTTCCTTTGAACTGAAGATATCCAGAACATGCAGTGACCTGCCAACTCTCCTGATCTGAATCAAATAGAGCATGTATGGGATATGCTCGGGAGATATCTTGCAGCTCTCCGCTACCCACCAAGCTCCGTTCAGGGATTGAAAACTGCTCTCCGTGAGGCTTGGAACTATTTGAGCACACAACTCATCCAAATCCCCATCGAAAGTATAGGAAATCGTTCTGCAGCATGCGTGGCTACCCTAGGTTCCCACACACCGTATTAAACTGCAGCATCACATTGTTTTAATCATTCTGTTTCACTGAGGTTGACACTCGTATTGTGACCCTTTTTCTTTCAACCCTTTTCTTTGGATAATAAAAGTCGTTATTATCCTTGTTTTGCATTGTTTTCTTCTTCTATAACCCTATCAAATCCGAATACCGCGTTTCCTTCCATTCCTATGTAGATTTCTTGAAATTTTCACATAAACAGCAACTATGCTTAACTTTTAGATATGAGTGTACATATATACTATAAATATATATATAAAAGATAATTGTAAAACCATTGGAGAGTATATAATAGATATAACATGACTACATTATTAAGAGTAATACAAAATATATGCAATATAATCCCGTTTAGGTGATCAAACGGGTATGATTTAAAAAAAAAACAATACAAAAATCCAAACATGTAGTCTGTAAGTTTCATAATTAAGAAATCTCTACTTACTCGAGCTTTTTTGAGTGTGTTTTCCCAGATGCCATATATATATTTTCAAAACATTAACTAAATATTTAGAGCACGCTATATGTTTCTAAAAAAATTTTTAGCAAAAAATATAAATGGTTCTAATTACTTTGAATAACATTGCAAAATGATCGCTTATAACTCTCTTTTATTTTAATTTTTAAAAAAAATTATTGTAAAGAAAATATCAAATTGAGGAAAATTGTCTGTAAGATGCTTTTCGATAGTTTATCAATACGCAATTAATTAAAGTGAGTTTAATTGCACAAAATAGCACGAATAATTATTTAAAACTACAGTGAATTCGTACCAGACACAGTTTCAATGGCGACGTTGCAAAAATACAAAAAAATATCTCAAGAAATAACATATCTCAAGAACGGTTAGTCCTAGAATTATGGGGTTAGTCTTATTATTTTTATCGTTAAACATTGCGTGTGAAACCAGCACTTAATTGATAGATTTGAGTATATGTAGTCTTATTTCAGAATTTAATGATTTTTGGGAGATATTTTACAAAAAAATGGCAGGTAATTTTTTGTGTCCGAATCGCTACCAAAATCACCCTCACCCAAAAATGAATAGTCTACTAAATTTTGTAGCATTTTGTCAATTTTTGAGCTAGATTGGATACATATATTGCACACACAGGACGATCACATAAAATACACACACACAAAAAAAAACAAGATACATAGACGTCACACTAAAATCAATCTTTTTGGGTTCTAGAGTACTCAAAACGTGTTGATACGCCGAAATCTCGAGTTGTGATTTATAAATCGATTTAAATATACTTTCCAAATATTTGAATATTCCACTCTATGCATGACCACGTATTGTATGGAAAGTAAAAATTTGATGTGGGCAGCACATAACTTTCCCTACAGACTCAACTTCATTTTCTTATATTTCTTTAATAACACATTAAATTGAGTTTAACTGTATAAAATAACACTCATAATTGTTTGAAATTACACTGAATTTGCACTTTTATTGCAATTTTCTTTTCCATTTGGTTACTGGTCGTATTTTCAAAGGCGGCGTAGTAAAAATGCAAAAATACTAAAATATCTCGAGTACGGCTAGTTCTAGAGTGATGAGATTAGCCTTATTATTTTCATCCTCAATATATACGTATAAAACAAACATTTTGCTGATATATTTGAGCATACATGGTCTCTCATAAGAGATTTTGACGATTTTTGCGGGACATTTCGCAAAATAAAGCAGGTTCTGTTCTCCGAATCGTACCAAAATTTAATCAGAACCAGGGAAACCCACAAGTAACTTATCTACTAAATTTGTGAAATCCGGTTTAGTTTTCTGGGGTTGAAGTGGATACATACATTTCACAGACAGGCACACGCATACACACAGACGTCACCTAAAAATAGTTTTCTCGTGTTTTAGAAGTCCCAAAGCGTGTACATGCGTCGAAAACTAGAGTTGTTATTTCCTACACGATTCCAGTACTTTCCCTATACGTTACCACGTATTGAAAAGAAAGTAAAATGTACCGTATTTAGTTATGAGTAACTGAAAAAAAAATTAAGAGAAATTTATTTAAACACAAAAATTTAAAATTTTAGCGCATTCCCCGCCCCCCCCCCCCCACCCAAAAAAAAGTCATAACAAGCTCCTCTTCAAGCACGGTTAATCCCCCCCCCCCTCCACACACAAACACACACACATACACCACCACCTCTTGAATTTCATTTCAGTCCCTCTTCGCTCATCATGATCTGCGAAATAAAGTTGAAAAGAAAAGAAAAAACACAAGAGACAGTAAGTACTCTTCGCACCTAAGCGCTGCATAACTTCACTACAATGAAGCTGCCAGAGCAAGGACAAAATAACGGTTTTTTGGTGATGAGTCAACCGTGAATACGCTCTTGAGTTGTCGGATCATAACAAAAGTGAATTCCAGTGCTCTTTCATATTTATTACAATGCAAAGAAAATCCCGATGTGGACAGCATACGACTTTCCCTACAAACCCAAATTTATTTTCGCTTCCTTTATTTCACAGCTCATTAAATTGAGGGAGTGTGCACACATTAACATGGATAATTATTTGAAATTACATTCGCAGTTTGAATTTAATTTTCGTGTTTAACACTTTACAACGTAGTTGAAAAATATTTATGGCATTGTTCGTTCTGTCTATTGTCTGTCCGTTCGCACGAGCAAGACAACTGCAGTGAAAATGACTTTATCAAAATGAAATTTTAATATGTTTTTGAGACGGTCTGTGGGACATACGGAAATGTAAATGAATAATATCACGCAATTAATTTTGGATTGATCCCGGGTTGAAAAAATCTGATGTGGACAGCACATGACTTTCCCTGCAGACTTATATCCACGTTCTCTTTATTTTAATTAAATTTATTTCACTTTTATTCAATTTTCGTTCTCATTCGGTAACCGGGCTTATTTTCAAAGGTGGCGTAGGGAAAGTACGAAAAACTAAAATATCTCGAGAACGGCTAGTCCTAGTGTAATGGGGTTGGTCTTATTCTTTTCGTCGTTAAACATTACGTATTAAACGGGCATTTAATGGATATATCTGAGTATACCTAGTTCTTTAGTTTAGATTTTGAAGATTTTTGCGGGCCGTTTTGCAAAAAAAGGCAGGTTATTTTTTTCCGAATCGTACCAAAATCTAATCAGCACCAGAGTGACCTATACGTGACTCATCTACCGAATTTTGTGAAATTCGGTCTATTAGTTTTTCAGCTAGAGTGGATACAAGCTTTTGCGGGCCATTTCGCAAAAAAAGGCGGGTTCTTTTATTCCGAATCGTACCCAAAACTAATCAGCACTAGCCCCGCCCACAAGTGACTTACCTACCAAATTTTGTGAAATTTGGTCCATTAGTTTTTTAGTTACAGTGGATACAAAATCTGCACAGACAGACAGACACACAGACAGACAGACAGACACACAGACAGACAGACAGACAGACACACGCACAGACGTCACGCTAAAAATGGTTTTTTCGTATTCTAGAGGTCTCGAAACGTGTAGATCCGTCGAAAACTCGAGTTGTGATTTTCGGTATGATTCCAATACTTTCCCTATACATTACCATGTATTGCAGGGAAAGTAAAAAATCTGATGTGGACAGCACATGACTTTCCCTGCAGACTTATATCCACGTTCTCTTTATTTTAATTAAATTTATTTCACTTTTATTCAATTTTCGTTCTCATTCGGTAACCGGGCTTATTTTGAAAGGTGGCGTAGGGAAAGTACGAAAAACTAAAATATCTCGAGAACGGCTAGTCCTAGTGTAATGGGGTTGGTCTTATTCTTTTCGTCGTTAAACATTACGTATTAAACGGGCATTTAATGGATATATCTTAGTATACCTAGTTCTTTAGTTTAGATTTTGAAGATTTTTGCGGGTCGTTTTGCAAAAAAAGGCAGGTTATTTTTTTCCGAATCGTACCAAAATCTAATCAGCACCAGAGTGACCTATACGTGACTCATCTACCGAATTTTGTGAAATTCGGTCCATTAGTTTTTCAGCTAGAGTGGATACAAGCTTTTGCGGGCCATTTCGCAAAAAAAGGCGGGTTCTTTTATTCCGAATCGTATCCAAAACTAATCAGCACTAGCCCCGCCCACAAGTGACTTACCTACCAAATTTTGTGAAATTCGGTCCATTAGTTTTTTAGTTACAGTGGATACAAAATCTGCACAGACAGACAGACACACAGACAGACAGACAGACACACAGACAGACAGACAGACACACAGACAGACAGACACACACACGCACAGACGTCACGCTAAAAATGGTTTTTTCGTATTCTAGAGGTCTCGAAACGTGTAGATCCGTCGAAAACTCGAGTTGTGATTTTCGGCATGATTCCAATACTTTCCCTATACATTACCATGTATTGCAGGGAAAGTAAAAATCTGATGTGGACAGCACATGACTTTCCCTGCAGACTTAGAGGCATGTTTTTTAAGTAAGTACCGTTTTGGAATTAAAAAAAGACGTGCAAAGATATCGCAATAATTTTATTTCTACATGAAAGCCTGTACCTTAATCTACTTTTCTACATAATTTCCGTGAATATTGAGGCACTTGTCATAACGTGGCACCAGTTTTTGAATACCCTCCTCATAAAATTCTGCCGCCTGACTTGTTAACCACTGTATCACAACTGTTTTGACTACGTTATCGTCTTGAAGACGCTGACCACCCAGGTGTTTCTTCAAGTGCAGGAACAAATGGTAGTCGCTGGGCGCCAGATCAGGGCTGTATGGAGGATGATCTAGAGTTTCCCATTTAAAAGATTTGATGAGATCTTTGGTCCGATTAGCCACATGTGGACGGGCATTGTCATGCAGCAAAACGATACCCTTACTCAACTTGCCACGTCTTTTGTTCTGGATTGCACGACGCAGATTGTTCAATGTCTCACAATAAGACGCTGCATTGATTGTCTCATTACGAGGCAGAAACTCCACTAGCAATACTCCTTTTTTGTCCCAAAAAACTGTGCACATGATTTTCCGGGCAGAAATTGTTTGCTTAAACTTCACTCTTTTGGGTGATGATGAATGTCGCCATTCCATGGATTGTTGTTTTGATTCTGGTGTGACGTAGGCCACCCATGTTTCGTCACCAGTAACAATTTGGTCTAAAAAATCTTCACCTTCATTGTGGTACCGCTCAAGGAAAGTCAATGCACTGCCTAAACGTTGGGTTTTGTGCAAATCCGTCAACATTTTTGGAACCCAACGTGAACACAATTTCCGGTAATTCAAGTTCTCGGTCACAATGCGATACAAAACACTACGAGAATATTGAGGAAACCAGTCGCACATTGATGAAATTGTAAAGCGTCTGTTTTCTCTCACCTTTTCTTCCACTTTCTGCACCAAATCTTCATTAAAGACCGAAGGACGCCCACTCCGTTCTTCATCATGCACATTTGTGCGGCAATCTTTAAATGCTCTCACCCATTTCCTTACCATTCCATCACTCATAATGTTTTGTCCGTAAACTTCACAGATCTCACGATGAATATCGATCGGTTTTACGCCTTTAGCACTAAGAAATCGTATAACAGCCCGTACTTCACAATCGGCGGGACTCACGATTGTCGGAGGCATCTTAAACACTCAGTAAACAACGTATACAATGAAGAATCAGACTGTAATGGCGTCAGTGCGTAGACAAGAGATGTAGGTAACCAGCGCGCATGCGCGGAACGCCGACCGTAGCGCTGCGGCGGCGGAATCGCAAAACGGTACTTACATAAAAAACATGCCTCGTATATCCACGTTCTCTTTATTTTAATTAAATTTATTTCACTTTTATTCAATTTTCGTTCTCATTCGGTAACCGGGCTTATTTTGAAAGGTGGCGTAGGGAAAGTACGAAAAACTAAAATATCTCGAGAACGGCTAGTCCTAGTGTAATGGGGTTGGTCTTATTCTTTTCGTCGTTAAACATTACGTATTAAACGGGCATTTAATGGATATATCTTAGTATACCTAGTTCTTTAGTTTAGATTTTGAAGATTTTTGCGGGCCGTTTTGCAAAAAAAGGCAGGTTATTTTTTTCCGAATCGTACCAAAATCTAATCAGCACCAGAGTGACCTATACGTGACTCATCTACCGAATTTTGTGAAATTCGGTCCATTAGTTTTTCAGCTAGAGTGGATACAAGCTTTTGCGGGCCATTTCGCAAAAAAAGGCGGGTTCTTTTATTCCGAATCGTATCCAAAACTAATCAGCACTAGCCCCGCCCACAAGTGACTTACCTACCAAATTTTGTGAAATTCGGTCCATTAGTTTTTTAGTTACAGTGGATACAAAATCTGCACAGACAGACAGACACACAGACAGACAGACAGACACACAGACAGACAGACAGACAGACACACGCACAGACGTCACGCTAAAAATAGTTTTTTCGTATTCTAGAGGTCTCGAAACGTGTAGATCCGTCGAAAACTCGAGTTGTGATTTTCGGTATGATTCCAATACTTTCCCTATACATTACCATGTATTGCAGGGAAAGTAAAATGAAATACATTGAACCTTATGGGACCAAATTTCTCAAACATTTTTTAAGCGAAGTTAAAATTCACAAAATTTTAGCTTCGAAAATTTTAGAAAATATCCAAATTATTCCATAAAATATATTAAAAAAATTCAGCAAAATATGCTCGGTAGTTTTCTAAATAACGATTAAAATAATAATTTTACTCATATAATATGAAGAGATCACGTGACCCACTTCAAAATAAAATTTGGCATACCTCTTTTTTTTCCCAGGGTAAAAATCGTGATTTTTAAAGTTCTTTTAAATTTATATTTAGTATCGCATCCGTCCTAAAACCGCTCTATTTTTGCGTATTTTCTGTGCATCTATATTCTGTACCAACGCAATTACAATATTTATGAGTTTAAATGATCATCAAACTTTGATTATTTCTACAACGAAGCCTAATTTTACTGGATGCTGAATGTAAACAAGTGATTGTAAGATGAGTTATATAAGAATTGCTGAATATTTTTCAAGCAAAATTATTTAACTCTGGAGTCTGGAATAAAAGTGGATGAATGAAATATCCATTGCTTTTACATAGAGAGCCAGACGATTTATATTTCTATGATGTCATTTGAATGAAGTATATATATATATTTTTTTCGATGAAGTTTTAAGCTTTCAAATATAATAAATTATTGTAGTTCTGTAATAATTTAAAAAATATAACTGCTGAATGTATCGCATTTCAGAGCTGTTTAAATAAAATTGCATTTCAGTTGGAAAGTGTTTCATAATTAATGCCTTTTGCATGATTGATCTTTTCTGTTTATTTGGAGCGAAGTAGTAAAAAAATGAAAAAAATTAAAATATCTCGAGAAATATTAGTCCTAGAGTTATGGTGTTGGTCTTATTCTTTTCGTCCTCAAAAATTACGCTTTAATTAAATACATTTAATTAATCAATAAAATTAGTAAAAATCAAGCATGTCTTTAGTTAGTACATTTGAGCATACGTATTCTTTTATTTTAATCTTTAACTATTTTTTTGGCCATTTCGGACAAAAGGCAAGTTACATTTTTTCCAAATTACACCAAAATCTAATCAGCACCAGAGTAACCTACAAGCGCCATATCTGCCAAACTTTGAGAAATTTTGTCTATTATTTCTTCAGCTAGATTGGATAAATGCGATTTTTGCGGGCCGTTTCACAAAAAAAGATATTTTTTCAAATTCACACCGAAATCTATTCAGCACTATAGGGTAATTCCCAAATAACTTACTCAATTTTATGAAAATTCTTCTAATAATTTTTGAACTAGAGTGAATGCATATATTGCACAGACAAGCAGGTACAAGCACAGACGTCACTATAAAAATGGTATTTCCATGTTCGTATTCTAGAGGTCCCAACACGTGTAGATCCGTCGAAAACTCGAGTTGCGATTTTCTACACGATTCCAATACTTTCCCTATACATTACCATGTATTGCAGAGAAAGTAATATATCCCCACTTTTCACTGTTAAAAGAAACAAGAAAGATCAATCATGCATAAGCATTGATTATGAAACACTTTCCAACTGAAATGTAATTTCATTTAAAAATTTCTAAAATGTGATTCATTCAGTGGTAATATCTTTTACATTATCACAGTACTACAGTAATTTATTATACTTAAATATTTAAAACTGTATCGAAATATAAATCATCTGATTCTTTATGCAAAATCAATGAATATGTCATTCATATAACTTGTATTCCAGACTCCAGAGCTAAATAATTTTGTGTGAAAAAAATTCAGCAATTCTTATGTAATTCATCTTACAATCGCTTGAGATATTTGCATTCTGCATATGTTAAAATTAGGCTTCCTTGAAGAAATAATAAAAGTTTAGGGATCATTTAAAATCACAACTATTGTAATTGCATAGGCACGGAATTTAGATACACAGATAATACACAGATAATATATATGTGTATGTGTATGTGTATATACTCAAAGTATTGGAATCGTGCCGAAGATCGGAACTCGAATTTTCAAAGGATCTACACGTTTTGGGACTTCTAGAACACGAAAAAACTACTTTTAGGAAGACGTCTGTGTGTGTAAGGGTGTATCTGTGTATGTTTCTGTGTGTCTGTGTGGATATTACATCCACTCTAATTGAAAAACTAATGGACCGAATTTCATACAATTTGGTAGGTATGTTTTTTATGGGAAATCCTGATGTTCATTAGATTATAGTACGATTCGTAATAAAAGAATCTGCCTTCTTTGCGAAATGGCCGCAGAAATTGACTTTATCCACTCTAGCTAAAAACTAATGAACCAAATTTAACAAAATTTGGAGTATAATATTTCAATAACCTACAAGTGATTTATATACCAAATTTAACAAAATTTTGTATATAAATCATTTGTAGGTTATTCTACTACGATTCGGGAAAAAGGAACGGGCTATTTTTGCGAAAATAAAAGACTACGTGTGCTCAATTACATCAAATAAATTCCTATTTTATATGTGATTTTTGACAACAAAAAGAATAAGACTAACCCCATTACTCTAGGACTAGCCGTTCTTGAGATATTGTAGTTTTTTCGCGTTTTCGCTACGCCACCTTTGACAATAAGTCCAGCTATCAAATGAGAACCAAATTTAAGTTTAACGTGTAAATTCAATGTCATTTAAAATACTTATGTTGTGCAGATAAACTCAAATTATCATTGAATAAATAAAGAGAACGAATATGAGTCTGCAGAGAAAGACATGTGCTGTCCACATCAGAATTTTTAACAATATTACACCAATGATTTATAGAAGTGAACGGGGATTATTTTCAGGCCATTTCGAAAAAAATGTATGATCTATATTTAAAGATCCATCAAATTTTTGTCGAATAAAATGTTCAACAAATTTAAGCTGTGTACCAAATTTTAACTCTCTAGGACGTAGGAAAGTGCATTTAAAATGCCATCAATTAAATTTATCAAGAAGAGTTATATAAAATTTAAAAAAAATGAAAAATTGTTATCTACCAAATTATTTTAAAATATGAAGCCACTCCCATATGCAAAACGTTTAAACAAAGGGAGAGATATTTATTATATAATATCTCTCTCTTTTCTTTCTGGAAGATATTCCAAAGTCAGAATTTAATTGAATTTGTTTTTTTCCCTATATTAAATAATTTTTTTAATTAAAAAACTACTTAACATATTTTACTGAATTTTTTTTATATATTCTATGGGATAATGTGAATATTTCCTAAAAATTTCGAAGCAATTCGTGAATTTTAAATTTACTTAAAAAATGTTTGAAAAATTAGGTCCCATAGGGTTCAATGTATTTCATTTTTTCAACCCGGGTTCAATAAAAAACTAATTGGGTGATATTATTTATTTATATTCCCATAGGTCCTACAGACCGTCTGAACAACATACTAAAATTTCATTTTGATAAACTCATTTTTACGGCAGTTATCGTGCTAACGGACAGACAGACAGACAGACAGACAGACAGACAGACAGAATGAACAAAGTCATAAACACTTTTCAACTTTGTTGTAAAGTGTTAAAAATCACTCTTACCAGCTCAAAAATAGTATTTTGTAGTTGAATATTCAAAATTTGATGAACATGTAATTATTTCCTCATACGATATAAAAGTTTTGGGTTATGTTGTCATACTCTTTATCTATTACTATACGAAAAAACACGACAATTTGTTTCTATGATAAATTAATTGATAGTTTTTGAAAGTGTGTTTTGCGCGTGATTCTGAATAAACTGTGCTACAAGCATCCCCAATTTTCACTTTTCCTGCAAATATAGTATAATGTGTATGTACAGTATTGTGACTGGGTCAAATTTCGAATTCGAGTTTTCGTTCGAGAGCATGTTTCAAGCTTCCCTGAACTGGAATCGAACGATTTTGAGATGAGGTCTGTGTATGTACGACCTCATCTCATGTGTGTGTGCATCTGTATGTATATATGTATGTTGGTGTATGTATGCGTGTATGTATGTCAGTGTGTGTGTGTATGTCTGTATATATATTACTATGTCTGTTACTGTGCGTGCATGTATGTTAGTGTGTATATGTGTTAGTGTGCGTGTATTTATGTTAGTGTGCATGTATGCTAGTGTGGATGTATGCTAATGTGATTGTATGTTAGTGTGCGTGTATGTATGTTAGTGTGCGTGTATGTATGTTAGTGTGTATGTATGTTAGCGTGTATGTATGTTAGCATGTATGTATGTTAGTGTGCATATATGTTAGTGTGTATGTATGGTGTGTATATATGTTAGTGTGTATCTATGGTGTATATGTATGTTAGTGTGTGTATGTATGTATATATGTTAGTGTGTATCTATGGTGTATATGTATGTTAGTGTGTGTATGTATGTATATATGTTAGTGTGTATGCATGTTAGTGTGTATATGTGTTAGTGTGCGTGTATGTATATTAGTGTATGTGTGTGTGTATATATGTATATATGTTAGTGTGCATGTATGTTAGTATATGTGTGTATATATGTTAGTGTGTATGTATGTCAGTGTGCGTGTATGTATGTTAGTGTGGGTGCATGTATGTTAGTGTGTATGTACGTTAGTGTGCGTGTTTGCATGTTACTGTGTATGTATGTTGTGTATGTTAGTGTGAGTGTATATTTATTAGTGTATATGTTTGTGTATGTGTGTGTCTCAGTCTGTACAATGTATATAGTCATGGGACTAATCTTTCGCAAGATATTTAGTTTTTTGTACTTTTTTTAACGTTGCCTTTAAAATTATGTCCAGTTGCCAAATGAAAAGAAAATTGTATTAAAACTGCCAATTCAGTGTGATTCAAATAATTATCCATTTGATTATGTGCAATTGAACTCAATTTAATGAATTATGAAAGAAAGAAAAAGTAAAATCAATTTGAGTATGTAGGGAAAGGCATGTGCTGACAACATCAGATTTTTTAACACTTTACAACATAATTGAAAAATTATTATTATTTTGTTCATTCTGTCTGTCTGTCCGCCCGTTAGCACGATAACTGCCGTAAAAATGACTTTATCAAAATGCAATACCAAAATGCATGTTGTTCAGACAATCTGTGGGACCTATGGGAGTATAAATGGTTAATAACACCAGATTAGTTTTGGACTGAACCCGGGTTGAAAAAATAAAATACATTGAACTCTATAGGGCCTAATTTTTCAAACATTTTTTAAGCGAATTTAAAATTCACAAATTACTTTGAAAGTTTTAGAAAATATTCAAATTATCCCATAAAAAATATGGAAAAAATTTCAGCAAAATATATTCAGTAGTTTTTTACATAAAAATTAAAATAATAATGACACCCATATTATATGACGAGATCACGTGACCCACTTCAAAATAAAATATAGCATTCATCTTTATTAAAATCGTTATTCTTAAAGCTCTTTTTCATTCATATTTAGTGTTGTATCCGTCCTAAAACCGTTTTATTTTTGCTTAATTTCTGTGCATCTACATTCTGAAACAACGCAATAACAATATATTTGAGTTAAAATGATCATCAAACTTTGATTATTTCTACAACGAAGCCTAATTTTCACTTATGGAGAATGTAAACAAATAAAGATGTAGGATGATTTGTATAAGTATTGAATTTCTTTAACGCAAAATTATTTAACTCTGATGTCTGCAATATATCTGATATGAATGAAACATTCATTGATTTCACATAGAGAAGCAGACGATTTTTTCGATGAAGTTTTAAGCATAGAGTTAAATATCTTGCACCTCCATGGTTTTAAGTTTTTAAATAAAATAAATTATTGTAGTATTGTGATGAATGAAAGGAATGGAGTAAAAGTGTATGAATGAAATATTTACAGCTTTTACATAGAGAGCCAGGCGATTTATATTTCAATGGCGTCATTTGAATAAAGTTCATTTTTTTCGATGAAGTTTTAAGTTTTCAAATATAATAAATTAATGTAGTATTGTGATAATTTTAGAAATATTACCGTTGAATGGATCGCATTTTAGAGATGTTTAAATAAAATTGCATTGCAGTTGGAAAGTGTTTCATAATCAATGATTTAGGCATGATTAATCTTTCTTGTTTTAATTTTGAATTTGATTAATACTATTAATCAATAGTTCCTGCACTTACAAATGCATTGTGTTAAATCATTCTATACAACAGTTTGTTCACGCTCTCGAACAATTTGATCAATTCGAATGAAACTTGATACGATTTTTTCAATTAGTAACCATACGTAAGTGATTTTCAGAAATAAGATTTCACGGATCCTACATCACATTTCCGCAAAAATTTATCTAGTTAGTATCTAACAATTACGAATTAAATCTAAGTGTTAATTCAATTAATTATATTTCATAACTGTTCATTATTTTAAACTATTAAATGAGGTAATTGCAAAGGTTACTGTGCATGACAATTACAATTACGCAGTTTTAATTATAATTACAGTTAATCATTTATAATTGGTAGTTATTTAGAATTTAAATTTTTATTATTCATTTTTACTTTCTCTGCAATACAGTGGTAATGTATAAGGAAAGTATTGGAATCATATCGAAACTCGTAACTGGAGTTTTCAACGAATTTACACGTTTTAGGAGGTTCTAAAACACGAAAAAACTATTTTTAGAGTGATGTCTGTGTGTGTGTGTCTTTGTGTGTGTGTCTGTATGTGTGTTTATCTGTGCAATGTATGTATATATCCTAACTGAAAAATTAATGGACCAAATTTCATAAAATTTGGTAGATAAGTTACTTGTGATTAACCCTGGTTCAGATTAGACTTTGGTACGATATGGGATAACAGAACCCGTCTTTGCGAAATAGCTGCAAAAATCGCATGTGTCTGTTCACTCTAGCTAAAAAACTAAATGACCAAATTTTACAAAATTTGATAGATAAGACGCTTGTAGGTTAACCTGGTGATGATTAGATTTTGGTAAGATTCGAAAAAGGGGAATCTATCTTTCTTTTTTGCGAAGTAGCCGGTAAAAATCGTTATATCTAAAAATCAAAGACTACATATGCTCAAATATATCAATTAAATGCTTATTTTGTACGTAATTTTTGACGACGTCAGGAATAAGACCAACCCCAATACTCTAGAACTAGCCGTTCTTGAGATATTTTAGTTTTCTCGCTACGCCACCTTTGACAATAAATCCAGTTTACGAATAAAAACGAAAATTTAATTAAAAGTGCAAATTAAATGTAATTTAAAATAATTATGGGTGTTATTTTGTGCAATTAAACTCAATTTAATGAATTATTGAGGAAATAAATAGAATATAAGTATGCAGGGTAAAGTCATATGCCATCCACATCAGATTTTAATGTATTGGGAACATACTTAAATTTTTACGAAACTTATCCGATTCGTAAAATATACAAAATAGCAGACTACAATGCATCAGCGAACATAGCGAAAGGAGTGACGCATACAACGCATGCGCATATCATTAAAATAATGAACGTTCCGAGGAATTATTACAATATTTACAAAAATAATTACAATTAGTTAATATTTTTAAATTACAATAACAAACAATTATTTGTAGTGGCAATTAAATGCAATTGGAATTGCAAGTAATTGCCATTTTTTTTCCTTTCCATTACATTTTCATCGCATTACACAATTAATAAAATATCCTAATACCTTTTAATTGATCAATGATCAACTATGGTCCATAGTTTCAAAAATCTGACGTGGGCAGCACATGACTTTCGCTACAAACTCAAATTCGTTTTCTCTTTATTTCTTTAACAATTCATTAAATTGAGTTTAATTGCACAAAATAACACGCATCACTATTCGAAATGCCACTGAATTTGCACTTTTATATCAATTGTCGTTTTTTATTTGGTAACTGGGCGTATTTTCAAAGCTGGCGTAGCAAAAATGCGAAAAAATCTAAAATATCTCGAGAACGGCTAGTAGACCTATAGTAATGAGGTTGGTCTTATTATTTTCGTTGGTCGTATACAATAAGCATTGAATGAATGCATTTCAGCATACGTAGTCTTTTATTTTAGATTTTGACGGGCCATTTTGCTAAAACAACTTTTCGAATCGTATCAAAATCTAATCAGCATCAGGGTAACCCAAAAGTGACTTATTTGCCAAATTTTGTAAAATTTAGTCATGTAGTATTTTAACTGGAGTGGATACATGCGATTTTTGCAGGCCATTTCGCAAAAAAAGGAGGCTTTTTTTTTATCCCGAATCGAACCAAAATCTAATCAGCACCAGGGTCACCCACAAATGAATTACCTATAATTTTTTTTTTTAATTTGGTCCATTAATTGAGTTAGAATGGATACATACATTACACAGACAGACAGACACACACACAGACGTCACTATATAAATAGATTTTTTCATGTTCTAGAGGTCCCGAAACGTGTAGATCCGTCGAAAACTCGAGTTGCGATTTTCGACACGATTCTAATACTTTTCCTATACATTACCTTGTTTTGTAGGGAAAGTAAAAATCTGATGTGGGCAGCACATGACTTTCCCTGCAGACTCAAAATAATATTTTCTTTATTTCTTTAATAATTCATTAGATTGAGTTTAATTGCACCAAATAACACTAAATTTGCATTTTTAATTCAATTTTTGTTTTTATTGGACATTTTTCTGAAATCGGCTTAACACAAATGCAAGAAATCTCAAATATCTTGAGAACGGTTAGTCCTAAAGTATAATGGAGTGTGTTATACTCTTCTCCTCGTGAAAAATTGGGTATAAAACAAGAATTCAATTGATACATTTCATCATAGGTCGTCTTTTTTTTTTTTTAGATTTTGACGATTTATGAGGGCCATTTCGTACATAAAGGCAGCTTGTTCTTTACCGAATCGTACTAAAATATAATCAGCACCAGAGTATCCCACAAGTAACCAAAATTTTGTGACCATGTATATCTACCAAAGTGTATCTACCAAATTTTGTGAAATTTGGTCAATTAGTATTTTAGCTAGGGGGGATACATGAAATGTTTGAGGGCCATTTCATAAAAAAAGGCAGGTTGTTCTTTTCCGAATCGTACCAAAATCTAATCAGCACCAGAGTATGCTACAAGTAACTTATCTACCAAATTTTGTGAAATTTGGTCAATTAGTATTTTAGCAGGAGTGGATACATGAAATTTTTTGCTGGCCATTTCGTAAAAAAAGGCGGGTTCTGTTTTTACGAATCGTACCAAAAACTAATCAGCACCAGGGTCTCACCCAAGTGACTTACCAAATTTTATGAAATTCGTTCCATTAGTTTTTAGGTAGAGTGGATACATACATTTCACAGACAGACACACAGACAGACAGACAGATACGCACACAGACGTCACGCTAAAAATAGTATTTTTGTATTCTGGAGGTCTCGAAACACGTAGATCCGACGAAAACTCGAGTTGCGATTTTTGACAAGATTCCAATACTTTCCCTATCCATTACCATGTATTGCAAGGAAAGTAAAAATCTGATGTGGGCAGCACATGACTTTCTTTGCAGACTCAAATTTATATTTTCTTTATTTCTTTAATAATTCATTAGATTGAGTTTAATTGCATCAAATAACACTAAATTTGCATTTTTAATTCAATTTTTGTTTTTATTTGGTAACTGAACATTTTTCCGATAGCGGGGTAACAAAAATGCAAGAATCTTGAGAATCTTGAGAATATCTTGAGAACGGCTAGTTCTAAAGTATAATGGAGTGTGTTATATTCCTTTCCTCGTCAAAAATTGCGTATAAAATAGGAAATTAATTGATACATTTCATCAGCATACCTAGTCTTTTTTTTTTTAATTTTGGCGATTTTTGCGGGCCATTTCGTAAAAAAATGCAGGTTGTTCTTTTCCGAATCGTACCAAAATCTAATCAGCACTAAAGTGTCCCACAAGTAACTTATCTGCCAAATTTTGTGAAATTTGGTCAATTAGTATTTTAGCTAAGGTAGATACATAAAATTTTTGCGGGCCATTTCGTAAAAAAAGGCAGATTGTTCTTTCTGGATTTAAACTAAAATCTAATCAGCACCAGAATATCATACAAGTTACTTATCTACCAAATTTTGTGACATTTGTTCAATTAGTATTCTAGCTAGAGCGGATACATGAAATTTTTACTGGTCATTTCGCAAAAAAAGGCGGGTTCTGTTTTTGCGAATCGTACCAAAAACTAAGCAGCATCAAGGTCATACCCAAGTGACTTACCTACCAAATTTTATGAAATTCGGTCCATTAGTTTTTGAGTTAGAGTGGATACATACATTGCACAGACAGACACACACAGAGATAGACACACACACAGACGTCACGCTAAAAATAGTTTTTTTTTCGTATTCTAGAGGTCTCGAAACGTGTAGATCCGTCGAAAACTCGACTTGTGATTTTCGGCATGATTCCAATACTTTCCCTATACATTACCATGTATTGCAGGGAAAGTAAAAATCTGATGTGGGCAGCACATGACTTTCCCTGCAGACTTCACGTTCTCTTTATTTTAATTAAATTTAATTCAATTTTAATTCAATTTCCGTTCTCATTTGAAAACTGGACTTCTTTTCAAAGGTGGCGTAGAAAAAATGCGAAAAAACTAAAATATCTCGAGAACGGCTAATCTTAGTGTAATGGGGTTGGTCTTATTCTTTTCTTCGTTAAAAATTACGTATTGAACAAGCATTTCATGGATATATTTGAGCATACGCAGTTTTTTTATTTTAGATTTTGGTGATTTTTGCGGGCCCTTTTGCAAAAAAGGGCAGGTTATTTTTTTTTTCGAATCATACCAAAATCTAATCAGCACCAGAGTGTCCTACAAGTGATTTATCTACCGAATTTTGTGGAATTCGGTCCATTAGTTTTCCAGCTAGAGTGGATACAAACTTTTGCGGGCCATTTCGCAAAAAAGGCGGGTTCTTTTATCCCGAACCGTACCCAAAACTAATCAGCACTAGATTCGCCCACAAGTAACTTACCTACCAAATTTTATGAAATTCGGTCAATTAGTTTTTTAGTTAGAGTGGGTACAATATCTGCACAGACAGACACACAGACAGACACACAGACACACAGACAGACACACACACAGACGTCACGCTAAAAATAGTTTTTTCGTATTCTAGAGGTCTCGAAACGTGTAGATCCGTCGAAAACTCAAGTTGTGATTTTCGGCATGATTCCAATACTTTCCCTATACATTACAATGTATTGCAGGGAAAGTAATAAAAATACTGATACAGCATACAAATGCGTAAATAAATTATTTCATAAAACGTTTAGGGTATTTATGGCGATATTTTGGCGCGATAATCTAACGGTGTAAACACAATGTTTCATCAAATATTCTTATTCATATTCTATTTCTTTCTTTGTGGAGGGACACGCTTAAAACATAATTGAAAAGTTTAATTACATGCAGCCGCGGAAGAATATTTGTTTTCTAAACCTTTAACATTTAATGCCGTTTCTCGCCAAATATTGACACAGGGATCTTGTTGAAGTCCCCCATTAACATAAACGGCGAAATTTCATCAAGGGGGGCGGCGATACGTAAACACTGAAAGTGACACACAGTAATCCAGAATAATTTGTATTCCAGTGAATTTATTTTCTCAGAACGTTTTATCAAAATTAGCTGTGTACAAAATGTTACATGTTATGTCTTTTGCTGTACTGCATAGAATGCGAGAAAAAATTCTTTGATTATGTTACGATTTATGATTGTATTTATACTTTTTCATATGTAGTTTTGAGAAAGTATTGATCTCACGAAAATTTTCAATTTCAAGATTTTGATGCCAATATATGTTTTTGGACCTTCTGAATACGACTTGACTATTTTTGGAGTGATATGAGAATGTCTGCGTGCTGATTTCTTATGCACGATGGCTGCCACAAATATTAATGGATTTTCACAAAAATTTATATTCTGCTTTGTTAACAAAAAATCTAGAAATGGATGGAATTTTTTGAAATTCCAAAGAAAACTTCGAAATTTTACATTTTCTTAACTTGGCTGAATTGGACAAAATTTGACATAACCATGTAAAAAGGGGGTTATTTATGGCTCAATGTTCAAGGGACTTTATAGTTTCAATAATTACCGTGAAAAACAGTCACTATACAGTTTTTGTGTTCATTATTAGCCTCCCCTCTTTGAGGGGGGGGGGGGGCAAGTTGCTTCCCTCCGGGAATACACTATCAAACTTGGTGTCAATCGAACGATTTTTCAAGTCCTTTAAAATGAAGAATAACATGGTATAATTGTGATCATTTAAAACGACAATACAGACTTTTCAAAAAAATGTGTCATAAAATTTGCAAAAAGAAAAAAAGAAAGAAAAGAAATTGCATGGAGCTTAGAAAAGGATTCGGGTATGAAAAAGTTGAGTTGAGCTACACTACGTTTCATTTTTGTTGTGATTATTGCATGCCGATTAAACAACACTTGCGTAATATACTCCTTTAATACGCACGCCACAAATAAATAAAAAGACTTGAAATCGAAAAAAATAAAAAGAGTTCCTCTACTCCAGAAGAAGAATTCAAAAAAGTAATTGCTTTTTCAGCGAGTTTTCATCCGACTGGAGTCAAAATTTCCAAAGAACACGTATAATATTGAAATAACTATACATTCCAAACGATGAAAATTTATCTTTCAAATTCACGAATTTATAAATAGCAAATAAAATAGCACTCAAAGTCGTTTGCTGCGTAATTGTTCGCAAAATACCGATGCCATTTTTTTTTTCTTTTATCATCTAAACGGAGTAAAAATGAATTTGAAGTCGAAATTTCGGGGGATTTTCGTGTTTAAATGTTCGTAACTTTTAAACAACTTCGAATTAAAAAAAAAAAAATCTAGCGCCAAGGTGCATTGTACGCAGACGTGAAGAACCTCTAGCAAGTTTCGCTGCTGTCCGACACTTTGATTTTCCACTGCAGACGATATAGACAAAAACATAGCCAAACACTTCTTTTATTGTGTAAGATAGATTAAAACCAAAGTAACTTGACTTTCAAAAATGATTTTATACACTTTCTTGACTTTCTGCACTTCATGAACTTATGCAAAAATGTTTGCATAATTTGATGAGCAATTGCTGAATAATCACTTACTTATATTGAGTAATTCAGCTAGTAACATGGGCGCCCATGGGGAAAAACAAGAGGGGGGCACTTTCCCTCTCCTGGACGTTCAAGGTTACATAGGTGGACATCAAGCTAGTTGATGTTGTACGTTTTATCGTTGAGTTTGTCCCATCGGCATAAGTGGTTTGCCCCTACCCCCTGGATGAAGTTCTATGTTCGCCCATGCCTAGTCAATCTCTTGTTGAGAGGTTTCTAATCTCAGAAAGGTTTGCAATTCCTAAAAGATAAAAAACAAGACTTTCCTACGTTTTCCTTTTCAGTAAGAATATCCCCAAGAAATATTTTACAATACACTTAATCCGTAATACAATATCAAAATGTCTCTATAACATATGAACAGCTATAATGCATGCATGCATTTGCTCTAAAAATAGCCCAACCCATATGTATAACTTTTCACCTAGTCATTTCAAGTGCCGTCCTCAAAACACAAAGCTGATGACCTTGAAGAGTCACGTGATCAAGCAATCAGATCGACCTAGACATTAAAAAGCGAATGTGTATGAATTCACGTAAATGCAGTAAAATATGTAATGCATAGGTAACGTTGTCACTTACGATATGCAGAAATTCGATTATTATAAACAGTATTAATGTGTACATAGGATTGTTCTGAATAAGAATATATTTATTATTTTCCCTAAAATACAAAGCAATGTATATTACTTTCCCTACAATAGAGTTTTTGGCGGATCTGCGCGTTTCAAGACCTCTAGAACCCGAAAATATTATTTTTAGAATGGCGTCTGTGTATGTATGTATGTATGTATGTTTGTGGGTGAGGGTGTGTCTGTGAGAATGTGTTTGTGTGAGAGAATCTGTGAAAGTGTGTTTGTGTGTGCGTATGTGTGTGTGTATATGTGTGTATGTGTGTGTGTTTGTGTATTGAAGACCCAGGTCACCCGACTCACCCGAGGATACGAGCAGCCTTTGTATATGTGTGTGTGTGTGTTTCTGTATGTGTGTGAGTTTGCGCATGTATGCGTGTTTGACTTTGCCTATGTGTGCGTGTTTGCGTCTATGTGTGTATGTGTGTGTGTTTGTGTGTGTGTGTGTATGTGTGTCCATTCTAGCTCAAAAACTATTTGACGAAATTACACAAACTTTGGTGGTCACTTGTGGGTCACTATGGTGCTGATTAGATTTTCAAACGATTCGGAAAAAAATCATTTTGCATCATCTTTTTACTTTCTCTGCAAAACATGGAAATATGTAGTACCAAATGGAAACGAAAATTGAATTAAAAATGCTAATTCAGTGCCATTTCAAATAATTATGCCTGCTATTTTGTTATTTTGTGCAATTTAATAAATTATTGAAGAAATAAAGAAAAAATGAATTTGAATCTTCAGGGAAAATCATGTGCTGCCCACATCAAATTTTTATATATATTTTAATTACGCTTTCGAAAGGGACCACCAAACGTGTTTGTGTTTAGGTCTTCAAATAGGTATTTACCAGCCCTCCCTGTTCTGACTCTAACCAGCACATTATTAAAATCTCAATCATTTATCCGTATTTCTATCGCCATCGAGAGTCACGAGCAAGCTGTTGACCTTGGTTTGACACGTGATTCGCCAGGCAACAGTTCAGGTAGAATTGTTTTTCTATGATTTTATCTTTTATCCTCGCAGTTTTTGTTTTTTTCTCCCTCTACGCCAGAGTCCGTTAGCCTTCCTTACAATAGGATACGGAGATACCTGATATCTCATATGCTTAAGGATAATTTTGCCTTTGATGTCAATAGAGACGGATAGAATTTTGCAAATTAAAACGAACATAGGGCAGGGGTCTTCAACATTTTACTATCTGCGCAAGCGTTATAGGGCCGCTCAGAGCAAGTCCACGGGAAAACAATAATTTTGGGACCGATGAAAGAAAAAGCTACGCGTAGATAGAAATAGTTTTTCTATTAATACAAACCTGAGCTCTAAAGGCCTGGGACAGACCCGACAAATTTGCCTCAGCTTCCTCCATCCCCTGAGTGCTAGAAGGTGTCAAATACATTTAGAGAGAACCAGCATTATTTCATATTCTTCTAGGGAGCACCAAGAGTATATTACTTTTTCTAGGAAGCACCAAAACTATGTTACTTTTTCTGGGGAGCACCAAGACAATGTTACTTTCTCTAGGAAGCATCAAGACTATGTTACTTTTTCTAGGGAGAACCACAACTATGTTACTTTCTCTAGGAAGCACCAAGACTATAACTTTTTCTAGGAAGCACCAAGACTATGTTACTTTTTCTGGGGAGCACCAAGACTATGTTACTTTCTATAGGAAGCATCAAGACTATGTTACTTTTTCTAGGGAGAACCACAACTATGTTACTTTCTCTAGGAAGCACCAAGACTATAACTTTTTCTAGGAAGCACCAAGACTATGTTACTTTTTCTGGGGAGCACCAAGACTATGTTACTTTCTCTAGGAAGCATCAAGACTATGTTACTTTTTCTAGGGAGAACCACAACTATGTTACTTTCTCTAGGAAGCACCAAGACTATAACTTTTTCTAGGAAGCACCAAGACTATGTTACTTTTTCTGGGGAGCACCAAGACTATGTTACTTTCTCTAGGAAGCATCAAGACTATGTTACTTTTTCTAGGGAGAACCACAACTATGTTACTTTCTCTAGGAAGCACCAAGACTATAACTTTTTCTAGGTAGCACCAAGACTATGTTACTTTTCTGGGGAGCACCAAGACTATGTTACTTTCTCTAGGAAGCACCAAGACTATGACTTTTTCTAGGAAGCACCAAGACTATGTTACTTTTTCTAGGGATCACTAAGACTATTACGTTTTTAGGGAGCATCAAGACTGTTACTTTTTCTAGGGAGCATCAAGACTATGATACTTTTTTAGGGAGCACTAAGAGTATGTTATTTTTTCTAAGGAGCACCAAGACTATGTTACATTTTTCTAGGGAGCACAAAGACTAAGTTAATTTTTCTGGTGAGCACCAAGACTATGTTACTTTCTCTAGAAAGCATCAAGACTATGTTACTTTCACTAGGGAGCACCAAGACTAATGTTACCTTTTCTAAGGAGCACAAGACAATGTTACTTTCTCTAGGAAGCATCAAGACTATGTTACTTTTTCTAGGGAGAACCACAACTATGTTACTTTCTCTAGGAAGCACCAAGACTATGACTTTTTCTAGGAAGCACCAAGACTATGTTACTTTTTCTAGGGATCACTAAGACTATTACGTTTTTAGGGAGCATCAAGACTGTTACTTTTTCTAGGGAGCATCAAGACTATAGATACTTTTCTAGGGAGCACCAAGAGTATGTTACTTTTTCTAAGGAGCACCAAGACTATGTTGCATTTTTCTAGGGAGCACAAAGACTAAGTTAATTTTTCTGGTGAGCACCAAGACTATGTTACTTTCTCTAGAAAGCATCAAGACTACGTTACTTTCACTAGGGAGCACCAAGACTAATGTTACCTTTTCTAAGGAGCACAAGACTATGTTACTTTCTCTAGGAAGCATCAAGACTATGTTACTTTTCCTAGGGAGAACCACAACTATGTTACTTTCTCTAGGAAGCACCAAGACTATGACTTTTTCTAGGAAGCACCAAGACTATGTTACTTTTTCTAGGGATCACTAAGACTATTAAGTTTTTAGGGAGCATCAAGACTGTTACTTTTTCTAGGGAGCATCAAGACTATGATGCTTTTCTAGGGAGCACCAAGAGTATGTTACTTTTTCTAAGGAGCACCAAGACTATGTTACATTTTTCTAGGGAGCACAAAGACTAAGTTAATTTTTCTGGTGAGCACCAAGACTATGTTACTTTCTCTAGAAAGCATCAAGACTATGTTACTTTCACTAGGGAGCACCAAGACTATGTTACTTTTTCTAAGGAGCACAAGACTATGTCACTTTTTCTAAGGAGCACCAAGACTATGTTACTTTTTCTAGGAAGAACCAAGAGAATGTTACTTTTTCTAGGGAGCACCAAGACTGTTACTTTTTCTAGGAAGCACCGAGACTATGTTACTTTTTCTAGGGAGAACCAAAACTATGTTACTTTCTCTAGGAAGCACCAAGACTGTGTAACTTATTCTAGGAAGCACCAAGATTATGTTACTTTTCTAGGAAGCATCGAGACTATGTAACTTTTTCTAGGAAGCACCAAGACTATGTTACTTTTTCTAGGAAGCACCAAGACTATGTTACTTTTTCTAGGGATCACTAAGACTATTACGTTTTTAGGGAGCATCAAAACTGTTACTTTTTCTAGGGAACACCAAGACTATGTTACTTTTCCTTGGGAGCACCAATAATATCTTGATTTTAAGAAGCACCAATATTATGTTGATTTTTAGGAAGTTCAGTACTACGTTGATATTTAGAAAGCACCATTACTATGTTAATTCTTACGGAGAATTAGTACTATTTGGATTTTAAGGAACACTAATACTATATTGATTTTTAAGGTGCACCAATACTATGTTGATTTTTAAGGACCACCAGTACTATGTTGATTTTTATTGAGCACCAGTATTGTGTTAATTTTTAGAAGGTATCAGTACCATGTTAAAATATTTTAGGGAGCACCAACACTAGGCAAAATTCTTTTAAGAGACTATTTTCACACAAGGCTATTATAAATTCTTATAAGGAGCAGCACCCACTCAGAAGTATTACATTTTTTTTTCAGGAAGAAAATGAAAATGTTTTATATAAAGGGTTACTGAATATTAATTAAATAAATATTTTAACATTAACAAATTTTTGCAATCTTTTAATACCATATACTTGAATTGTGATTAAAAATTTGAATTTCTTCGGATATCTGAAAGTTTAAAACTTTTTCCGCTTTCAAGTATTTTAATTTATTTATAGACAATTCCATGGATACTAAGCGAGCATACTATATTATCATAATTGCATATTTAATATAAATCAGTTCAAAGTATCTAGTTAAACAGTGGAGGTATTAAATCCATTTTATCATAAACAAAATAGTATCTAATGTGATCAGCACATGACGTTCCCTACAGACTCAAATTCAGATTATCTTTATTTCTTTAATAATTAATTAAATTGTGTTTAATTGCACAAAATAACACGATTAATTATTTGAAATGACAGTGAATGTGCATTTTTAATTCCATTTACGTTTTCATTTAGTAACTGGGTGTATTTTCATAGGAAGTGTAGCAAAAATGAGAAAAAAACTAACATATCTCGAGAACGGTTAGTCATAAAGTAATGGGATTGATCTTATTCTTTTCGTCGTCAAAAATTACGCATAAAACAAGTATTTTCAATTCATTGATGCATTTTAATATACGTAGTGTTTTATTTTATACTTTGACGATTTTTATGGGCTATTTCGTAAAAAAAAAATGTTGTTTTATTCGAATAGTACCAAAATATAATCAGCACCAGGGTAACCCACAAGTGACTTCGAATGGATCACTGATTTTGACAAAATCTAATTTTAAACAAAAAATTTCGGACTTTTTTTTCCCTCTACGTTCACATCTAAACAATATACTCACTATTTATCCCAAAATTGGCGCTAAAATTGCTTCAGATTATGGCACATTAACGCATTTTAAAACATCGGCAGCTCCTCAAAAATCCAAAAGACTTCAATATCTCGAGAATGGCAGATGTTAATGTCGCATAGAGTAATTAGGTTCAGATGTTAATGTCACAGATGTCAAGTCGCAATCATTATAACCCTTCTTAGCTCTAGACTTGAGGTAAGTAAAAAAAAAATGATGTAGGCAGCACATGACTTTCCTTATAGACTCAAATTCATAATAGATTACATTGAGTTTTGTTGCTCAAATTGTCACTTACTTGATATTATATCAAGTTTTCAAACTAAATTCGGGCATTTTAAAACACCGCCATCTCTTCAAAATTCTAAAAACAAGTATCTCGAAAACGATTCGTCCGAAAATAATAGTCTACTAATTATCTACTAAAGTCTCTACTAATGGATTTAGTCCTTAATTCACAGAACAGTCTGTACGAATAGCTTTTTCACATTTTAGCTATTTTAATTAGTTTTCTTTCTACCAATCGCCTCTGTAAATGGGATCAAATGTTTAGGGGTCAACTTAAAACTATTTAAAAGCAGCGCAATGAATAATAATAAAGGCATAGCAGCGCTGCTTTAAAAAATTTCTGTGTGTGTGGATTTGGGGAGGGGGTAACCAAATATTTTTTTTTCCTTTTCTCCATATACCATTTCTTCGACATTCAATAGGTTCGATGGGTTCGGGGGGGGTATAACCCCCAAATCCCACCCCCACCCCTTAGCGAGAACCACTGTAAAGACATAAGCATTGACGTGCTATAACAAATAATGCGCCAATGTGTACTTTAAAGCGTGCAGAATAAATATAGTAAGATTTCAAACATTTACTCAGTGTCGACAAATAATTTTATATGTCAAACTTCAAAACGAAATAACAGCCGCGGTTTAGCCAGGTCCAACAAATAGCAATGTTGACACACTTTCAATCACAGGAAGTACAACTGTGTACGCCATCTAGCGACTTTCAAATAAGCGTTATGACAACTAACCCATGGGACAACAAGCCCCGCTTCTCTCTACCGCATTATTAGCTGTGGGTCACTTAGATTTTCTGCTACGCGGCCAACAGACAGACTGACAGACATCCTCTTTTATTACGAAAGATAGTTTAGTCTTCAATCTAACAATTTGAAAAATATTAAATATTCATATTTTTCTTGACTGATTCATCATGGAAGTGTGGTTGCCATTGGAGGTTGGACTTCTATATGTATTTATTCTAACCAGATACTGATAGGGCAAAAGGTCTTATAAACTTTTTTAGTGATTCTATAGCTGCCGTAAAAGCAATCCAGCTGGGGGTGTTCACTGCTCACTGAAAACATCCACCTCATCCTTGACAGAATTAACCAACTGGAGGAAAAGTGCACTTTGCAATGAATTCCGGCTCACGTTGACATTGCGGGCGATGGAAAAGCCAACAACTTATCTAAAGAAGCCATGCACCTCAATAAAGACACAACAAATCATGTCACCCTCTACGACACAAATGCAATTGCAAGACACAGGCTAAGTGAGCAATCCATAATAAAATCGGTCCAGGTCTGTAAAATTATTAAAGACAGAACAATTACCAAAACGAATACAAGACATGTCATCACAGAAGACTGAAAATTAACAGCGACGGAACAATAATTTACAGTTATTGTAGAAATTGCCCTAAAAAGAAACTATCCCCCTGATCATATTTTCACCTGTCCAGACATTATATAGAGGCATTGCAAAATATTGATGAATTTTCACAGGGAAAAAAAGTAATCTGATTTAATCATTTAAATTGCAGAGACTGTCATATCTGCTCAAGTATCAATTTAAAACTTGAGTCTAATGGACGCGGATATCAACCAACTGGTATCTTCGTATCAATACCGAAAATATTTGACATGAATACTGATTTTGGAAATCCCGGTAAAATAGCATGCGCTACTTCAAGAGAGAGAAAAGCTATAAGAAATGTATAAAAATGTCTCCTCTTATTTAATTTCAAACAAGATCAATTTAGAATTTAAACAAATTCCCCGGGAGAACTTTTATGTTGCAGAATTCTACGGTTAACATATTCTGATAATACAAAACTTAAATCTTTGCTGAAGAAAAATCTGCATATTTTCCAGTCTGTCCCAGATGTTGAAAGTTACCCTTTCATAAATAGCAGTTCTTCGCCTGTAACAAATGCATTAAATTATTTTACATCCAGTTTTATTCTGAAGAAGAAAATCGCCGCCCATTACAACAAGATCTCACTTCATCCTTTTGACCGGATATTTCATTTTATTCTAAAAAAAAAGTAAAGCAGTTCCAATAATCGCGTTGCTTAGAATATTCGATTGGTTATTAAAATCGTTTGACAACTTTCGTCCGGCAGGTTTCTTTCTATTTTTTCTATTATTATTTTTATCGTCTGTGCGAATAACTGCGAAAAAGTTCTTTTCAAGTAATTGGAGTCATTTAAATGGAGTTTACTGAATTAATATTTGTAAGTTTTTATTCTTTTCGTAATATACGTTTAGAATTATTTGGGCGAGTCTAAAGGACTTCTGAATAACTGATTTGCATTAATAAGTAAAAACACTTTGTATCAAGTATAAGGGGAAAACTCGAAGAACGGTTTTAAGCACAAATTAATAAAACAAAGCAGAATACAGCTGTTTCGAGGATACGTTCGAATCCCTTCTTCAGTGCAGACCAACAAACTCTTTGGTCAAAAAGGCTAAATGGCCACAAATAAAAAAATCTGATGTGGCAGAACATGACTTTCCCTGAAGACTTATATCCACGTTCCCTTTATTTTAATTAAATGTAATTCACTTTTAATTCAATTTTCGTTCTCAATTGGTAACTGGACTTATTTTCAAAGGTGGAGTAGAGAAAATACGAAAAACTAAAATGTCTCGAGAACGGCTAGTCCTAGTGTAATGGGGTTGGTCTTATTCTTTTCTTCGTTAAAAATTACGTATAAAACAAACATTTAATGGATATATTTGAGCATACGTAGTTTTTTAATTCAGATTTTGGAAATTTTTGAGGGTCATTTTGCAAAAAAAGGCAGGTTGTTCTTTTCTGAATCATACCAAAATCTAATCAGCATCAAAGTATCCTACAAGTAACTTATCTACGAAATTTTGTGACATTTGGTCAATTAGTATTTTAGCTAGAGTGGATGCATGAAATTTTTACGGACCATTCCGCAAAAAAAGGCGGGTTCTGTATTTACGAATCCTACCAAAAACCAATCAGCACCAGGGTCTCACCCAAGTGACTTATCTACCAAATTTTATGAAATTCGGTCCATTAGTTTTTTAGTTAGAATGGATAAATACATTGCACAGACACACACACACACACACAGACGCCAAGTTAAAAATAGTTTATTCGTATTCCAGAAATCTCGAAACGTGTAGATCCGTCGAAAACTCGAGTTGCGATTTTCGGCATGATTCCATTACTTTCCCTATACATTACCATGTATTGCAGGGAAAATAATAACAGAGAGACATATATATATATATATATATATATATATATATATATATATATATATATATATATATATATATATATATATATATATATATATATATATACCCAAGTCATGGATTAGCAGTAAATCTAAAAGAACCAATCAGAAAGCAAATCTTAAACAGAGAAAGAAAGGAAGATGAAGAACAACCATCCAACAGGAAATAACAATTGTAAAATCTTTATTTCAGATTGGCGAAAAAGTTCGCAATTTTGCATTCTGATTGGCTCTCTCGTGTGGACTGTCAAAAACCACGAACTGGAGTCTTCTGTTTCTTCCTTTGTGCCCATTTCGTTTTCTTTTTATTTCTTGATCAGCAAGTTTGTTAGTGTATCTTACACTGTAGAAGGGGATCCAGCATATTCTCGAAACAGCTGTATGTTACTTTGTTTTATTAATTTGTGCTCAATCACATTATTTGCTTTTTTTTTAAATGTTCTTTTAAAGATTTAGCAAAGTTAACAAAACATAAATTCAAATACAAATTTACCGATACAATTTATTTATGAATTAACGAATTAATTATTAATATTTTTAAAAAAATTCAGAAATTCAATATTTGTAAATTAAAAAATTTAATCTTTGTAAATACAGAAATAAAGTCTCGTAAATTCAGAAAAGCTATGAAGTTAATTCAAATTTTTTTCTTCATAAACTCAGAAATTCAATATTTATAAATTCGGAAATTGAATGTTTATAAACTCATAGGTTTCATATTCGTAAATTCAAAAATTTATTATTTGAAGAATCAGAAGATCTAATAAAAAATTTAATCTTGCAAATTCAGAAGTTCTATCTAAAAAAATACAAATTTCTATTTATTATTTTTGTTTATTTTTTATAAATTTAGGAACTTTATGTTTGCAAATCCAGAGGTTTTGGCTTAGTAAATACCAAACTTCAATAACTGTAAATTCAGAAATTTAATCATTAATTATTCAGAAATTTCATATTTGTAAATTCAAAAATTTAATATTTATAAATTCAGAAATGTAATATTTGTTAATTTAGAAATTTAATCGTTTTAAATTAAAAAGTTTAAGTCTTTGTAAATCCAGAAATTTAAAATTTATAAATTCAATAGCATAAGTTGCATGTTATTCAAAAATTTTAATTAAAACTTTTACAACAAATGATAAAGTTCTGAATTTAAACAAAAATCATAATTTTAATGCTTGCAAATTCAGAACTTTTAACTCAGAAGTTCAATTTCTGTAATTTCAAAAATTTATTATTTGAAGAATCAGAAGATCTAATAAAAAATTTAATCTTGCAAATTCAGAAGTTCTATCTAAAAAAATACAAATTTCTATTTATTATTTTTGTTTATTTTTTATAAATTTAGGAACTTTATGTTTGCAAATCCAGAGGTTTTGGCTTAGTAAATACAAAACTTCAATAACTGTAAATTCAGAAATTTAATCATTAATTATTCAGAAATTTCATATTTGTAAATTCAAAAATTTAATATTTATAAATTCAGAAATGTAATATTTGTTAATTTAGAAATTTAATCGTTTTAAATTAAAAAGTTTAAGTCTTTGTAAATCCAGAAATTTAAAATTTATAAATTCAATAGCATAAGTTGCATGTTATTCAAAAATTTTAATTAAAACTTTTACAACAAGTAATAAAGTTCTGAATTTAAGCAAAAATCATAATTTTAATGCTTGCAAATTCAGAAGTTTTAACTCAGAAGTTCAATTTCTGTAATTTCAAAAATTAATTCTTTATAAAGGAAAAATCATTGCATTTTTCTATCTGCTCCAGCTATTACAAATAATCCTTAAGACCTGCTAGTTTTTTATCTGCAACGAATTTATTGAAAAACTTTACGTTCAGTTTTTATTCCGAAAAAAAACTGTATCTATTATAAAATTTCACTTCATTTATTTACTTGTGTCTTAAGTTGCTGACGAAAAATTAAATAGTACCAACAATCACATCGTTTAGAAAATTCGAGTCCTTCTTATAAACGTGTGGCAATTTCTGCATTCCTGTTTTTTCTCTCTCTATTTGAGTTGTAGCAGAAATTTTTTTCCAAGCAATTGAATTAATTGAAACGGAATTTTCTGTATTAAGATTTGTCCGATTTATTTTATTCTTTTTTTTACAATACGTGTTCATAATTCCTTACAGTCAGCCATAATTTCCGAATGATTGATTTGTAATTTACTCGAAACGTTGCAACGATCCAAAGAAATGGAAAAAAATAGTTTAAATAAGTAAACTTGAACACAATAATGTAGAACAACTATTTTATACTAATATAGAGAAAATATTGTTTCTCCAAAGATTTACAAATTATAGATTTCGATGAAACATAAACGTTCTAAGACCTTTCAAATACTTTCGAAAATGTGTGTATGTATATGTGTTCGTGCGCGCATGTGTACATACTCATATGCATGCGTGCATGTGTGCGCGCGCGTGTGTAGGTGTGTATGTTCTTGTGTGTGTGTGCGTGAGTGTGTGTGTGTCGGAAACGATAACATAAGAACAAATGCACATACCGTCATGAAATTTTATGTGTCCACATATGTGCGTTTGCAAAGAAAATGTTAATCAGAGACCACGCTTAGAAGGGCGTTCTCAATGTTAGCAATACGCTCCTATTGCAGATAAAACAATTTTAACTTTGTGAGCTCCCCCTATAGGCGAGTTCTGTGACTATGAACTTGATCATTTCATCCTTGTTTTGTCTGGTAGTCTTATCTCAACTTTTAAGAAATTTCAATTCATCTACGTCATAAAAATGAATTTGTCAATTCTCATGAGGTTCTCTTGATATTGATACATAACAGGTTTTCTCACTACTATTACAAATATTAGCTCTTACATACTGATGAGTAAAAATTAAACACGAAACCATCCCGTATATGATGTTATCTGCTATAGGAGAGAAACTCCAACTTTGAAAACTCTTCTCCCCTTTAGTATATAGGCGAGTTCTGTGATTATGAAATTGGCCGCTGAAAGTATAGCGCCAATCGAGATATCTTCCTTCAGCCATAATACATATCTGAATTTTGAGAAAGAATGTTGCACTATAATTACTTCTAATTCGTGGCTGCGAATCTAGCAACCAATGAAGCGTGGTAGATATTTCTTCCGTAGACAACCTTCCATTGACGCGTTTCGTTCGTTTCTGGTGTCGAATTAGACAATGCTCTATAATTTTGTAATTGGACTTTTTCCGTCTGTCTCTCTGTGTTGCCAAATTTGTTATTGTAATTTTTTAATTTTTTGCTAGGGGCGCTGCAAGCAATATACATGTACGTACCTTGTGTGCATTTTAACCGCACTAGAGGTCACTTTGCACTTAATTCTCCGCTAGGGGCGCTGTAATCACCCTCATTCAATCGGTCACTTTGTTATAGATAAACTTAGCCTCCGCATTCATTAACCTTTCCTTACAAAGTTATTGAAATTCTGCAAGACTTTCCTAGCAATCGCATATAATCATTACCACTCTAACCATTTCCTAACCTCTGAGTTCCTGAAAATAGGCAAACCCTCATATTGATTCAATAAATCCTTCTCTGCTTGAAATTCTGAACTTGACTTCCAACAAAATCTCTTTTCCTAATTATCCAACTTCATTAAATAACTGTTTATAAAACTTCCATTTAACAATTAACTCAAAACGCTCCCGGAATGCTAATTTCAAGAAAACAACTCTAAAATTTATTAAAACCGGGAGGGCTTATTAACCGGAGCACACACACATCTCTTTAAAACAAATCGAGGAAAACTCAATTTACCTCGCGCAAAATAACCGGTGGAAATTGCGCAAAACTTTTAAAAACAAAGTAAAACTTGAACCAGAAAATTAGTCAGATGATTTTGATAAATTCGCTGAAAAGTGTAAAGTGATTTCGTTGGAATGTCTTGCCAGGAAATTTTGACGAAGGCAGAATATGCTTATCTTGATTTAAATTTATTTTCTGGTAGCTATTTATATTCTTAGATATATTTTAATTTGATCTCATAAAATCTATAAATAAAGTATGTTACATAATTAATTTGTTTGCTGGTCTGTTCCGTATACAAATCCACAGTTTTTGACAGATTTTATTTTTCAAATTTGGTATGATTATTTTCGACTTACACTTCGCCAAACCCCGTAAATGTTTTGAGTTTCTTTGGACCAAGAGTAACCGAGATATTAATAAGAGAATAAAGATCAATCATGCATAAAGAAGCATTGAGTATGAAACGCTTTTCAACTGAAATGCCATTTTATTTAAACATCTCTAAAATGCGATACATTCAGCGCTGACATATTTTAAATTATCACAGTACTAAAATAAATTATTATATTTGAAAACTTCATCGGAAAAAATGAACTTTATTCAAATAACGTCATCGAAATATAAATCGTCTGGCTCTCCATGTAAAAGCAATGAATATTTCATTCATATCACTTTTATTCCAGACACCAGAGCTAATTAACTTTGCGTGAAAAAAATGAAGCAATTCTTATACAACTCATCTTACAATCACTTATTTACATTCTGCATCCATTAAAATTAGGCTTCATTGTAGATATAATCAAAGTTTGATGATCCGATAAACTCAAAAATATTGTAATTGCGTTGGCACAGAATATAGATGCACAGAAAATACGCAAAAATAAAGCGGTTTTAAGACAGACGCAACATTAAGTATAAGTTTAAAAGAACTTTTAAAATAACGATTTTGGGACTGGGAAAAAAGATGGATGCCATATTTTATTTTAAAGTGAGTCACCACGTGATCTCTTCATATTTTATGGGTGTAATTATTATTTTAATGTCTATTTAAAAAACTACTGAACATATTTTGCAGAATTTTTTTATATATATTTCATAGCATAATTTGAATATTTTCTAAGATTTTCGAAGCAATTTGTGAATTTCAACTTATTTTTAAAAATGTTTAAAAAATTAGGTTCCATTGGGTTCAATGTATTTCATTTTTTTCAACCCGGGTTCGATCCAAAACTAATTGTGTGATATTATTCATTTACATTCCCATATGTCCCACAGACCGTCTCAACAACATACTAAAATTTCCTTCTGATAAAGTCATTTTTACGGCAGTTGTGCGATCGGACAGACAGACAAAATGAACAAAGACATAAACACTTTTCAACTATGTTGTAAAGTGTTAAAAATGCAAAATTAAAGATTTCATAGAAATAGCATTATGCAGCGATTATTTACTGAAACTTTATTTGAAGAAAATTATATCATGTTGCTTAAAACCGGAATTAAATCAAATATGTTTACTCAATAGACGATTTTTATGTAATTTATATGATTTAAATAATAAGGAATCTGAAAGAAAAATTATTTTTTTATAAATGAGCATGTACTATATTACTGTCCCGATATACATAATATAAGGTATAGGTAAAGTATTGTGGCGGGGTCAAAAATTAGAATTACTAGATTTCGACTGCAGACCACGTTTAAAGCATCTCTGAATACGATTTGAATGTATCTGTGTGTGTACGTCGTGCGTGCGTACGTACGCAACATACGCCAAGACTCAAAACGGTAGATGATATATATGTACCAGTAACCTTTTAATCCTGTTCCCACAATCAGTTAAACACAATAGAAAAATGTGCATTTGAAAAATCTTTACCAAAATAAAACAAATGGGAAGCTGAAAAAATCAATAAATTCTCATAATCTCATATCTCAAGACAAATCCCAATCAAAAAACATCTGATGTGGGCAGCACATGACTTTCTCTGTAGACTCATATTCAAGTTTTCTTTATTTCTATAATAATTCATTAAATTGAGTAATTATTTCGGTAATAATTCATTTAATTGCACAAAATAACACTAAATTTGCACTTTTAATTCAATTTTAGTTTTTATTTGGTAACTGGACATTTTTTAAAATGTGGCGTAACAGGAATATGAAAAAACTAAACTATCTCGAGAATTATGAACATATGAAGCTGTAAGATGAGTTGTATAAGAATTGCTGAATTTCTTTAATGCAAAATTATTTAGCTCTGAAGTCTGCAATATAGCTGATATGAATGAAACATTCATTGATTTTACATAGAGATGCAGACGATTTTATAGCAGACTTTTTCGATGAAGTTTTAAGCATAGAGTTACATTACTTTTGCCTCCATGGTTTTAAGTTTTTAAGTAAAATAAATTATTGTAGTATTGTGATGAATGAAAGGAATGGAAAAAAGTGTATGAATGAAATATTTACTGCTTTTTCATAGAGAGCCAGGCGATTTATATTTCAATGACGTCATTTGAATAAAGTTCATTTTTATCGATGAAATTTAAAATTTTTAAATATAATAAATAATTGTAATATTGTGATAATTTTAAAAATATTACCGCTGAATGTATCGCATTATCGAGATGTTTAAATAAAATTACATTGCAGTTAGAAAGTGTTTCATAATCAATACTTTATGCATGATTGATCTTTTTTGTTTATTAATATCTCAATAAGCTCTGGTCCTAGAGACTCAAAACATGATATTAATTAATTGATCGACGCATATACAAATGCATATACACCGATCAATTTGTCTTGTCTTTAACTCAAAAGGTCTATTTTTTGTACTGTAGTTTACTTGTACCATTCTGCATCATTATTATTATTATTATAATACAAGTTGGAATAAACTCTAGTTAATCATTGCGTTTTTGCTCTCTAATCGATTTGTTTCTTCTAAATAATCCAAGAAAAAAAAAAGTATTTTACAGTAGCACTTTCTTAGCAGATGGTAGCAGAAGTTTGATCTACTATTAATAATTCAACCGCAGAAATTATTAGAATTGAAGAAATTTCAAAATAAAATATTTAGTTTGACGCCCTAAAACAAATTATACTCCTACAATTTTTAACTCAATTATTTATTTATTTTTAAATTGTTAAACTATTTAACTGTTAAATTATTTAAATTGTTAAATTGTTAACGTTTATTTAAAAATTTGAGTTGGGTTAAAATTAAACTGTACCATACCAATTTTTTTTTTTTTTTTTTTACAAAATTTCAAATAAAGTAATTTTTGGACACGCATCATTCCCAAAATGTGTCCAAAAAGCATTCAGATCTTTAAACATTCATTTCCCTTAAATTCTTGAAATCGAAAATTTTAAAGAAAGAGTAATACTTCCTCTCCACTATACTACGAGACTATCAAAATTGCTTATTTACGGGACTTCTGCATAACCATCTGGGGAAAAAAAAGAAGAAACTTTTATCACATGAAAAAAAAAACTCTAAATATCCACTGAAACCACCAGTCCGCTGTGGAACCGAAATGATTTTGAGTGATTAATATCTTTCTTTGTAGGTGGTTTGTCTTCTTTAGACAATTTCAAAACAGCTTAAAATATTAATATCGAAAAAAAAAGCCACATTTTCAAAATAATTCAAAATATTAAAATATCGAGATAAGAGCCACATTTTCAAAATAATTCAAAATATTAAAATATCGAAATTAGAGCCACATTTTCAAAATAATTCAAAATATTAAAATATCGAAATTAGAGCCACATTTTCGAAATAATTCAAAATATTAAAATATCGAAATTAGAGCAACATTTAACAAGAAAGATCAACCATGCTTAAAGCATTAATTATGAAACACTTTCCAAATTCAATGCAATTTTATTTAAACAAGTCTAAAATGCAATACATTCCTCGGTAATATTTTGAAACTTATCACAATACTGCATTAATTTATTATATTTGAAAACTTAAACCTTCATCGAAAAAAATGAACTTCATTCAAATGACGGCTTTGAAATATAAATTGCCTGGTTTAAACATCTCTAAAATGTTATACATTCCTCGGTAATAGTTTTAGAATTATCATAATACTACGATAATTTATTATATTTGAAAAACCTCATCGAAAACAACTGAAATGAATTCAAATGACGTCATAGAAAAAATAACACGCCTGGATCTCTCTATAAAAACAGGATTTCATTCATAACTTTCTCCCATTCATTTCATTCATCACAATACTATAATAATTTATTTTATTTTAGCATTTTGTTTAAGACCATGGAGCTACAAAAAATTAAACTCTATGCTTGAAACTTCATCGAAAAAAATCGTCCTTCTCTTTATGAAATCAATTAATATTTCATTCATATCAGCCATGCAGACTCCATGGACTAAATTATTTTGTGTTAAAAAAATACAGGAATTCTAATACAACTCATTCTATATATTTTGCTGTTTACATTTTACATAGGTGAAAAATAGGCTTAGTTGTAGAAATAATCAAATTTAGATCAGCATTTAAACTCAAATATATTGTCATTGCGTTGTTTCAGTATGTAGATGCACAGAATTTAAGCAAAAATAAAGTAGTTTTAGGACGGATACAACACTCAATATGAATTAAAAAGAACTTAAAATCACGATTTTGAAACAAGATGGATGCCATATATCATTTTGAAGTGGGTCATGTGATCGTTTCATATCATGGTCACGTGATAGTTTCATATAAGAGGTGTAATTATTATTTTAATTTTTATTTAAAAAACTACTGAATATATTTCGCTGAATTTTTTTTTTATATATTTTATGGAACAATTTGAATATTACCTAAAATTTTCGAAGCAATCTGTGAATTTTAAATCCGCTTAAAAAATGTTTGAAAAATTAAGTCCCATAGGGCTCAATGTATTTCATTTTTTCAACCCGGGTTCAATCCAAAACTAATTGGGTGATATTATTCATTTATATTCCCATAGGTTCTACAGACCGTCTGAACAACATACTAAAATTTCATTTTAATTAAGTCATTTTTACGGCAGTTATCGTGCTAACGGGCAGACAGACAGACAGACAGAATGAACAAAGTCATAAACACTTTTCAACTTTGTTGTAAAGTGTTAAAAAGTTATTTAAAATATTAAAATATTGAAATTAGAACCACATTTTCAAAATAATTCAAAATATTAGAATATCGAAATTGGAGCCACATTTTCAAAATATTAAAATATCGAAATTGGAGATACATTTTCAAAATAATTCAAAATATTAAAATATCGAAATTACAGCCACATTTTCAAAGTAATTTAAAATATTAAAATGTCGAAATTAGAACCACATTTTCAAAATAATTCAAAATATTAAAATATCGAAATTGGAGCCACTTTTTCAAAATAGATCAAAATATTAAAACATTGAAATTATAAACACCTTTTTAAAATAGTTCAAAATAGTAAAATATTAAAATTATAACCACTATATTTAAAAACCTGCAAACCTAATCTGAAATCCAATTATATAACCGTGTACGGTTTTCAAAGGGCTACAAATTACTTTTAATAGTTTAGAGCTGGTGCTTTCAGTTGAGATATAAGTAAACTTGACAAACTGAAATTTTTCGATCTTCTTCAACTTGGCAAGACAATGACTCGAAAACCATAAGAACTTTATTAAAAATAAATAGATTTAGAAATTAAATTTCCTAATGCATATTTTTATCATTTACTATTTATATCTATCTTTTATAATTTCGAAGATATTTCGAGCGAAATAATGAAAAGCGAGGAAAATGATCGTTCGGACAAAGCTTTTTAGTCTTAAAAGAAAAAAGTTTCAACATATTAAAATATTGAAATTATTTTTATATATTCATAAATATGACTATATTCTTTACAAAACAACTAAAAATTTCTTAAATTTTTCGGAGATATAAGCGTCCACAGTGAGTTTACATTTTTCGCAACGCTCCGATTTCAGGCGTCTCTAATTATCCGTCCCAACCATAGATGGTATTTACATCAACAAATAAAATATTCAAACCCTCGCCCATGTTGAAGTAAATCAATTTTCATTAAATCAACAAAGAGCAGAATATTCAATTCTTGTGTCTGCCATTTCCAATGCACTAGATGCGTGATAAGAATCCAGGAAAAGTTTTTAATAATGGCGGCATGGAGCGCGCATCAATTCCGGAGCGGAGTGTGAACGCCGGAATGATCTAAATGGATATCCAGAATATTAATGCAAGTTGGGCTTTGTATCGCATCTATACTGATATGTCAAATCATTATGATCACTTGATTAACCCTTCTGCGGGATCGCTGGCAGAAATTGTGGATCCCCTACAAACATATACGCACACACACACACACATATTTAATTTTCTCATTTCTCGTGAACTTTTTTATGTTTTCTGCAGCGCTAAAAATAAAATAATGACGGTCCAGACCCCCTCTGAATCCCTGTGTATATTCCAAGTTTATAGTGAAATTTTCCGATGCAACATGTCTTGCAACTTAACGCAATGATGCAACATTGAAGTCATATATCACCTTCCTTTGAATCCATGAATTGTTTATTTTTATTACTTTCCTTATATACATAATGTATAAGGAAAGTATTGTGACGGGGTCGAAAATTCGAATTCAAGTTTTCGACGGGAGAGCACGTTTCAAGCATGCCTGATCACGAATCAAACATTTTTGAAGTGGTGTCTATGTGTGTGTGTGTGTGAAAGTATGTATGTGTGTGTGTGTGAAAGTGTGTGTGTGTGTGTATGTGTGTGAAAGTGTGTGTGTGTGTATGTGTGTGTCAGTGAGTCTGTGGAGACGATAACTGACGAACGAATGGACCAATTCGAACGAAATTTGGTACAAAAATCACAATCCGTAAACACTGGAAGCCTATTGTTTTTATACGCAATCGAATGTTCAGAACCCCCCTCCCCCTAAATTTTCGAGTGGCATTTTGAAAAAATCGTGAAAAAATCAAAACCGCTAATAAAATTACGCGAATAGACATATCTAATGTAATGTTTCATAAAAAACGATTGAGATAAATTTTAGAACGCTAACATGAACGATTCTCGAGATATCACACATTTTTCAAAAAAATTATCAAAAAGTCATATAAAATAAAAAAAAAATATTTCCTATTGAGAAACATGTTCAATTTTCACATGTAATACCATGCGATAAATTTAGTGACATCATTCTCGTGGATATATAGCTCGTTTCATTCATGAAAAAAGATACTTGGCGTTCAAATACAAAAGTATTACTCAAATAGTCATTTATCTGTTGTAAGAATAACTTATTTCTTCGTCCATAACGCTTGGCGAGATTTTGGCGATGAATTTGGTGAAATGTCGCCAACTTGGCAACATTTTTAAATGTTGCTAAATTAGCGAAAAACTCGACAAATGGATAAAAATGGCGATAAATCAATGACGACTCATTGATGATGACGACATGGAAAATGACGACTCATTGACGAAAATTCAATATCTTGGAAATAATATAAATAACTACTGTAAAAATAATCTATTTTTTTACTGTAAAAGTAGTAAATTCATTGCGTTATATAAGGAAAGTCATGTGCTGCCCACATCAGATTTTTTAAAACAGAACGAGGCGTAACACAAGCAAAGGCAGAAACACTGAAATGCGAATTTTGATATTCGAGCTTTATCGATTAAATTATCCGGGAACCGTTGGAAACTTAATTTTTTCCTGTCCCCTCTTAAATGTGACTGAGCCCCTGGAACTGAACGAATCTGCAGCGAACGATCATCAGGTAGTATTAAATACCTTGAACTGGAGACGTCTTTAGTTCAACTCTTTAATGCTCACCTACCATGCTTTGGCCCCGGAGTATCCAAATGTATCGCGAACGCGAAATAATCTCGGCAGTTGCGGAGTGTGATCCAGGGGTCAAAACGGAATAGGCGAACATTATGGCGTTGTGTTAAAGTCGTCTCAAGGCATTTAATAGTGCCTTATTAGCGTTCGCTCCCAAATCCATCTTTTTTCTCACTTATACACTTTGTCACTTTTTATCCACACTGTCCTTGTATTAGTTTGTGTATTCCAAATACACGAAATTATCGAAAATTTAAAATAAAGGTGACAATACAAATGGATTTTTCAAAATCTTACACTATTTTGCTTCTCATAAGTACTAAAGACACAATTTACTACCTTTTCGCTGCCAATCGAAAAAATTAAACCATTAAGTCATTTTGCCGCAGGCGGAATTACGATTCAATATATATTCCCATTTAGCGTAACAAAATTATAAAATGTGCGCCATTTTTATACTTTAATCTGAAAGGATATTTGATATTCAGAGAAGTTATCAGTAACTTTCATTAAGTGTGCATATGTCACATTTTATGACCACTAGCCATTTTGAAAGCGCAAAGCGCAGGTGTAAATGGCTAGTAATAAAATATCTATTAACTCTTTATTCCAATAATGGAAAAAAAACTTTACGCTATCCCCTTTGATTAACGGCCATAAGTGACAGCCTAGTTTGCCGAAAACCGACCCTGCGTGAGATCAGAACCTCAGCCAATTCGGTTACAGCTATTTAAAACTATAAAACACTATAAATAATGTCTTTTCATTTTAATATAAGAACAGAAGTCAAACAGTGAAATTCAAGACACTTTTTCACTTGGTATAATTTAAATTGAAAATAAAAAAAAAACACAAACCACGATTTATTTCCAATCTTGGAGCAAATTTAATTTGCAGTTCATCAACGACGAGTGGAAAATTCGAGGATTCTGGCCGTTGCCATTCAGGAAAATCAAAAAACGTGATCGGGATGACCAAAATATTTTAATAATGGCGCGCGCCGTGATGAGGCTTCCAAATTCGCCCGGAATCGAGTACATAGAAAATCCCTGAAGTTACATTACAAATTTAAAGCCAGATTGCATAATTATAAGTTTTCCAGCTTATTGGGTAATATTTAAGATAAGTATTTTTTTTCTGAACAGATAAACAGCTTCTACTTCGTTATTTCTATTCATTGAAATAAATTATATATTTTTTTATTGAGTAATATACAATTCAAAATCCATACATGTTTAAGGGGACGGTGGACGTTGAAATTTTTTTTATTTAGTTATTGACTTAGAAACGTGAAAATTTGTATAAATATTCCTCTTAACATTACTATATACAATACTATTAAATTTTTTTTCAATTTTGTTATAATTTTATATATTTTTTTTAATTTTATTTTTTTTTTAACGAAAATTTGAAAATGCTCTTTGCGTGCCATTTGTTCACATTTTTGATTAATTTTACATTATAATCACTCAAAAACACATTATGAACAAATTTGGGTATTCATTTTTAAATCCCTTAGAAAGTTAATTTTTTTTAAAATATTTTTCTGCATTAAAACTTAATTTTCATCCTTTAATTAGGTTCTTATTCACTTTTAATTACCTTAATAAAGTCCAATTATAAAATGCATACCCAGTTTCATTAAAAAGTATGAAAGGTGTCTTCTTGCCAAATTTCATGCATCTCGGACAAAAATTAAGACGCATGGAGAATTTTAAAAATGTAAAACCTTTGAAAATATCGTTTCGAAAAAAATGCATTCAACCTTTTGCTTACGGGTGGGACAGCGTCCATCCCAAATGAAGAACCTCCCAAAAAGACAGGTATTTGACATACCCTATCCCACACAGTTCGATCCCCCTTTGCAGGCATTGGCGTCCATGGAAATCGCCGACAGAAACATTGCACCTGCTGAGGCAGGTACAATGTTTCTGTCGGCGATTTCCATGGACGCCAATGCCTGCAAAGAGGGTCGATCTGTTTGAGATAGGGTATGTCAAATACCTGTCTTTTGGGAAGGACGCTGTCCCACCCGAAAGCAAATGTTAAATGTGTAAAATAATGTAATATATTAAAACGTTTTTTAGTCGAATTTTGCTCATTTTAACGTCCACCGTCCCCTTAAAAGTTTATAAAAATTAATCTGATGTGGGCTGTACAAGACACTTCCCTATAAGCTCAAATTCATTTTCTCTTTATTTCTTTAATAATTCATTAAATTGAGTTTTATTGCACAAAATAACACGCATATTCATTTGAAATGAAACTAAATTTGCACTTTTAATTCAATTTTCCTTTTCATTTAGTAACTGAACGTATATTCAAAGGCGGCGTAGCAAAAATGCAAAAAACTAGAACATCTCAAGAACAACTAATCTTAAAGTAACGGGTTTGGTCTTATTTTTTTATAGTCAAAAATTACGTATAAAAACACGTATATTAGTATTTAATTGATTCATTTGAGCATACGTAGTCCTTTATTTTAGATTTTAATGATATTTGAAGACCATTTTTCAAAAAAAATAAAATGTGTTCTGTTTTCCCTAATCGTACAAAAATCTAATCAGCACCAGGGTAACCTACAAGTGACTTATCTACCAAATTTTGTGAAATTTGGTAAATTAAATTTTTCTCTAGAGTGGGTACAGACGATTTTTGCGAGCCATTTCGCAAAGAAAGGCAAGTTATTTTATTCCAAAGCGTACCAAAATCTAATCAGTACCAGGGTCACTCACAAGTAACTTGGAAATTTTATGAAATTTGGTCAATTAATTTTTCAGTTAAAGTGAATAAACACATTGCACAAACAGACACACACACAGACGTCACGCTAAAAATCGTTTTTTCGTGTTCTAGAGGTCCCAAAAGTACAGATCCGTCGAAAACTCGCCATGATTTCAATATTGTCTCTATACATTTTCATTCATTGCAGAGAGAGTAATACATGCATGTTTAAAAGAAGTTACATTATAAAAAAAACAGTAGTTAAAGTTTTAATTTCTAATACTATTATATAGAGAAAGTATTGTTCAACCAAATATTTTAGAATTCGACATTTTTATGGTTTTAAGACCACTTGAATCCATTTCGAACATTTTTGGAACGAATTCCATATATATATATGAATGTAGTAGTGTAAAGTAATAGTAATACCACATATATATGTAAATGTATAAGGTGTAGACCCAATAACTTACCCAAGGATTATACAGTTTTTAAATTTTATGTATAGACTAGATATTTCCACCCACGCTTCGCTGGAGCAAAATGAAAAGTTATCAGTAAATGTCACACCTACACACTTAATAAAAATTCGGAATAATAAAACCAGTTTCAAATATAAGCATAAAAATGGCGCACATCTTATAGGTTTGTTAACTTGGAAATTGCGATATGAAAAACAATGCTTTATTTCGAATCACTGCATATTACTTTATTTTCAATGTTTACAGACATTTTATAGTTTTATTAGACAATAACCAGCAGACGATTTTGGTATTTTGAAGCGTAGCTTTGATTATAAATGGGATCAAAAACTGCAAAAAAAATTTTTGAAATATAAAATATGTCTGTTATAACTATAAATAAAAATATTTCAAGAACAGTAAATTGTACACCAATAAAGTTCATAAAAAAAATTTAAGATAATATTTTCTGCTGTTAATGATAAGATTGAATTTTGTGTTTAGTCGGTTTTAAGCTGGAAGACCAATAGAACAAAAAATTCGAGATTTATAAATTTTTCTAACAAAATTTCAAGATTTCATATTTTTATCATTACTTATGGGTCGCGTCCCAAGTGTATGCAAAGTTTAAGTTTCTTCCTTTAGCAGTTTTGGAGCTGTGTAATAGACACCTAGTCTGTCAGTTTTACACTTCTGTACAATATAGATACATTAAGAACTTATAATTTGAAGTAACAGATATAATCATTACAAAAATGCTGAAAATTCTAACTCGAATTATCCGAAATTTAAAATTTAACAAATTATGACATTAACCGGAGCAACTATGGCACTAAAGTCAATGCTGTAAATAACTCGAAATTAAAGAATTATATATTAACTGAATTGTACCAATTTACTAGCGTGACAGACCAACTGCTAACTTAAAAAATTATAAACTTTAAAAAAATGTGTTAAACGAATAACTTGATACGAAAACAAATAAAACATATATAATTTTTGTATTCTGATGCTGAGTATGATAAAATCTGAGAGCTACTTTACCTGAACTTCAGGAAAATCTGCTTAAGACAATATTATAAATCTACATTCTTGACTTAATTTAAACAAATACCACGCCTCCTTCCTCCCTCCCCCCCCCCCCTTCCCTCGCGCACAAATGACTGTTTAAAATACGCCACCAGATCTATAATGTCCTAAACTTTTAAAGGTGAATCAATCTCGACATCAAATGTTCAATTCCAGTACAATATTTTCTTAATACGTATACTCTATATTTAAAAAAAAGTAAAAATACATCTAAACAATCTCTGCTAAATAATAAAAATATTTTTGCATACATTCAAATTGAAAACAAAAGCCACTAACGACAAAAATTTTCTCCACAGCCTTCGAACAGATTTAATTTGCAGTTCGTCAACAACGAGCGCGAAATTCGACGATTCGCGCCGTTGCCATTCAGGGAAATCAAAAGACGTGATGGGAATGACCAAAATATTTTAATAATGGCCGTTTGAAACCCGTGGTCGTGATGAGCCTTTCAAGTCGGAATGACTTTTTGAATGCTCTTGAATAGTGAGCAGCTCTGAAGTTAGATTACAAAATTAAAGTCACAATATAAAGTTTGAAATTATCCCGACTACTGATAAGTAAATTAACCGCAAAATTACATATTACTATATTTAATGTGTGTGTCCAACAAAACAAGTTTAAATTGTTTGTAGATTTATCCATTAGATTCGGATAAGAATCCAAAGTGTTTACAGTTTTCGTAATTCTCAGTCTTCAATTTCAGGTGTTAAGTCGTTAATTACCTCAAAAGTATCGGTTACATAAATCAAAATTACCTGCTGCCATCTTGAAAAAACATATTAGTTACATAAATCAAAATTACCTACTACCATCTTGAAAAAACATATTAGTTACATAAATCAAAATTACCTACTACCATCTTGAAAAAACATATTGGTTACATAAATCAAAATTACCTACTACCATCTTGGAAACACATTTGAAAAAATTTTGAAAAAAATTATAAAAGGAATAACTCATGAACGAAAGAGTGGTGGAGAAAAAGAAATCTCATGAACAATTACTTGCTCAAAAGTATCAGTTACATAAATTAAACTTGCCTACTGCCATCTTGAAAAACATTTTAAATAATTTTGAAGAAACTTCTGCAGGAATAACTTCGGAACGAGAAAGAGGTGGCAAGAAAGAAAGCTCATAAAAAAATTGCTTGCTTATAAGTACCAGTTACATAAATCAGAATTACCTGCTGCCATCTTGAAAAAGCATTTTAAATAATTTTGAAAAAATTCTAAAGGAATAACTTCGGACTGAGAGAGTGGTGGCGAGAGTGGTCATGAACAGTTACTTGCTCAAAAGTATCAGTTACATAAATCAAAATTACCTGCTACCATCTTGAAGAAACATTTTAAATAATTTTGAAGAAAATTCTAAAAGAATAACTTCGAAACGAGAGAGAGATGGCTAGAAAGTTCATGAAAAGTTACTTCCTTATAAGTACCAGTTACATAAATCAAAATTACCTGCTGTCATCTTGAAAAAGCATTTTAAATAATTTTGAAGAAAATTCTAAAGTAATAACTTTGGAGTGATGGAGAGAAAGAAAGCTCATGAAAAATTCCTTTGCTCATTTTACGATGCAGACTATCACTCAGGTGGACGTAAACAATATGAAATTCGAATATAAGACGAGCTCATACTCGATACTTAATATAGATCTTCCTCAACTCGAAGAGACCAATACCCAACAAAAAATAAACATCCTTGTCTTTTCCTGGGACATTTTGACTTGTGACACTTGTTTCCTCGTGATTACGTTCTTTTTCCTCGTCTATGTATAGAGGACTTTGGACATCTCCCTAGACGTCTTTGACAATACGAATAGTATTGGGAGGATTATTCTGAGGTGAGGCCGGTAGGGATGTGTAGCAACTATTTTGTTAATATACAAAATATTTGTTACACTCATCATATATCATGAAAATCGTAAAGAACTCAGTGTTAAATGCAAGTCGATCGAAAACCGCGTATATAATGTACTAAAAAATTGGAGCAGTATTTTTTCAGATAGGTAGCACTAATATACCAGAAAAAATAGATTGGAAATATCGTCTGTTGCTTTAAATATAGACCTCTTTTCACTTTCTCTACAATACATTAATGTATAGGGGAAAGTATATGAATCGTGTCAAAAGTCGCAACTCGAGATTTTCCCGGATCTACATATTTCGAGCATTCTAGAAGCCTTAATAGCTATTTTTAGCGTAACCTACGTGTAGGTATGTATCTGTCAACGGGATGTACGTATCTACCTAGCTCAAAAACTAATTGATAAAATTACACAAAATTTTTTGGTAGATAAGACACGTGTGGTTTACCCTGATCGTAATTAAATTTTGGTATGACTCGAGGGAAAAAAACATACCTTTATATGCGAAATGGCCAGCAAAAACAGTCGAAATCTAAAATAAACAACTACGTATGCTCAAATGTGTCAATTAAATGCTTGTTTCATATGTAATTTTTGATGACAAAATTAATAATATCAACTCATAACTTCGGGACTAACCGTTCTTGAGATTTTTTTTTTTTTTTTTTTTTGCCACATCGCTATTGAAAAGAGCTAGTCACCAAATAAAAACGAACATTGATTTAAAACTGCGAACTCGGTGTAATGTCAAATAATTACCCATGTTATTTCGCGCAATTAATAAACTCAATTCAATAAATCATGAAAGAAAGAAAAAAAAATAATTAATTTGTGTCTGTAGAGAAAGTCACGTGCTACCCACCTCTCAGATTTGGCATTTTTTCCAGAATGTTTTTTTTTTTTTTTTCATTCTTATAAGACTATAATTGAAGAGTTTTAGAAGATTTTATTGAAGAGTTTTAGCAATGCAGTCTCTATTTCAAACTCTTTTTCTGAGTTAACATAGAATGACCTGCCAGTATATATAAAATGCCTAAATTTACAGCAGAAAAAATAGGATATTAAAAGAACAAAAGGTTATTTCTAGATTTTTTTACGGGTATATAATATATCCCAGTTCCAAAGCTAAGCAAGATTTAAAACGCTCATTATCGAAACAGAAGTCTCGTAATAAAAAAAATTAGAAAAAGAATATATCCCAAAAAAAATGAACCAAACGTGTATTTTCATTACAAAATGCGTAACATTCCGGTACAAAAAAGTTCTTCATCGCGTGACACAAACGCATCATCTCGCCCAAGCAAAATGCGCTATGGCGTGTTTTGGAAAACATTAGATTTATTTTATCTTTGTTTATTTTTTAAATGAATTTTTTTATTTTTTTTAATTTACGGTTTCTATCAACGAAGATATTTGACGTTTTTATTTATGTGTAGCTATTATTTTTTTCTCGAAGAGAGGAATTTTGTGTGTAGAGATAGGCGGTAGTGAAAGCAGCTTGTGTACTTCGAGTGATATTTCCCTTTTCCGAATTTTAATTTTAAAATAAATTTATTTGCGTTTAAAGAAAGGAATTATTCGCTCTATAAAGTTAATCTTACTTAAATAAAGAAAGATGTCTGTGTGTGTGGGGGGGGGGGGTGAGTGTGAGTGTGTGAAGTCTGTAGTAGGAAATCTAAGCGTCGTACGACCATGAAATTTGATATACAGGTATTTCAGGTCTCAAATGTGTGCACCTCGGCGTTATTATTTTTTTTTTTAAGAATTAGTTATTTTATGTTTTATACCGATGATTTTGAGCAATATTCACATAATTCGGTCCCTTAGCGACCGAAAATACACTCTGTTGCAAAAAATACATGCCTATGGTGCGACTTTTCTGTAAATCCGTCAATTGCTCTTAGCGCCATCGAATACGTCTCAAATGAATTTTTGTACACAAATTGTAGTATCAAAGTATTAATTTGCAGTATCGCTGCGTCGTTTTCATGCGCATTGCACCTGCACGAGTCCTGCAACATCATTAGCTCTGAAGTTTGATCATTTGCATCACTCTTAAATTACATTTGAATTCAAAAACAGGCTTTAGTGGCTCCAAAGTATCATTTGGAAAATAAATCCTTGATGTGGAGAGCTGTCGGCCGTTTAGAGACTGGGCAGTCATTGATGGAAATGGTAAACTGTTTTATAATTTGTTTTGTATCGTTTGGATTCATATTCAAATTTTTAATTTGCATTTATGTGTTATAATTCTATGCATCTCTGCATCACCCCAAAACAATTCATTCAATTATATAAATAATAAAATAGTATGGAAACACTGAAACTAATTAATACTTTAAAATCAAAGACAACCAAAATAGGTTTAAAAGTATTTTATTAAAATCACCTTCTTACGACGTACAAAATCACACGGCTATAGCTCTTTCGGGCACTACTATGTCCTTCATCAACGGTGAAGTGCCCTTTGCCACTATTATGCTCTTGTATTATGCCCACTATTATGCCCTTCATCAGCGGCGAAGTGCACTTCGCCACTGATGAAGGGCAAATGTTGACTTAAACCACTTTTCGATGCATCGACATGGGTTCTCAGAGGGGGAAAAATCATGTCGGCAAATCGCGTTTCAGGGGTCATACATAAATTACGAAAGAAAACAATGATTACATAAATACATAATAATTTGCTATTTATTGGTATAAAAGTATCTACACTGTGTAAAAATAATAATTTTACACAAAGATTACAAAGCTTGTTCAAAATGTCTTCCATGCCAAAGATCCATTAAAGATAAGAGGCAGATGTTATTTGCCTATGCATTTGATGCATTTCTGCGTTGCGTCATTTGTACTCTTGCTGTAAGCATTTACATTTTAATTTGTGATTAATCCCTCCCCAATTTTGTTTAAACATATCTCTGGGACTTTTTATGATAAAATGCTGAAATTTTGTACATAAA